>JACDOX010000023.1:1034011-1285375 GCA_014549065.1 Cardinalis cardinalis
CGCTCCCGACAGGATTGGTGCCTGCCTCTCCCAGCTCCCGACAGGATGGCTCCTGCCTCTCCCCGCTCCGGACCAGCGGTGCAGCCGCGGGACAGCCGAGCCCCTCTGATGCCTCCCCACTCACAGCYGAGCCCTCTCACATCACCTGCTTCCAGCTGGCATCGTCCAGAGAGACATTTTCAGTAGTTTCCTTCATGATGATGGTGGTGGTGGTGGTGGAAGTTCTGGTTCCCTGCCGTGGTTTGTCGTCTCTGGGAAAGCTGTGGAAATCCTTCTCCTGTTGGTTTGGAAAGCAGTCCTTTCCAGGCACCCTCACCGCAGCTCCATTTCTCCTGGCACGCTGCGTCTGACCCCGTGGACAGGGAAATATTCCCCTCCTCTGGGACACTAATAGCTCAGGCTAAAGGTACATCAGATAGCGGCTTCAACTAATCACTGATCAGTTCCTCTCCGGAAAAAGAAAGAACAGGCAGCCCCTCTGTTTTCTTTGAGGTGGCAGGTGCCGGGGGCAGCGACCTGCTCTGACCCGGGACAGCGGGAGCTGCCCCTGCGCGGTGCCGGGGGAGGCATGGTGGTGGTGGCGGCAGTGGCAGTGGCAGGCAGCGGGCCAGCAGCGTGAGGGACGCRGGGAGGCTGCGGAGCCCCGGCCCCGAGGATGTCGGGAAGAGCGTCTCCCACCCTGCAGAAGAGCGGCAGCATSGGGCACGCAGGCAACGGGATGGCTGTGGGGCAGCTCCCCAACAGCATCAGCGTCCAAGGTGTCTCGTACACCATCAGGTAGGGCTGGGAGGGCGGTGTGGAGAGTCCCTGCTCCGGCGCCGGGCGCTGCGGGAGCGGGGCTGGCGCTGTGGGTTGGGCCGCAGCCCAGGCCGGCAGGAGCCATGGTGCCGGGCCCCCCTCATGGTGCGAGGCCCCCCTCATGGTGCCAGGCCCTTCTCATGCTGCCGGGCCCCTCTTACCCTCATGACGCCGGGCCCCCTTCATGGCGCCTCAGGGCCTGTCGCCTCAGGGCTGAGCCTCCGGAGCCCCACCGCATCCCCTTCAGGCCTCTCTGAAGGACGTGCTTTAGAGATTTCCAAAAGTGCCATTTCCCACTGCCTTTCTTGCCAGAGGGATAACACGAGGCCCTAAGGAAAGGGACGGGTGGATTAACRGCTGGCAAACATCATCAGCAAATAAAGCCACAGTTCATGGTTGCCCTTTTGGTTGTAGTCCAAAAGCTTCTTAGCAATCATTCTGAAAAACGTGCTCAGACCTTGTTTTATCTTCCAGGTAATGCCAAAGTTGAAGCCTTAGGAGGGGAAAGGGCAAGGGGGAAAATACTTTAATTTTTATTTTTCCATATTTTAAAATCCTTGCAGCTCTCATCCCACATGCAAGCAGCTATGAACCATTCACTTGCTTTATGCAAAATTTTTACGTATTCTCTGTTTTATTGGTGTTTGTTTTCCAAGAGAACATGTTGGCCCATGGTGGAACTTTTCTTTATATTGTAAAAAATGGACCCGGCAAATACTTAAGGATGTTTCATTTCACATAGAAAGTGGCCAGATTATGGGGATCTTAGGAAATTCTGGTAAGTTGTTCCAGTACTTTAAACAAAATAAGATCATAGTTAATACTGGTGACTTCCATAGCGACATGAATGTGACTGAGGTCTGTGTTTTAAATAATGAAATTGKGGCTGATTTTAACTTCTGCTTTGTAAAAATGGTGCTTGGTTTTCAGAGTTCAGTCTTCTGTCATCTAACTAACAATTATAACTTCAGTAACAGACAAGGTTACTTCAAAACTCAAATGTTTCACTGCAAAGTGTGAGTTTTTTATTATTTGAATGCTAATTTGCATTCTAGTTCTCCCATTTAGGTTCCCTTAATTAACTGCGTTTTCAGGCCCTATTATTTTAAAATTATTGAGACAAAAATCCAACTTTTTACTTTTTGTATGTGTTCATCCAAGTCAGGCTACCACCCTTGGAATCGTAAAATCATCTCAGCACATGATTAATTTCTTTTGTTTGAAAGGATCTGGGAAAACAACACTTCTGGATGCAATATCAGGCAGACTGGGACATAAAGACAACTTCTTTGGTGAAGTGTATGTGAATGGACGTCAGCTGAAGAGGGAGCAGTTCAGAGATTGCTTCTCTTATGTGCCACAGGTTGATTTCTACATTTGTTTTTTGTCTACTGTGCTTCCTTTTGTGTAAAAAAAAAGTTGCTAGTGTAATGGAGTACTGTAATGTGAATGTGATTTTACTAGGAAATTTGGGACAAATCAGTTAATAAGCTCATCTAATGAATGATTAGGCTTGCATGAAGAGGGACAAAATTTCAATTACTACGGGACTAACTCCTTCTTCCTCTTCACTTTTTTTTCAGAATGACACTTTGTTAACCTTTCTCACTGTACAGGAGTCTTTGACCTACACAGCTTTACTAACTCTTAAGAAATGTTCCAACAACTCCATCAAAAAGAAGGTTTGTATTTTACAGTCTTCCACCAGAAAGTCATATAGGATGTCATGTAATGTTTTCACCAGCAGCACTTTCCATCCATGGCTGTGGTTTATGTTTATGAGGTTTTGTAATCCTCATTCTGCAAATGGGGAGAGATCCCCCTGCTGAGGGGTAGCACGCAAGCTCTCTGGTSGTCCCACCTCTTCAGGAGGCTTGTRSTGGTGCCCCAGGAAATCCCCATTATACTGGGACAGAACTCCCACCCCAAGCTGAAGCAGTTACTACTGCAGGAGATGCTGGTCCTGCTGTTGAGGTCAGTTCCCCTTCCCCAGAGGGGAGCCTCAGTTCTCTRGGGTGTCTAGGCCCGTGTGTGCTGGCAAGTCTCATGGACAGCGCAACTGATTTTGGCACCACTCTGTCTCCTGTAGCTTGTCTCTCACTAACCACAACAGCTCAAAAAAGCACTGGTCTAACTAAGCCTCCTACAAGCTACTTTCTTGATGAAATTGGTGTGTTTCAGATTTACTTAAAGGACTCTTTTTGAATTCTATTTAAAGTAAAATTGGATATTTCTGACCAGAGGGTCTTGCTTTCTGTCTTCTCTCTTCCCCAGTCTCCCACTCAGAACTTTATACTTTTCCAGAATTGATGTGCTTCCTGCTCCCTGATTTTGGAAGCCAGAGCAGCACATTATGCTCCACACCTTGACTTCTAGTCACCTCTGAACTCTTAATCTCTTAATGTCAATTGAGGCTAAAATTTACTCATTTCASAATACATTGAAATAAAATTTTAAAAAATAATAATTTAAATAATGTRTTAAAAATAAGCAAATAGAAATTAGACCAGATACCATCCAACTAGAATGGATGCAAGCAGGATATTGGTAAAGCTGTAACTTAAAATTATGTCCTTTTTTTTCCCTGCTTTTTTGCCATTGCACACAGGTATCTGAGTTTAGTGTTTTGAAATTGTAATTATTTTTTAGGTTGATGCAGTTATGACTGAGCTGAGTCTCAGCCACATTGCTGACAAAATAATTGGAAGCCGGAATGTTGTAGGAATTTCTGGGGGTGAGAGGCGTCGGGTATCAGTTGCAGCCCAGCTTTTACAAGATCCCAGTAAGTACCACTGCATGGATTTCCAAAATAAAACAAGGCTGCGTCACTTTGTGCTCCTAGCACAGGCCTCTGTAAACCACTTTGAAATACAAAAGCATTTGCATTCTTTAATTCAGCAGAAGCCAGTCCGGTGACGACAGGAAAGAATAAGCAGTAACTGAGGTCAGTCACTGATCTGTTAGTTGATCTTGAAAAGCAGACAAATCAAAAATCTTAAGGACTGAACGAACGTAGGTTTAGACTTGGATTTATCCATTTTAAGTCTTTCTGGGTTCACTCTTCCCAAATGTTGGCTGTGGCCCATTAATTTATCATTTTTGAGTACATTAGAGCCATACATGTGCAAGCACTGAGCCTTGTAGTYGAGTAGCTGCCCTTCATCTGTGTATGTGTGAGTGCCATATATATTCCAGTGCCAAAAAAATTCCAGTGAAAAGAAATCAAATCTGAGTAACTATGTGGAAGGATTATCCATGGGAAAAATTTTGTCAGTTCTGAGAGAGTTTCTTGAAGGTGCCAGAATCTCACGGAGTGAATTTACAGCACGTATTTATTGGATGCTGGAGTCCTTGTAGCCATRTGGATGTGCTACAACTGCATATTAGGCAGGAAGGAGCTTAAATAGCACGAGGTACATGCCTGCTACTGGTGACTCCTGGGGTGTGGTTGCTGCTCAGGAGCTCACTAAATTCTACAGTAAACACTGTAGTAATTCTGTGTAGGTAAACCTGGAGTGAAAACTCTCCTCCCCTCATACACTGATCAAGGTTGGACTGCCCTCTTCTGTGCTAGGAGTCATCTCTATAAAAATAATGAATTTGATGATAAGTTTTCCCCTCTCACGAGCAGTAAAATAATGAAGAAAAGGCAGTAACATCTGCTTCAATCTATAGAATTGCATCTGCTGTATTTTAACAATTCTTGGTTTGTTCATAACAAATTCTATGTGTATATATAAATTTAATTCAGAATATATAACTCCTAGCTAATTTTGTCACTTATGTTTACAATTTTGTAAATGCTGAAATTTATCATTATTGTTCCTGAAAGCAGATGTATCCATCCAAACTATTTTGATAATTTTCAGATTTCACATGAATTTAGAAGAAATATTATGCTCTGCAGTATTTTTAAATGTCCTTATTCCTGGTGGTTGAAACAGAACCACTGAAACGAAATAAAACTGAAAGATCCCATCATGGCAATATCTGCGCATACCCWGCTTTATGTGTGGAACTTCACCTGCAAAGTCATTTCTATGTTATTTGCCAAATTAGCTTTAATGGCAGAAGCTATGCCATTTGCTCCTCATTTACCTGAATTTTAAAGCTATTCCTTGTCATTTGACAGAGGTCATGCTACTTGATGAACCAACCACAGGGCTGGACTGCCTGACTGCAAACAAGCTTGTATTGCTTCTCTCAGAGCTTGCACACAGAGACAGGATTGTGATTCTTACAATCCATCAGCCTCGCTCAGAACTTTTCAAGGTAGATGATACCTACTCACTATTGGCTTTTCCACCTGACCTTTTAGTACTTTGGTTCTTTTCTGGATGGAAGTACAAGATCCAGTATAGCTGCCTCTTTTCCTTTCCTTTGCTTAATTAGAGGCTTCTCTTGAACTTTGCAACTCTGGCCTTGTCCTAGTCACAGGGCACTTAGCGCATGTTGCCTTGTGAAAATAGTATGGAGTCTGACTGTGTGCCTAACACTTGTGTTATGCAGCTGCCCAAACCAAAACCACTGGGAGAAGTCATGACAAGGCACRTGGGTACACCTTGGTTGTGTGGTGGGGCAGTCCTGCCATACAGGGTTTGTGCTGGGGAGAGCATTTCTCTCTTCCCATTACTGTTTCTCACTTTGCTCTTACCCACCACCTGCCACATGAATGCAAAACTCCTCTCCCCTGGCTGACTTAATGGAGTGTAAATGGTTGTGGAGCCAGAGGGGAGCAACAGTGTTTTTCTGGACTGAAAGCAGCCCTGGTGTCTTGAGAACATGGGTTGATCATAGCTGGTGGGAACCTTGTCCTGGCAAATGTTCACTTGAGAGCACTGCTGTTAGAGTCCTTAAGCACTTCAGGATAATCTTGCCAACAGTTTGGGGGGTTTTACAGACTGGGGCTATCAAGCATCAAAGGGGGTCAGTCAGTAAGTGAAGGTTCATTAGGAGTGAAGTCAAAAAGCCCCATCTCTTTTTGTGGATTACCTCTGTATGCTGTTGTCATTGACAGTTTTGAGAACCACTAGAGCTTAAAGATATGTCATTTTGCATAACCACCAGTGAGAGGAGTGGAAGAAAGGACAAATGTCTTTTGAGAGAAATACAGTAAGGAAGTTTGAATGTGTCAAAACTATTTTTCCCAACAAAGCATTTCTATTACCAAGACAGTAACTGTACTCAAGAATGAATGCACTCCTGATCTGATCACTGTGGTGACTGGTGACAGGACCTAAGGGAATGGCCTGAAGTGTGACAGGGGAGGTTTAGGTTGGATCTTAGAAATAGATTTTTCACACAGAGGGTGGTGGGGAGCAGGCTCCCTGGGGAAGTGGCCACAACAACAAGTCTGACAGAGTTCAAGAAGCTTTTGGACAATGCTCTCAGGCCCATGGTGTGATTCTTGGGGTGTCTTATGCAGGGCCAGGAGTTGGACTCAAGATGATCCTGATGGATTCCTTCCAAGTCAGCATATTYTGTGATTCGTAGTACATACTACTAATATATTAATTTCCCCCCAACAGTTATTTGATAAAATAGCCATCATGAGCTTTGGAGAAATGGTTTTCTGTGGGAACTCTATGGAAATGATCTCATTTTTTAGTGACTGTGGCTATTCTTGTCCTGAACAATCAAACCCTTTTGACTTCTATGGTAAGTTTGTCTAAGTTGTTTTGGTAAAACAATTTGGTTTTTTTCCCAAGTTGAAGTTTTTCCAGAGATAGAAATGTATTTGAATTCTGCTCCAACTTTTTAATTGTTTTCAGCTCAGAGAGAGGGTTGGTCCCATGTCATTCCTAATGACTCCATAAATTAGCCATATTTGCAGTAAAGGAGTAAACTTGTAAACCACTAACAAAAGGATCTCAACTTCATGAAACTGGTGAATTCCTGATGGCATTTCCCTATGGCTGTGCACTGGATGTTGGAACATTATTTTGATTCCAAAATTGTGGAAAATCCCATGCTCCTCTGGACTCTGTAATGCCAAGCAACTTAAAGGAGTTGTGTGGAGGGAAGGATAWAGAATAAATATGGGATGACTTGAGGCATCAATTTCCAGGAATTCTAAGTTAGAGGTTTCTGAAAGTTTTGGGGAGTTGCTAATACCAGGGTGGACAACTGGAACAGAATGGGTGCTTCAGGAGATGATGATGGCAAGATGCTGATAGCTGTTGCCATAAGCTGGAGAGTATTGTTTTGCCAATTCAGGATGAAAAAAAAAAAAAGGGTCAGCAAGAGACTTTGGAAATGAGACTTGGTTTTGCTGCAGGACATCCATGTCCCTGATCCATACAGGCACACGTTTGAAGAGAATGTGGATGTATTTGTACATGTACAGATATGCAGCCATGTACATAACTCTATTTAAATCTAGCATGTTAGGTTAATTTCTGGCAGTACTGGCTGAGGACTAACCAGAGAATTTGGCCAATTCGAAAAACTGCATTCAGAGCAGGCAGTGTTTCCCTATTGTCTACAAGGCATTCTAAACTCAGTGAGAAGAGAGGATGGTTGTTGACATGAAGCTGGAATGGGATAAAGATGAAAATACTGGTATGACAGTGAGGATAATTTTGCCTTCATGAATTTGAATAGTCTTGAAAAGCATAGATGATTTGAGATTTAGACCCACTTTTAAAAAAGCTTGGTAAAGAGAGTACTGCATTCTTCAAATGTCAACCTTTCAATGTGACAAGAAAGGAAAAAAATACAGATTAGAGCAAAGAATCATCAGAATATTTAGTCTTTTGAAAATTGGTAGTTTATATTTTTTTTGTGTGATTTGATGTGAATGAAGGGACAGATTCTGATATCATTTACACCAGCAACAGAGGAAATATATCCTATGTATTGAGTGTGGATTATATGCTGAACTGTCACATGTTTGTAAAAAGTACTAATGCRTGGTAGGCATTAGCTAGTTGGTCTAGTTAGTAGTCAGTATTATAATTCTTTTCAAGCACACCCAGTTGCCATTTATTTCCTATGTGACTTCCAGCAAGTCACACTGGCCAAGTTTTAAAAAGCATTTCTGCATTTCAGATGTTCACATTTGTAAAAGCAAAGGCTTCATTTTGGATGTGTTTATCATTAAAGACAATTCTGCTGAATTCCAGCTTTTAGAACACCAGGGAACTATTCATAAACCTAATTCAGATTTTGAGGAAACTTAAGAATCTTGGACAAGACCTCCTTTTGTTGAATTTGCATTTTGAAGTTGAACAGAGCATTGCAAAACTGAAATTTAAGGATGAGAGAAACCTTAGGAATAAATAACTGATGAAGACATCTTACCAGATGTAGAAGAGTAATATAAAATTGGGTAAGAACAAATACTGCAGAGAACAACAGTCCAGTTTTCAAAACTTTGGCTAATTCATTGCTGTTAGGGTAAAGGGAAATTTCTAAGGTGTTTTAGCGCTACTATTGAATCTGTTTGACTTGTAAAAATGGAGCACACCAATTTCCCATCTGCCAGCAAAAGAATTGCTGGTGCCAGGTGTATGTTTAGGTGGGCTTATTAGAAAGGAGCATTAACTCTGTGAAATAGTTACCTTTCCTGAGTTCCATGGCAATCTGTATTACTTCCTTCATCTTGGGCTGAGCCTGCTAGGGGAATTTGGCCAGCTGAACATCCTCTGACTTCACATTAAAAGTATGTCTGCAAAGGAGGTAGGTGAAACCCAGTGCGACAATGCATTAGCAGCTCAAGGAGAGAAGAGCAGAGTCTCTACAGTGTGAGTTCACACTAAGCAAAAAATAAAGCTTCATAATTATGGAGGAGTGGGCAGAGGACAAGGGGGAGCTGTGGAGCCACGTCTGAGCATTTGCCTGAAAACCTGAGAAATATATGACCAGATAAGTAATCTCTTCATAAATGTTCACCCTCTGGTGCTTTGTCTTGCTCTCTGCAACTCTGTGCTGTGCAAGGAGAATACTAAAGGTCTGACCAGCACAGTGCTTGGGCCTTGCATTTCCAGATCAAGGACCTGAACTGCAGGGTCCTACAGAGGTCACAAAACACGGATTTCTTGTGGCTGCAGTTAATTAATTCCTGCTGCATCTAACAGAAGGGAGAGAGAAGCCTTGAATTCTTTCAATTGACCTTTTCATCTTTGCATATTTTAGAATGGATACAAGAAGTTAGTTGCACAGGTAAAAAGGTATGAAGGGAAAGTGATGTGTATATAGAGTAAAAGCTTTGTCATTTTACAGTGGATCTGACATCTGTGGACACCCGAAGCAAGGAACATGAACTCGAAACCTACAGTAGGGTTCAGGAGTTTGTAGCAGCCTATAGAAACTCAGAGATCTTTAGCAAAGTACTGGCAGCCATTGAAAAAACAAAGTGTATGAAGGAGCTGCCACCAATACCATTCAAAAACAAAGGATCACCCAGTGGCTTTGACCAAATACTGATTCTTTTACGGTAAGACTTCCCTTGCCCCCCTTTTTAATTTTTTCCTTCTCTTCTTTTTAATTTTTTCCTTCTCTGCTAATCTTTCAGGTTTCCCCTCCATGTATAGATGCACTTCTTGGTTATTTGATCTCCCACTACCTCTAGTACTTGTCCCTTGTCTTTTTTAATATATTAGCTCTTTGTGGGCACTGTCTGTCTAAGATTTGTTCAAAACTTAATACCCTACCATCATGTGTTCAGCTGTAGCTAACAAGCCTTTTGTTGTTGTTTTGTTTCATTATCAGGAGAACAACAAGAAATCTCTCCAGAGATAAGACAGGCATCATCATGCGTCTCCTGCAGAACCTGCTGTTTGGCTTGTTTGTAGCCGTTTTCCTTCTTAGGCTAAGGAATGACCTGGCCCAGGGAGCCGTGCAGGACCGTGTGGGGCTTATCTACCAGTGTGTGAGTGCCCCTCCCTACACAGGGATGCTCAATGCTGTGGCCCTGTGTGAGTGTCTGTCTGTCCTGTCCTATGTGCAGCAGCAGCAGGTGCTGCTGCCATGCTGCCTTAAATAAGAAAAAGTCTTTTTGAAGATAGTAATTTAAAGGATCTTCACTGGTCTTAGGTAATGTCAGAGTTGATACAGAAGCACAACATTCAATGGAATTTAAGGGAATATGCCCTGATCTCTGCCTTTCCTTTTTGTACCTGGCCTGTCTATGAAGGCTTTATTCTAAACTGTGCAAAAGATTTCCCTATGTATAGCATTTTATAGGCAAGACAAAGTCTAGGTCTAGCTAATATCTAAGTGAGCTCAAAACCAGACACGTGGAAAAGATGGAAATACAAACCAACTTTGACAGCAATTAAGCATAATTGGATTTATGAGTATTATGTGATAATTACATTTTTAAAGGATTTTTCTCCTACAGGTGCCATACTGAAAGCAACAGTAATTTCTGTTTACAGCCCTAAAAACTGTTTTGCTCATGTAGAGACTATACACTGCTGTCATCAGCTTGAAATCAGAGTACCTCAATAAATTGACCAGTGACAGAGGTTTTCTCATGTCCTTAATTTGTATATGCAAAAAAAGAAAGCTGTCCTGCATGCTGATAAGTTAGGCCTCTTTCATTAAACCTACCAATGTTTGCAATCTGCAGGGATAATAAATACTTTGCATTTACAGTGAAGGGAAAATGGATCACAGTAGTTTATGCAGAATGTTTGTGATATATTCTCAAAGTTGTCCCTGTGCTTCAGATCATTTCTGCTAACAACAAGTCTTGTTCTTTCTGTTTAATGATAATTCACTTCATTTCTTATATATTTAATTCAGTCCCACCTCTACGTGCTATCAGTGACCAAGAAAGTAAAGATGGCCTGTATAAGAAATGGCAAATGCTTGTGGCTTATATAGTCCATTTCCTGCCCTTCAGTGTCATCAGTGTSGCCATTTTCAGCACCTTCATATACTGGTAAGCATTTGGACCATCTGTTGGGTWGTCATTTTGGTTTTGTTACCAGTGTCAGTTAACATGTCAGCAAAAGGCCTCCTGGCATGGCTTCCTGCTGTTGTCTCTCAAAATGATTACACAGAAAGCATAAGGAAAGATGACACAAATTTAGCCTTTCTCTTTCAGGCAGAGATGAAAACACATCCCCAGTAAATAAATTACCGGTTCTTTAGGTAACTTGGAAAGTTTTAATGGGCCTGGGAGAGTGTCATACTTTTGTCATATTGAAAGCAGAAAGTGTCATTTTACACTGCATTTAGAAAGACAGGAAATAAAAATCAAACAAACAAACAAAACCAAACCAAAACAAAACAAACCCAAACAAACCAAAAAAAACCAAACAAAAAAGAAAACCACCTGACAAAAAACCAAAAACCCCAAACCCCAAAACCCCCTAAAAAACTAAACAAAAACTGAACAAAAAAMCCCCAAATTGAGGATGTCAGCTGTAGGTATATGACAGTAACAAAACTTTTATTTCCTGGGACATTGGGGTTTAGCTACAGCATATGGAAGTGATGAAATCTGGATCCCTTTCTTATACCCTCCAGAGAAAAGGAAAAATTTTTGTTCTTCAATATTTTTCTTTTCTAATGTTGAGAGATGTTTAGTGCAACCCCCAAAGTTAATTTTAGTTTTCCTGGGACAGTTGCAATTGTTTGGCAATCTGTAGTAAAATGTGTACAAGTGATGAGCAGGCTTGGTTTGTGTTGTGGATGCATGTTCTCTGATGAGGTGTTCAAAAGTGATAAGTGGAAACGCCCTCATAAAAGAGCTGAAGTGCAGAAGCCAATCTGCTGTAGCTGTGCATGTTAGTGCTCTTACTTTCCAGTAAGATGGATGGAAAATGGATATAGTAGAACTACAGAAAATTGCTTGGACTTCTGAAGCAGAATTTCTGCACAGGGAATTTTGTAGCTATTTTCCCCCATCTGGAAAAACTCAGAAAAAAAGGATGACTATTCCCTTCTTCCTTCTGGTCTATAGTAGGAAATGAGGGGCCATGCTCAGCATTTACTCAATTMTTTCCATTTGAAATCTCAATGAAAAGTGAGCATCCCTGAGAGGAAGATTTCTGCTCTTCAGGTGTGAGGACTTGCATRCATGGGCAGTTGTTTTGTTGTTTGGTGTGGATATGAAAAGTAGCCACCTTTATCCCCTCAGCTGCCTGGGCTTTTAATTCTGCAAGCTGTCRGTGCTACCTACTTGAAGCAGGGCTCTCTGAGAAGCCTTTTTTAACAGACAAACAGACAGACAAATTACTGTTCCTTGCACTAAATGCTGTGCTGACCTTCTGTTTGTGATTGGTGCCAAGAAAAGAGCCATTTGGCAAGCAGCTGTGCAGGCTCCATGACTCTCTCAACTCCATAATAAACAGGGAATCGTCATAGGCAGAGACTTTGCCCCTATGTTTTGGTTGACTCAAACACAGCCTACAATTAATAGTGAGGCTCCAGTTAATGGATAATATTTACAGGTATTATCTTTCCAATATTGCAGTTGTTTGGAAGCCATCAGGGATGTGTCAAAGTGATTTCACAATGCTCTTAGACCTCTCAGGGCAAGCAGTTTCTGGATGAAGTTTTGGCAGTTGTTATGCAGGACTGAACTTTCCCAAATGGACAAACTTTTTGAGAGGCTTTGACAGCCTCTGGCATGTGTTCTTACAAGCAATTTCTTGTAGAGTTTGTGTTTGTGGAGTCAGCCAGTTGGGTCAGGCAGACCCAAACTCTGACCTGATCAGACACAAGGCAGGTTTGGCCAAGTTCAAAGAGAGCTTCTTTTGCAACCAAGTGAATGTCCTGTCTGTGCAGATTTTCCTAGCTGAAGATACCTCTGGGAAATCTTCTAACAGTTCACATCGTGTTGTTATTCTATTGCTGTAATATTCTCTCTTTGGGCTGTTTCTTTCTTTCTTCTGTTCTATTCATACCCCAGATTAACTAGCCTGTGTCTCCATTTCTCTGTGTAAAGTAGAGCAGCTAAGAGGTGATAGTTTTCTGGTAGGACATTGGAAAACTGTTTCTTCTGCACCAATCTGTACTTAAAAGTTGTTAAATACCTGCTMCCTCACTGAGTGTTTAATACTGGAAGGGTCAATGTTCATCCATCTATTTATAAAATAATCTGGTGTTACAAGAAACACTGCAGGAAAGCCTATGAGAAAATTGATACTTCTGTTTTAAGACCATATTTGAACATAGTGGATTTAAAAAAAAACCATAGGGTCTTGCACTGAGCAACAAAAAAAGAAAATTAAATGTCAAATTGCTGCTTGTGAGCTAAGCAAAGCATGCAGTGTGCACCCAGTGTGAGGCAATTTTAGTATGAGGTATTTTGGAAAAAGAGTAATGTGTCACAGTGTAATAAAGGGTTTTGTCATCTGTCACATACACTATAAGGCTGAATTAAGTTTGTCAAGCAATTGCAGGCTTTTCTTAACTTTTTAATCTTGAGTACAGATTGAGAGGACTCTCTCCCTTGGGTTAACTAGGGGAAAACTGAGAACAGCATGTTGCATTAAAGAATTCAGGAGTATGGGGGAAATTGCATTGGTGTGAATTACATGGGTGGTGAATTCAATTAGTTTTTCATTTAATTGAGTATATCCATGCTTATGTTTGCTTGCACATTATCAGAAGTGCAAAATCCCATCTGTTAATTACCTGCAAAAAGGTGTTCTTTAAATATGTGACTTACATGGATGACTCCCACTGCAAAGACTTTACAAGAAGCAGCAGGTTAGTTTAAGGAATAGAAATGCCATGGTGATTGTCTTGAAAAAAACTGGGTTTCTACAAGAACTACATCTTTGCATAAGCCTCTTCAATCTAGATGGAGAAAACCTCATGTGTCTGCACTTACATAATGATAGTAAGTGGATGTCCTTTGTGTTAAGATTCCAAACAATATACTAAGGATTAAGGCATGAACTCTTCACCTAATGAGCTATAACTGCAAAAAACCCAAATAGAAACAAAAGTAAAAGCTACTTTTCAAGTTTACTACCCAAACATTGTTTTTTAACTGTTCTTTTGCTCATCTTTGTACAGGACTGTAGGATTGTATCCTGATGCTTCCAGATTTGGCATTTTCTTTGCTGTTGTCCTAGCGTCTCACATGATTGGTGAACTAATAACACTTGTTATACTTGGCATGGTTCAAGACCCAAATATAGTCCAGAGTGGCATTGTGCTTCTTAATTCAGCTGGTGTCCTAGTGGGAACAGGACTAGTAAGGTAGGAAAAAATCTTACTTTGTTACAGTGTTGCTGTTAACATTGATGTGGAAGAGTTTCTAGAACAGTTGCTTTTGCAGAAATCCAGTCATGCACAGGTAGCAATGGAAAAGTAAGAGCAGCTGTGCTCCTTCAGAGGCAGAACTACCTAATCTTGTTGGGCCTTGTACTAAAYACAAAACCAGACACTTAGTATCTTTATATGTCAACAAAGATATTGAAGATTTCCCCCAGTTTTTGCAAATACATTGAAGATAAAATTGAAAAATTAGTATCTATCAGCTCATCTGAATTCTTTTATTGATGCTGACATGATGATGTGAAATGCTGTCCTCATTAAAGGAGCCTACCAAAAATCCCTGTTCCTACATCTTTTAGTGACTGCTGGAACTTATGACATTCAACACTGGTAATGCTGGTTTAAAAAAGAAGTTGCTCTCAACTATCTTACTAGTATTATCCAGTTTAACCAGTAAACTTTTCAATCCATCTTTCTACTGTACAGACTGAAATCTATAAAAATTATTGAGTCGTGCAGTAAACATGCAGAAAAATCGTGATCCACTTGCTCTATTACTGTGCAAATAGATGGGTTTGTGTTTTAATTGTGTGAAGTTTGAACAGTTTTCCCCTTGTACGTGTCAATACTGAAATTACTGGGTTTTTTGAGGGACATACCAGAATAAATGCGTAATTGTTAAAAGCAGTTTTCCTAAGATATTGAGCAAGTATGATATGTTTACCTGAGACCCTCCCAATGAAAATGAAGTAAGCCTAACAACACATGGTGTTGTCCTCAAGAAAACCATCTGAATCTTCACAAAGGTGATGATGCTTTGTCTCTTTAAAGTAGAYCTCAGCTCATACTTACAATATAAAGCTAGGTTAATGTCTAATTATTTAGTCCCTGCCTAATTTCAGGAAGATGTGTGTTTATAGTGAAAGACATTTATTCCTGCTACCGTAGTGTAATGCCTTAATGATAACKTAAAAGCATTAGAGTGGTTTCAAACCTTATTTTACAGCACGGACTTTGCTCATTAATATTATGAATCTCTTTGATTGATCTTCATAAGCAATGAAGGRCATTAAAAAGAGCATTGAGACTTAGGCTGCTGGGTTTCTTGCCTGTTATTTTTTTTTTTGTTATTGTTGAATTATAAGTCTTGAAGTATGTTAGATGCTGGAATTGCCCTGTCTTGTTGAAAGTTTTTTCTCCTTATTTTTGCTTCATTTTTGCTTTGTTATTACTGGGGCAATGAATTCCTATTCCGTATTACTCGGTTTTGAAGATGGAGGGAGGGATGATGGTTTCTTACTTGGAAAGCAAGTCATTTTTGCAAGTAAGGTTTATATTGGGTCTTGTCATTTTCAGTTTATCACTGCTATGTGAACAGCAAACAACCATAGAATTCTTTGTGACTGTTCATAAACAAGTCAGGGCTGAATGTTGTGACACTGTACCAAAGTCAGGGACAGCCTTCATGGTTGTCTCATCATTTAGCCCTAAAATTGGACTTTATGTTTGAAAACCCTACAGGTAGAGACAAAAATTGTTTTTGTCACAGGTTACAAACAATGAGAGCTTGTTTTAATTTGGGGTCACTTAGTATGTAGCAAAAGCCAGCTTAACTTCTCTGTTTCTTTAAGGACCATTGAAGAAATGCCAACACCTTTGAAACTACTTAGTTTTCTTACATTTCAAAGATACAGCAGTGAAATCCTTGTAGTCAATGAATTTTATGGCTTAAACTTCACATGTGGTAAGTGTTCAAAAAAAAGTCCATTATAAATAGTTTTAATGAGATGTTGATGCTTATTTTCCTTCTTTGTACATGTATCCTGATAAAATAAAGGTAACTTTTGAGTTGCTAAAAAGAACTTATTAATTAGTGAAGACTATAATGCCACATCAGCAAGCTAGAGCAGAATTTTATTCTTTTGTTCCAAGCATTTCTCATTCTTCCAGTTCTTCCATCTTCCTCTTTTTCACCTATTCTCTTATACCCTCTTTGGAGGAATTTTGGAAGCTAAGTTTATTACAGGCTGGAATTATTTTTTTTTGTGCAATGTTACACAAATAGAACATCAAGAAAATTGCACAATCTAAGATTGAACATCAGTGGAGGGAGTATTGAGAGGTAGCAAACAGCTGACCAGGAATCTCCTCTTAATACTAGAGAGGCTTCAATTCAAATGTGTTTCCATGGTATTTACTGAGCAGCTTGGGTCTGTCAGGTTGTGCTTTGCTGGTTGTGAGCCAGACAACCTGCTAAACAAGAGAATCAGTCAGGGTGGCAGGGTTAGTAGCTAATACACATTAGTGGGGTAAAACTTACAGCTTGGAACCTACCCTAAGATATTTGGGGTGTTGTAGCCAGGTGTCTGTGCTCCTCTCAAAGGCTACATATTTTTATCTATTAATCTCTCTTGCACCTCTTTATTACAAGATCAACAACAGTTAGAAAACAAATCCATGACTCTATTAGTACCAGTAAACACCTCATTTTTAATGTGCCCTTCAGTCAGTCACCATTTCTTGCATTTTGGAACCCTCAACACATATGAACACAGTAAGTCTACCACATGGGGCAACTTGCTTCTTGATGCCACTCCAGATAACATGTCTGAAAAGCCATAAATCTTTGTTTGGCATGAACAAAAGAGAGAGCTCCTAGTGACCATTTATTCTTGCCTTCAAAAAGTATGTAATGGATTAACTGCAGAAACACAAGGCTTGTCTGGTTTTATTCCGCGGTGATGAGAAATACTGCTGTGGGTATGGTTCTTCATGGAAGTCATGTCAGAAAGAGGTGTATTTAAGGCATGAGTTAGAGATTGGAGTCAGAGTTTTCATTTTACTGATTTACCTACTAAAGAAATTTTTTCTTTTGACAGGTGGAGCCAACAGTTCCACTGCAAATAATGCTGCGTGTGTTCTCTATCAAGGCATCCGGTTCATTGAAGAAAACTATCCTGGGGCATTGTCCCGGTTCACAGTTGATTTCCTCATACTCTATGCTTTCATACCAGTACTTGCCATTATTGCAATTCTGTGCTTAAAATTAAGAGAGAAGTACTGACAGACAATGAAAAAGTAGCAATTCCAACAGTCTCTAATACTATACTTTTATCTGTATTATGGTTGAAGGCCTAAATTGTTGGATTTTAGATAGAATTTAAATGATTACACATATAAAAACACATTCATCTTATGTTTGTTTTCACCTTGAAAACCAATGTGCTCTTAAGAGTGTGAATGACTCCTGGTACTGTTATTCCCCACCCCTCTCTTCTGGTTGATTTCYAGATCAGCCATAATCAACAGTATTTAATGTTTTAAAGGGCTTTCTGATTTAATTTAGTCAGCTATTGCTGACAATTTTTAACAATGTAGCAATGGTGCTCTAATTTTTTCCCCACTATTTTGTTTTTTAACCACTACTAGTAAGTAGATGGGTCCAGCTGCTCCTGAATCTCATTTTTAGGATTGTATTTTCAGTCTTATGCCTTGTTTTGATACAGTTTGAGGAATCTGGAGAAAGGAAAGAAACCAAATATGTGTAAAGACAGAATCAAGAACTCACTCCGCTTTAATCTTATACACACTATGCAACTGATGAGTACAGGATCTTGAAGCAGTATCAAAGTTACCCAAGTTGGTTTTGCCTTGTAAATGATAGTAGATCAGTGAAGACAGGTTATTTATATCAGTTCTTTCTTTTCACTGTCAAGTTCTAATCTTGTTTTGGAAGCAGTTTATGAATTACAAGGAAAAAATATGTTTGTTCAATAATGTTTTGGTTTTATTTAATAAAATGTCAGTTTAACTAGGGAAAAAGCATAAAAGTTGTTTGTCAGAAGCAATGCCATTTTCATATTTGGAAATTTTTCTCATGGGCCTTTCAAAATTGAAAACATAACAGACACAGAATTCCTAAATTTTGTGTCTTATTTTCATGTTCTGTGAATAAATTAGTTTTTGCAGAGAGATAGATTTCTCCAAGGAGGTAAGTATATTTGTATCTTAAAATTCTGTAATTATATAGATAATTTTATATGATAGTTTTGAGATGAGACAGTTCATAACAAGGAATTTTAAATCCAATCCTCAAGGTAATACAGTGCTTCCACTTAAGTGTATTTTTTTAATATCTTTATGTAAAATATTCTGAGATAGAAATGTTTTTGTCAGAAAAACATCTGGTGAATGAGTATGTTAAAACTAACAAATAGCTTTAAATAGCTGGAAGGATACCAGATTAGTCTGTCTCTCCCATTTTTATGAGCATGTAGGGTTGATCTGGTTTGCCAGGTGACTGTTCAGACATTCACTCTGGCAAGTCTGAGCTCTCAGGAGACACCTCTGGCTTTAATCTGGATTGTCTTGTGTATTCTCAGAACACTCAGTGCATCTCACACTAGTGAGATGTGCATGGACAAAACCCCATTCCTGCTGAAGGCTGAATGTGAATCAGTAACACTCTCAGCACTAACCAAGTATCTGTCAAATTAATTAGACTGACCTCCTAGCATTTGAATATATGACAGAAACATCCATCTTCTAAACTCTGTGTGACATTATACATTGCAGGAAAGAAGTCCTGAATTAAACGGTATGATTCTGTGACAGAGAGAATGCACACTTCTGAATTCAGGTCAAAGAAGGTTTGAACTCCACTTTATTCTGCCAGTTTTAGGGGTTTTTTATTAATTCAAATATATCAAACAATTATGAAAGTATTTCTTAAGCTTTGGTTTTGGACTACAAAAAGATGCCTAGCACACTACACAATTTCATATTCTGGGTGTGAAAACTTGTTTATATTGAAATATATGCTTAGGGTAGAAGTATTCAAAAGTATTCAAATAATGTGTTACAAATTAGGTTGAACTGACTAATGTCAGTCTTCATATACAAACCCACCTGAGAGCAATCTAGAATTCCTTTCTCCCCACTTTTTAAAACTCTTTGCCAGTGCCAAGATAAATTAATTTGGACTGAGTGAATGAACAGCTCCTTTTATAAAAATAACAGGAAYGCTCAATAAATACCAACTTCATAGTTTGATATTTTATATTTTCAGCTGCATCAGATGAAATTGCTAATGTAAAAATTATAAAAATAGTTTTGTAAAGGGTGTTAAACTGAAGACAGAGCAGTTCATCAATCGGAGTCAAAATCCATTTCTTTCCAGGATTTAGAGGCATTTCTTTTGTATTGTTCAAGTTCCTAAAAAGAAACATATATACATATTAAGCTAATTTTCTCATTACTAAAAGTCTCCAGAAACTTCATGTATTTATTTGGCAAATGTATGTATGTACAAACACTTTTCACTGCAGAGAAGGTGTAGTATATTTCTGTATTTAACAAAATTATCCTAAAAGTGCTATGAATTTTGCCATAATTGCTTTCATGTAGGGAGCTACATTTTGCTGTACTTTAGATCAGTAGAGTACTAGCAAGGTAGACAAATGACCTCATGTCAGTCAACTGGGAGCACTGAAGCCTATAATAGGAATTTCTAGCATCATTACAAACAACAGTTTCCTCTGCTGAATTTTATGTAGGGATGTGTACTGTCAGGAGTCATTTCTAAAGATTTTTTCAGCAAAAAATATTCATACTAGCATTATGCTATGATTGTTCTGTGGGTGCAAGTGTAGGGGGCAGAGATCAGATTTACAAAGAAAAATAATTGCAATTTAAATGTGCTTTCAATGTGATCTGAATGCTTTAAACTTTATTAGTGCTAGCAACTTATCACAGATATCTCAACATTGGCATAAAGTGGGCTTACATTTTTTTTTTTAAACCTTAATGCTTCCCCATCTGTCAAATGGGGAAGATCGCACCTAATCTCATAAAGGGATTGGGAAGAAAGACTTAACTGATGTTTGTGAGGCACTCAGATAAGATAACATTACCACACACTCTCAGAGAAAAAAAAATTAATACTTTTGTGTTCATTGAAGTGTCTGAATGGCAGGTTGAAAAATAAGGTACATAAAGAATAAGGATGATGAAAAGAAATACTGAACAATTGAATTGAGACATCAGCAAAATAGTATATGATCATGTAATTAAAGACAATACTACAATGTCTACAAACAAGAAGGAAAAATTAAGATTGTAGGAAAAGCCTTAATTGTTGCATTTCTTCTGTTCTGAGTGACTGATAYGGCTTCAAATTTCCTTTTCATGCGGTTTCTTACTGGAAGTGCCCTCAGTCTGGAACATGGTGAAAGCAACCAAGTACTGAAACACTAATTAAAAGTCTTAAGGACTAAAATTTTAGTAGAAAATTTAATAACAGTGCTCTAATAATGCTCTTTAATTTGGTTTTAAAATGAAATATTTTTTACCCATTTGGACATCCTTTCATGTGAAAACAAGAAAGCTTGTTCTTGGCAGCTAAGTAAATATGCTAAATAACTTTTTCTCTTACRAAGACTAACTAGCACATGTCCTCCTGTGGAGAAAATGAAAGGTGGTACTGCTCTGTTATGCACTTTAAGGTAGGAGTCTATTATATTTGTGTGACCAAGGGCTCATGGCACAGTATGAAATCTTCTGTTTTGTGGAATGAGACTGAAATGGTCTCCTGAAGTTCAGCAATGTGATGATGTCAGCRAAGAATGCTGGAAGAATATGGCTCTCAGTTTGCTGGCCAGCACAGTCCCCATGTAAGCTGCAGATCTGACATGGAGGTTACATTTGGTTGTGAGTTGATTAGGTTGCTGCAATTTTAGGGGAAATGGAACTATTCTTCTTTGTGAGATATAGAATCTTGTTGAATTTATTGACTTTTTAAAGTCTTAACAGTTACATCTCCGTTCATTAAGATCTGCTTCCATGACTTGTTAGCTGACACCAAATGGCACCAGGCATCTACTTTTTTGACCTTACTTTATGGCATGAGGCTTCAGCTAGAACTGGCAACAACCCCTGAAGTAATAGCTCTGTGTAACAGGGACCAGTCACTGTGAACTTTGGCACTGCATCATTTCTGAAGCACATGAGTAGGAGGCTCTCCAGGTCATTGAGCTCAAGGTTGAGCTTTATCTGTTGCATCAATGAATGAACCTGCAGTCAAATGTCCAGATCAAAAGGTCCAAGCATCTATTTTGAGCATTAGCAGTGAAGGCATATCAGGAAACAAAGAAAAATCTTCAAAAAGACACCTTAGAGTACTTACATTTGTGGCAGAAAGCATTTCTAAAGGAAAGAGAACAGACATTCCCATGGGCCAGGCTCTCACTGCCACAAACATTTAGAAGGAACTAAGGAACAAAACTTTCATGCTCCCCATAGATGCTCACTGATGCAGGTGTATGTAACTCTAATCAGAAATATTATTTTAAAAGATCTCACTCTTATTCAGGTTATGTGAGTAGCAAAAACCAAATTAAGGTGACCTGAAAGCACCAAAAGCCAAAAAGCTAACAGGGAATGGAGAGAGGATGACAAGTTTGCCATGTGGTTTATGTATKAAGAATTGACCAAAACCTACACATTTAAGGCCTAATGACTATGCAGAAWTAATTTTTTTTTTATCTTGAAAGCCCTGCAACAACCACAAAATTCCAGTAATTCCTGAAGAAAATTCCTGAAGAAAAAGTWAAGAATTACATTAGAGATATAAATTTCAAAAGGGTTCCTGGTGTTGTATTCTCTCTCAGAGCTTAACTACAGGGAATGAAAATCAGCAAACAATTCCAACAGCACTATTTAATATAAACCTGTGCTATGTATGTCTGTGGGGAAGGAACTAGGAAAGAATTCTGAAGAGACRTAGTTGAGAAAGAGAGAAGTGCTCCATCTTGAAGGAAGGCACAGTGAGGAAAAGACAGCCTCAGAGAGCTTTCCAGAGCAAAAATGTTAAGAAAGTACATGAGAAAGTACAAAGATRGTACATCTCATAGTTAACTCTGAAAATATTAAGGAGGCAAAATAATCTGGTCTAAAAGAAAACAGTTATGTCAGAATGCTCATGAGCTGGACTCTAAACTTCTACAGATACAAACAGTATCTCAGATAAATTCTGGCTAACAGTACCTTGGAGTCAGCCAGGGACTTGCTTGATTTTTTTTTTAACTGTTTTCTTATTTTATACTCAAGAGTTAGAATTCAATCTTGTACTCTGCTAGAATGCAGGCAAATCCTTCCATCAGAATTACAAGGCTGGAARTGATTTATTTAAACTTTATATTATTGCCACAGTTATCTCTAAATCTATTACGGTGTTATYGAACAGTCCTGATGAGGACTGAGTCAGTCAGCTATTGCTGGCTCTTCTATCAGATGCAGTGACAGGGGCTGTGTTTTGCTTCCCTTGCTGGGTTTGTGCYTCTTTTTCTTTTGAAGCTTATCTTTGAGATAAATAAGCAAATAGGCTGTCATCTGTAGTCCAAAGTAACATTAATTAACCGAAAGTAACCCAGAAAAATGATAACATGAAAACATTCACTGTCATCACATGATACTTTTAATTCTGCACTAGGTCCCATGATTTCATTAGCAACACCTTGCATATTGATCATCTTAAAATACTGGTCCTCCTATGCAATAGGTACCATGAGACTCTATAAAGAATGTCAGACACATGAGGAATTTTAAAAGTTGCTTAAAAAATAYGATTTTTGTGCTGCTTTCCATTGAACTGGAAAACTGAAGGACACTTCAAGAAACACTGCAACTAGAAAGTTCTTTTCTTTTAGATACATATTTCTAGCTTGGTGCAATTCAAATTCTTAGTATAAAACATTTTAATAATGTGCAWATRATCTTGTARAAATTAAACTTCGTGATAAAAACTTAGGAAATAACTGCAGATAACAAAAGTAATTTTCTCTTTAATGCTCAAATTACTTGTAGTAGTCCAACAAAAAAAARCTATAATGGTTTGCAATGCCCTTGAACAGATTAAGATTCTAAAAGCCTGTCTCTTTTGTTTAAAAACAGAAAATTAATAATTTCCTGTATGATTTAATCAATACATACTAGTATCTTCTTTTGCAACACATTATTATGTAAAAATAACAAACCTAGTACACTATATAGTTATTTTGAGATATGTAGCTATACTGAGTATGTTTTTATTATAAATTCCAAAAGCAGTGTGCTTTACAAATTTTCATGATTTCTAGGACTGCTCTTGATGTGACAGAAATTCAGAACTGATACCTACCTACATTAACAGGATATTGCAGGTAATGTGCAGGTTCAAAGGCTGCAGAGGATTTTTGAAATTSCTTTATTCTTTGAATAAATCTTAGTTTGATTTTAACAGACCCATACCTATGAACATACCCATATACCCATACCTATGAACATGAAAACTGTTCTATACAGTACTGGTACTCAGCTGATGTTAGCTGTTACTGTTAGCTGTAAGGCAATCATTTAACCTTCACCTAGTTTGCCACAGGATTTTTCTATAAAATTAATTCCCCACAAATCTAGAGAAAGGCAGAAACACTTCAAAATTTTTAAGAAAAAATAGAAGACCCTTTTTCCATTAAAGGTCTTTCCTGGAATTCAGGGGTTAAGCCACATGTCATCACTCTCTGAACAATTCCATTCACTCTATTTAAGATAAAATGTCCACAGCCTGCAAATTCAAGTTAGAAATGTTATCATCTCAGTACCTTTCCAGTTTAAGTTTTGAAGGAAAAAGAAGAGTCCCCACCACAGACCTTGATACTGCTTCCTACACTTCGTTAGTCAACACTCAAATGAGAGTACAGAGTGAAGAAATGAGGAAATTACTGTCAAGAAAGCTTCAAAGTTTATTTTACTGAGTTAACTTTAGAGTACAGTTTGAGGGAAAATTTTAATTATAATTTCTAAAAAAACTCAGAGCCAAAACTTTGAGATCTAACAGTGGTCTACTGGCTTCRTATCTTAACAATGGGGGAAAAAAACCTCACAACAGACTCCTAAGCTGAAATCTAAAGCTGAAATTTTTTAAGGGCAAAAAGGGGAGGTATGAGCATATACTATTAGTTCAGCAGTGCTGATAGTTCTGGAATACCTGACTGTGAAAAGCATTTAGAGAATTACCACACACCTGGTTTTTCTGAGCTCTCATGACATCAACTTCATACTCAGCATATTGACTATCCTGTGCAGGGTCCTTGGTATCTTGTAAATCAGAGAAACTCTAAAAAGAGAAATAACAAAACCCCAAATTATACAATTTATCTTCTTTTAAAAAGAAAAAGCCACACTATAGAAATTAAATTATTTGCTTTTAATACCAATATATTAAAAGCGGAACAATTCTGTGCTACAGGACACAGATTAGTTAAAAAAAAACTATCAGTAAAATGAAGAAAAAATAAGAGTGCAGCTAGATTCTAAAGGGCAGAAAATATTCTTATGTGGTGGTTGGTTATTATTCTTGAGCATCAAAATGAAAATATCCTTTCTGGTCCATGACTTTAGGGCACAGTTAAGGTTGCCCTTGATAAACCATTTGATACTCATTATTAGAATTCAGTCCTGTTACCAGAAGCATTACTTCAATRGCCAAGAAACTGATTGCTATCTTTGCCAAATATCTGCATTTTCATYTCCTAGCCTTGAGTAAACTATAACTTGAATTCCAAAGAAGCAAATACACTAATAGTAAGAAAAACTATCAAATGAAGAGGGGTTTTTTAGATGTTGTCTGCACATTTCTCCTTAATCATATCAAATGGAAAGTAGCAAGAAGGCAATAATACCAGTGATGGAATAAAATAAAGCAGAATTCTACTTCCTAGGTGAGGCAATGGAAAAAGAGTGTTACAATGCATAAAAATAGCTTCAAAGTTTAAAGCCTGCTGTGGACCAAAACAGGAGACTGTGAATCTATTTGGCAAATGTTTAAATCTTTAATTAGACTGATACACTGATGAACAGCCATGGAGCTTGCCAAATGCGAACTGTATTCATTTCTCCAGCTGTTTCAGGGGSAGTTCAGGGGGTACTTGGAGGGGTGGGTGCAGGAGGAAACATTTGTTTATTGTGTTTTTAAAGGCTATGAGGAAAAATAACATGAAAATTAACACTTCTCTTTAGTTTCTAAGAAGTTTAGTCTTTATCATGTTGGGGCATTTTATACTGAGAACAGCATCTTTCATGATTTCTCAATGTGGAAAGGTGACTGAAGATGTAGAAGCACTACTACATACAAACCTCTGTTTTTAAAAATGTATTAAAGAGAACTGCTAAGTGAGACTGAAATTCCAGTCAGTGGACTTGAAAGACAAAAAGGAGCAGGGGTATTGCTGCTGTTCTGTGAGAAAATCAGCTGTATGCATGGCATATCCATCCCTACCTTGGGAGGAAATGTTTTCTCAAATACTTTTTTCCATAGTTCCAAAGGCGTGTTGGCACGCATCTTTCCAAGATCACTGTCAGAGACAGGTGGTGGTCCTGAGGATCACAGCACACATAAGACAAGTGTGTTGTCATAACAACATAAATCACAGAATAATTTTGCATAACGAACCATCTAATTTAGTATTTTACCTTCTACACTGACAAGCTGCAACAAGTTTGAAAAAACCATTGATCTCCTACCATGAAATGGGCTGAGAAGTTTTGTATATTTTTCAAATATTGTTTGAAAAAAACATTGATCTCCTACCATGAAATGGGCAGAGAGGTTCTGTATATTTTATTTTCTTTCAGATCTAAGCTTATTGGTACTTTACTATTTTACATAGTCCAGAGACTTTATTAAACTACCTAACAAACCTGCACAAATAATTCTCGGTAATATACTGAATCATGATTTTAAAATCTCTAAGCTATTTCCTTCAGTAATCTGTTAAAACTGATACTGATCTGCTGTAATTTATCAATTTGCTTAATATTTTTTTCTTGTTTTCAAAAGAATTAAGCAACAAATAATGAACAGGAAATGTTCTAACCTATCTGGCTCATGGAATCCAGGCCTGCTGGTATAAAGAGTGGTTTGCTGGGATCCACTGATACAGACTTGCTAAACAGAAAAAAGAAAATGTATCAAGTGAGCATTTAGCAATCAACAAAAAACCAACACTATTCTAGCCAAGACTAGAGTCTTACTGGGGTTTGCATATAAATCATGTAAATAAAATAGTGCTCAATTCCAGTGGTAACCACATTTTTCATTCATCAGTTTGAGGATCAAAACTAAGGAGTTATCACTGTTCTTAGCAGAGACAGGCAGCTGATTCACAGAAGTCCAAGTCCATGAACAAAATCTTTCAGAGATAATATTTAAAAAAAAAGTTTTTATGATTAAAATATTTTTATTAAGTAATTTTATGCTCTGAGCAAGACATTTAATAGTTGAACAATAACGTTACCTTTTATCGTAGCCAAATGCCAAGTGATTAATAAGAGCACGGGCTTTCAGCAGGAGAGCCTCAGATTTACTGGTAAACTAAATGAATCAGAAAACAAAACATACATTAGGAACTTCCATCATAGGTATATTGTATTTTCCCATCTACAAAGAGGATAGAGCCTTTCTAATTAATACCTGACCCCAATAAATTTGGTATATGTTCACTGAATTGACTAAAATAAAAATCTCACATTCCCTTTCAAAAACATGAATGTATTTGTTACTGAATATCACGAAAGATTAAAAAGTAGAATAAGTAAAGATTAAAGAATAGTTTTTAAAATACTGATTCAAAACTTTTGAAATATGCACATTATGAGACACAAGTCTTTTCCCCAAGACTAATCAGTTAAGATTTTAAATTGCATTAAATATTATCAAAACCACCATAAACATTTAGAAATTTAATGAATACCTATATAATTGTCATAAAAACAGCTTAAAACTGGCAGAATGGTACAGATTTATAAGAAAGCCCTTTTCAGAATATATTCTCAAACAACATGCTTCTTCTTGTCTTGGGGCTTTTGTATCCTAACAGATTCATGTCTGTGAGAAAGAAGTCAGATCTGTGCTGTGAGAAATTAGGTTTCTGCCTCTCATTTCAATGACAATCAGGATTAAGCAGACAAAGAGATTTATATTCTATTTTWTAATTACAATAATGCTTAAATACTAAAAAAACCCCAACCAAGACAGTTGTACTCTCAATTAACAAAAGACAAATTCATGTGTCAGAGTGAAAAATGCTTTACATGGATGCAAAAGGACATGCTGGGATTATAAGTATTCAAAGTAAACATAAATTGTTTTGATAATCCCTAAGCTACTAAATGATGGTTGATACAATTAGACCCATCTTCTGATGCCCAGTAAGTCCAAGATGCAGTGTTTTTGGATTGTGAATCTCAGCATGCATGTTTCTGTCTTTACTCAGAGMATGATCTGACAAACTAAAATAAATAATTTTCCTCAAGTTGGCATCTTTCTACCCACTTTTTAAGGAAGCTCCTGTCCTTCAACACCCTAAGTGTAGTAATCTGGTATACATAAACTACTGTGAAAATGGGCCAATGATTTTAAATTACGAAAGCTAGGTCACTTGATGTAAGTTCATGCTTCTACCAAAAGGCTCAGTTCAATCTAAGGCAATCACTTTTGCCCATTCTCCTTTCTTGTACCAAAAAAAGAATTGCCCAAGATGCAGTAAACTCARTGGAGGAACTAAGGTGGCTAACAGGTAACTATTTTCATTCAGTGCTTGTGATATTGGGACTTGTGTAGTTTGTTTGCTCACGAGGCACGTCCATCCATCCCCTGCCAGTTTAGTGACTTTTCAACAGACAGCCTCATGAAGAAAGCTACTGTAAAACAATGAAATCCCATTTTCTCTAGGAGTTTTATAGTATGATTTTAAAACTTATTGTTTTGTAACAGAGATATTGTTCATCTTCTCTATTCTTAAATAGAAAGTGAAAATACATACCACTAATGAGGCTCCATAATAATGTGAAACAAATCGAAGTGTCTTGCTTATTATTTTTCTAATTTCAGAGTCAAACTCCTGAAAAAGTTGATAGYGGAACATAGATGTAAGAAAAAAACCCAAAATACTACAGTTAAAACTTTTTTTTATATAAACTGCAGTGCACTTAAGCTACAATATATAAGGCTTTCAGCTGTCAGCATAATTATATCTTAAGACAGAATCAGTAACAGCCTACTCTAAAAAGAAATGTCACAATTTCTCTTTGTTTCTTTTTTACAGATGAAGCCTAATTCAGGCAATATGTTAGTCCAGGAAAAGTTTTTAAATTGAGAATGYACATTTAATTTTCAATTTATTTGTTTGATATTATTTTAAATTTTTAYCAGTAGAAATGCTGCCTACCAGAAGAATAAGTTTTTTTTTTTTCTTTTTGTGAAAATATTTAAGTAAATCTTTGGGTATAGGCTGTCTAAATTCTAATACCTGCAAGACTTGAAAGTGCATCAAAATATCCTTTCATCCATGTCTGTTTCATTTAAGATCATACAGATGGCATTCCCTGGATAAAATGGGTGAAAATTTGGTTCCAGTGATGCCTGCAGGAGTCAATCCATAGACCCCCAAAGGAATCAGCCTGGCATTTTGTCCTTATTACATGAGAGCCATTTAAGGGGGTCATGGCTCAGCATAAAGCTTTGGTATGAGAGAAGGCAAGTCCCTTAWTTATAAAGAATTCAGTAACTCAGAGTGTCAGCCAGGTATCAAGTGCACTGTGTAGCCACCCAGAGAAGCACAGGCTGCCAGCACAACTGCTAAAAATCAAAYATACTGTCCTGCTTTCTCATGATCAAGTGCAGTGAGTATGCATTTGTTAGGGATTTTTATGGCCTGGGAGACAATCCAGCAGTACTATGACATTTCTTTCMTCCCCTCCATAAAAGATGCAATTCCTCACTTGTCTTTAGAAACTTAGGAAGTACTTTAAAAGAAGTTCCAGACTGAAGCTGCCAGAACTACAAAAAAAATCTGAAAAAAAATCTCAGCTGACTTGAGATACACCCCTCTTTCACTGCCATAAACTTACAGCTGCTGTCACAAGGGACATGTGGAGCTGGATTTCTCTCATTAGAAAAGGAAATCACCCACATGCTATTTTCTTGTTGAGACACAAGTWGCTGCAGACCAAAAAGGGAAGCATTTTCTATGTACATCTCAAAAATCATCAGTTTGGGGGTGTTTTGTGAAAGAATGACAGTAGCCCTTCCTTAATGCTGTTGGATGGAAAGATTTTATTTTTTTTTAGTGGTAGAAGACTGGCTTTCCACACTTTAGTTCAAAAGATTAGTATTATATTAGTAAAATTTTAGTATATAGAATATTTACTGGGAATAAYTTAATTATTAAAAAGGTGCTTAAGTATTACTTACATGAAAAATATCATATTTGCTTCCAATTATCACCAAGGGTATTGGAAAAGGGTCAACTAATGCACTGTCCTGTTAAAAAGGTATAGGACAGTTAAGCTCTGTAAAAAAACTATAGAAGATTGAAACTGTTAAAGCAACTGAAAGAGGTTAAAATAAATTCACAGAAGACAAGGTTTTCCAAACCTTAAGGTAGAGGAATCAACTTTATTGCAATATCCATATTATATTCTACCMTTTTCCTATTTTCTTCCTTAATGGTCAGGAAGCAATCCGTCTGAGCAGTTTTAGAACACTTACTGGAATTAAAGGGCTTTTACACTATAAATTACATTATTAGATGGGAAAGGAAGAGAGAAAAAAACCTCATGTATTCACTGGATTAGTAGAACTGGATTTTTKACACATTCACATTCTTTGGATAAAATCTAAATGAATGCAGACAAAATATCAAGAAAAATAAATTGAATTATTTGCTTGTGTCACACATTTTTCCTGCCCACATCCTGTTTTCCAAACACTTAAACAATATTTAATGTGAATTTCAAATGTTTGATATCAGCACAAAGAGGAAACATCATCCAACAATCTTGAAAATGTGAATGAGTATCAATGGAGGAAAACAGGTCTGAGAGTGCAGACTTATGTGCTAAAYAGCTAATGTGGGATAAAAATTTAAATAAGTGAATTACAAGAATTCTCAAGTGATCTGGAGAGGTTTGCTGTAGTCCATAAGAAATGAGACAATCCCCTTGTGTGTTAAAGCAATTATTTATTCAAGCTGCTTTGGCTGCAGCAGTGCAAGAAAGATGAGCTGTAGCAGAGTCTGTTCCAGCTGCTCCCTCTTAACCCCAGGTATCTCACAGACAGGTTAAATGACAGAATGKTGACAGAAGCTGCACATACTGAAAATCCTCTGCTTGGAGAGGASAAATAATGGCTTCACTCATACACTGTCAGAGAAAAAGCTTTAAGCAAAACTACCACAACTTAAAAAGAGTATATAGAATATAAAACTAAAAAAAAAAAGTTTTCATTTCATAACTAAGAGGAAAATTTTGGGATAACATCAGAAACCTTAAAACTAGTATTTTGAACCCTATTCATGTTTTGACTGTGGAATTTATTTTTGACTGTGGAGTAGTTTAGATGCATTCAGCCTTTTTAAATAGGGTCTGCAATTGATATGTTTTATCATAATAGCAAATAATTCTTTAGCCAGGCCGATGAAATATATCTTAATCGTTAAAAATATAAGTATTTAATTGATTCCTTTTTATAATAAAAATATGTTTAGCCATTAAAAGGCACATAAAGATCTCAATAAACTATMATTTAATTTGACTATAAAAGACAGTATTTTCTTCTAATAAACTGACACAATTCTTCTTTGAACAATGATGAAAGTAAGAAGAGAACCAAAMAGTAATATAATATTTTATTTTCATTATCGATGTCTTTGATAATGGAAGATAAACAGAAATTTTAGTTCAGAAGATATAATTGTGCTTCCTACAGTGCAAGAATAACAAGTTTTCTTAAAAAATAATAGCATTATTATTTTTCTTTGTTGCAATAAGCTTGCAATTTTCTGATATGTAAAGCCCTATATGAAACTAGATGCTGTGGTCATAATTTATTGTCATTTATTTGTGCATGTAGGTGTTATCTTTTTGTAAATTACCTTCTCTAWAAGTAAAAACCAAAGTAATCCAAATATCAAACTCTATACACTAACTCTACGGAGTGCTGCATATCTTGCTTTCTCATATATTTTGAGTTACTTTTAAATTTCTGAGCTCTACAAGCACTTGCTGTGTTGAAGCATTTTATAGAAGTTAAAGTAACTAGATTTACATGCCAGGTCTTTGAATTGTTGAATACTTATTTATGCATTATATACACACAACATTTGCAGAGGTTTAATGCACAATGACTTCTCCTTTCTATTGCGCATAATCTAGTTTAGCTTTTCCAGAGATTTAGTTAGCAATTATGTTTAAAGGACTGATGTTAACATTTCTGAAACTTTATAATTTAATTAGTTGTCAGATTATCAAAAGGCATTGAGTTTGTGATAGACATTTAAATAAATGCAAAGTATATAGTCATGTTGATGGCTGTTATAACTATATTCTTTGCTTAAATTTGTACCTTCAGCTAGTCTCTTGCTAGATGACTTTTGTACATTCTAGTTTTCATCTTCATTTTTAAAAGATGAGGGGGAAAAAAGCAAACTGCTACTCTAAAACTATTTCTTTTGATTGGTGTAACATGCCATAACAATCACATTAGATATCTAACAAAAAGATATAAGAAACCTTCTTTCCTTGTTTCTGCTCTTATTGAATTTTTTATTAAATTGCTATAATTTTCCAGTGAACAGGTTCATCTACATCAAATGGATTTTCAGTCATGCATAAAAATCTAAAAGAGTTGTTTATGATTTTCTAAAGCATTATCTTTAACTGTATAAAGGCCTGTGACATCTGGAGAAAATATTAGAAGTAACTTACAGGGTGATCCCTCTGCACATTGTTCCACATTCTCTGTTTAATTTCAGCAGCTACTTCAGGGTTTGTCTTTTCTAGTTTGGTTAAAATTTTGTTCACGTGGTTCCTGGTGACCTGCAAAAGGCTCTCCATAGTAGTCCAGAGTTCATTAGGTTTGGAGAGATCCAACACCAGAACTACAGCAAATGACCTATGAAATAGGCATTATTTGATCACATATTTATCACATAGGCAGTCAGCATCTTCATACAAAACCACACCTGTACTGCAAATGTGAACACCTACCTGCTGAGATTGAATTAAATGTGATAGCAAAGCAAGATGGCTTTTAGGGATATTCTGCACTCTRAAGAAACCTTTCCCTTGTCTCTTGTTCAGAGTTACTATTTTGAAAACTTTCAATAAGGCATTGTTTTTGGGGACTGTCTTCAAAGAGTAAAATATGCAAATCAGCCCTGTAGTTCCCTCCTGTATGACTGAGGATTTCTACTGTTATGTATCCCTGCCACTCATAAGTCTCCAACCCCAGACCAAGCGATGTTAGCCAATGGCTAGGATCTTTCCTAACTATTACCTGTATTCCCTGTATACTTGGGAAAGTTCCCTACTTTCATTATTCTTTTCTAGTAAGAAATGAAGAAAACCTGGTTAAGGACAATATTCTGTGTCATGGACTGTGACAGTTTGTTGGAACCTTGAATGGATGCCTGAGAAAAGTCTTCTGAAAGATAAAAGAGTACTCATGACATCCTTAGCTACTACCAGACTTTTAAAGGTGGATTGTTGATGAGAAAGCTTTTACATCTGAAGTCCTCTTGGAAAAAAYCCCTGCCTCCCAAAACACCAGCTGCATTTAAATGCACCTGTAAAGATCACTGCAAATGTAGTAATCTGAATGGATGCCATCATTCTATCTCATTCAAGCCTGACTTGAAAAAGGGGATTCCAGACCAGAGTGGTATTACAAAAGCTACAAAGCAAACTGAGTATTCAATTTAGTTTTAAAATGCTGTGGGGAAGAAAAATCTGGTGAAAAGTCTCTTGATGAAACTAGATATAATTTATGGAACTTTTAAATAAGCAAATTTCTTGAGTACAATGATGAGAAAACCAGCAAAATGCACTTATATTTGTCGAAATAGTAGAATTTTTACTGGCATGTTAAAATACTGCCTGGTAAACAGAAGTGAATTGTTCTTACAGAACATTGCTATCCCAGCAAACAATCTTAAGATTCTCCAAATCAGAAATTCCCTTATCAGTAAAAAAGGAAGAAAAGACTGATGGAGGTAGAGTTCAACTAATTTAATTTAGTCAGGGGCTGAAAAATTAGACTTAATTTTTTCTCTCCCAAGCTCTTCTAGAGACAAAGAGCTTCACATGCCATATTCTCCCTGTCTTAGTCTCTCAGCAAATAATRGCATTATCTCAGTAGTCAAAACAGAAGCAAATATACCTGATAAAACTGATATCCCTCCTTTCTCTTCCCCATAGAAGTTAAAGCTCAGTATCAATGAAATAAAGCAATACATCATAATACAGAAYTTATCTTTTTATCCTTTTCTCCCCTTTCAACTCTCATCTTCCTTAATAAAAAAACCATAAAAAGCACCCCCTATCACCTTGTCATTTCCTCATGCAATTTTTCATGCATTTCTTCTTATGCTATCTGTTATTTTAATGGAATTCTTTAAAAYATATTCTCTTAATTTGATCAAAAATTCTGTTTCCTTTTGTTTTCAAATAATTTCAGTTGCTCTGGTTCCTCCTGGAACATCATCTCTCTGTTGGGAAATTCCCAAAAATCCAGAGATGTTTTTTGTCACAGTTTTTGGCCTTGTTTTCCACCCTAAAATATCAGTCACAGAAGGAGCACCTATGTGTGCACATGGAAGTAGGAATTAAGATTTTATTTTTCATGTCTCCAAACTGTTKTTTTGCTCTTCACTGAGCATAAAGATATTATGTCTTATCTTTTTTCTGTATTTCTTGTTCTATCTAYTTAAGGCCAACTTACTTCCTCCATGTTTTGTTGAGATTACTTAGAACTTATTTAGGAGAGAAGCATGAAAAGGAAGACCAAAGCAAAGCATCATGGTATTACAGTGATTCTTAGCAAAACTCCATAAATGTTCTATTTTACACTTTGAAAGAGGTTTTCACCAAAAAAAAAAAAAAGTCTAGAGATTACTAATGTTTGAAGGAAAGCTCAAATAACTCTGGAATTGTAATATTTACACTTACCTTACGTTGTGGACAGTGATTGGTATTCGAATGAGTTCCACCAATGAGGTTCCACCACCTAATTCCCAAAAATGAGCTACATCTTTTGGCTGCAAAAGAGTTTATTTATGTTATTTTTAGGTGTGTGWATATATGTATAAAGATATGGTAAATTATACTTCATACTCACTGTATTGTGTCTCCTTGCTCTTCTTCCAAAAGTATATTCCAAGGCTAATGTTGGCTTTGGAGACTCTTCCCTAAAGGAAAAGTAACTGAATTTTGTCAAGATCTTCTAAAGAAAGGAAGTTAATTCTATGGCTCCTAAATTGTGTTTATCAGTCAGTTCAGGATTTGGCTTAGAGACAGCAGTACAGAGAAGACAGTTTTAGACAGGAGATGTCAGGTACTGAAGACAGGAGAAGCAGCAGCACCAGCCCAAAGAAATGAGTCATTTCAGCTAACACTGGAAAAGGACTGAAAGGATCACCTGAGAGGTTATAATGAAGGGAAATAAGTTCATTCCTCAGTGATCAACCAGTCACAGAACACATCTGCATACATGCATTATGAATTATCACACAATACGACTGGCTTTTAATCTACAGCTGAAAATTGCTTTAAAATATTTAACGCATACCTCTCAAGGCATCTCAGTATGATAGTGGTCTTTCCCTGGAAATTAAAAACAAAGAGGAACTCTACTGTACTGTATTTAAAGCATAAAGTTGTATCACTAAGTCAAATCATTTAACATTCCAGTAATAAAGTACCAGAAAACTGCAAATGCATGTAACTGTTTGCAGCCTTATAGTGGAAACTCAAGTCCAAATTTCAACCAGAGAATCAAGTTACTCTACCATTATTATAAGTATAGACTAATAGACACGACAAATATAGTAATAGGAACACTGTACTTAAAAGAGACATTAGTGATCAATTAGACCTCTGCAGAATGAGACCATGAGATATTATGTCTTTAAAATTAAGTGAACCTCAACATCTGAAAATATGAGATGCTTTCCCTGACACAAATTATGTTTGAAAAGTGTAGAATTGTACAGTATTTAGATTACCCCGTTTTTGTTTCCCATAAATAATATTGATTTTTCCCAAACTTCCCCTGGCTTGACATCATCATCATCATCATCAGGATTTTCTCTCTTCTCCACTTCAGCTATAGCAAGATCCCATAAAGTATCACTAATTGGAAGAAAACAAAGCAAGAAGAAAATAATTAGAGAAAACACACACCTTAGGCCCTAATTCCTGAAAACATCTAAATTAAGGTTATTGTGGTGTAGATGGTTATTACAATTTCACACCACCTGCTCTCTGCCTGTCGAAATACTTCTAACCAAACCAGCTGAAGTGACATTCCTCAATAACCCCAGCAGCCACCTGTGGCACGTACTTAGCACGTATCAGCTGTACAGGAGGAGGCTTTGCTTGGAGTACATTTAATCACAGCATCACAAAATCAATTAGGTTGGAAAAGACCCCTGAGATCATCTAGTCCAACCTGTCACCGAACACTACCAAGTCCAGGGGTGACTGAGTGCCACGTCCAGGCTTTCCTCAAAGCACCTCCAGGGACGGTCACTGCAGCCCTTCCCCGGGCAGCCCACTGCGGTACCGAGACACCTTTAGGAGGCTGTGCGGCGTGCCAGGCTTTCTCACTGCGGTACCGAGACACCTTTAGGAGGCTGTGGGCGTGCCAGGCTTTCTCACTGCGGTACCGAGACACCTTTAGGAGGCTGTGCGGCGTGCCAGGCTTTCTCACTGCGGTACCGAGACACCTTTAGGAGGCTGTGCGGCGTGCCAGGCTTTCCGAGGAGCCTGCGGCAGCTGCCGGCCTCTGGGGCCGAGCACAGCTCGGAGGGCTCGGGAGAGCTCCGGACGTGCGCTCGGTGTGCCGGGAAGCTGCTGCCCCCCGTGCTCAGGGCCACCCGCGGTCCCCTGCAGACCCCGGTTTTGTGGGATCCCTCACAGAAGGAACCGGACAAGGGCCAAGCGTGCCCCGCCTGCCCTCGGCCCCGCTCCCTTTAGGGGTAGAGGCCGGAACGGCCCGTTTTAGCACTCCTTCCCTCCCTCCCGCTTCCAGGCTGTCCTCCCCGGCCGCCGGCCTCTTCCCCCAGGGCAGCGGCAGCGATCCATGGTCTCCAGCCCGGGCAGGGCTCCCGGTACCTGGCCTTGGGCATCGCTGCGCGGGCCCGGCTGCCCGACGGCCCGTGGCCATGGGAACGGCGCGGGGCACGCCGGGAGCTGTAGTTCCGCGGGGCTCGGCCCTCACAGGGAGGTGCCGTGTGGCGGCTCCGCCCGGGTCTCGCCTGGCGTCCTTGTCGTGGGGCCCGCGGCTGCTGCTGCGTTCAGGGTTCCCATGCCTCGGTCTCCTCGTCGTGGGGCCCGCGGCTGCCGCTGTGTTCAGGGTTCCCATGCCTCGGTCTCCTCGTCGTGGGGCCCGCGGCTGCCGCTGTGTTCGGGGCTCCCATGCCTCGGTCTCCTCGTTGTGGGACCTGCGGCTGCCGCTGTGTTCGGGGTTTCCAAGCACCGTGCCAGTGCGAGGGCGCTCGGGGGATCTCGACTGTAGCCGCTCTTGTGAGGGGACAAAATACTGCAGCTGTGCAGGAAGCCAGGGATAAGTAAACAACACCTCCGGGAGTCTTATTTGACCTAGGCTCCTGATAAACTCATGGTCCATAGTGAGCTTTGTTACCGGCGGGGGCAGTGGAACGAGGCCTCAGTAGTTCCTGCACCCTGTGAACTGCTGTGTAACACACTGTAAGTGTAGTTATTTTACACAAATAATTGTGTAATTATTTTATTGTCCAGCGGAGGGCAACGAGGGTAGTGAGGGACTGGAGCATCTCTCTCAGGAGGAAAGGCTGAGGGAGCCGGGCCTGTTCAGCCTCGAGGAGACGCGGCTGAGAGGGAACATCACCAATGTCTGGCAGYGTCTGCAGGGAGGGGTCAGAGGATGAGCCAGGCTCTGTCAGTGCTGCTGAGCAAAAGGACAAGAGGAAATGGGCAGAAAGCAGAAGCCACGCTCTGCTCAGTGCTGCTGAGCAAAAGGACGAGGCAGTGGGCAGAAACTGCTGCACAGGAAATTCCACCTGAACATGACGGAGAACTGTGCAGGTGGCCGAGCACTGGAACAGATTGTGCAGAGAGGCTGTGGAGTCTCTCTCGCCAGAAGTATTCAGGAACCAACTGGACACAATCCTGAGCCCTGTGCTCTGGGATTACCCTGCTTGAGCAGGGAGGTTGGACCAGAAACCAACTGTGGTCCCTTCGACCCTGACCCATTCTGGGTTTCTGTGACTTCGTAGTTACAAGGGGCATACAAARTAAGACACTGTAACAAATAGGGACTGAATTATTTCAAATAAGATTATCMAAAATGGTGGGCTTTGATTAGAAAGTAGGATTTAAAGGGTGCAGTGAAACAGCAGGGTGACCCTGAGTATGAAATGGGCATGGGATGTAGGTGAACCCAACAAGTTTAAAGTGTCCTACAGAGAAGTAGCCCAAAATCCAAGACAGCAATTACARCTCTCTTCTGTAGCTGAGGAGCTGCTTTGTATCTTGAGAAAGTGGAGACAGAAAGACCTGACTAAAATAATTCAGTTACCTGTTTGATCAAAGCCAGGAAAATGGCCTCATTCATAATGATTAACTCAGTTTTCATTTTAACTGTTCCTTCTTCGTTACCCAAAGAAGGCTGAGAATCCTAACATTGACCCTAAGTAATGTTCATTCTTTAAATAAGATTCTTTTTTTCTAAATTTAGCTTGCATAATCACTCAGTTTCAGTTCCAGATAGCTATTTTTGTTGTTTTAAATTACTTCCAGGTTTTTGTATGCAAATTATCAGGAATTTACTAACCTCCTATGGAAATCATGGTCTTACTAATTAAAATCCAGAAAGAAACTTAATTATGTAGTCTTATATAGTCCAGATCATGCTGATGTCTGTCTAAGTGCATTTCTTTCATCAATTTCAGTTCAACAGAACACTTCTGATATCTTGGTATATATATGAAGCCATTGCTGATCTGTAATCAGCATCTAGAGGTAGCAAAATCCCTGGACAAAGCTGCCCTTGCTCTGCCAAATACAGCAAAACCATGGTAGGAATTGCTCCTGGCACTGTGACCTATGCAGGCARTACTGCAACAATGAGAGTATAAAGAGCAAAATATTTTTACAGTGATTTACTCAGAGGTGGCATATCTGGAAGATGCTGCTGTACAGATCTGAGCACATTAGAAGTGTGTACAGTTAGTAAATGCACTGAAACACAGTCTGGAATTTAAATTGGATTTTTCAGTATWTTATATTTCAACTTTCTGTGTTTCTTTTGCCCTAATAAACTTTGAAGAATACCCAAAATAACACACACACAAAACTTTATCCCCCTAATTCAGTCTTACTGASTTACTTATCATCTTAGTTAAAATTAACTCAGACTAATGGATTGCACTTACCTGTATGGACTATTAAAACTCTACCTAAAGCTTTAAGTGATGCATTCCTTTACACAAGAATGATTTTCTTCCTTCAGGAACCATTAAAACCTAGGAATACTAGTAGTCTGAAAATGAAAAAGGAAATTTAACACCAAATACTTAGCAGCCTTCTTTCRTAGGGAAATATATGCTTTTATTTCAAATTTAAACAAAATTTAAATATAAAATAACACCCATTAAACTTATGGATTGTATTAATACCTTAAAGCTTTATCCTTTGCCTGGTGGGCTACAGGAGTAAATGGGTCTTGCTTGTTCKAGAAATCAGCTGTTCTTTTGCTAATACTGCTGCTCAAAAACTGACAAGGCAAAGTGAAGTTCAAGTAATATATTAATTTACATTACATTCCAAATAGTCTTTTCAAAACAATGTGATTGTTTATRCAGACATTTGCCAGTGATTTTTCAGTCACTGTCAAGCTCAGATTCATTGATCATTTACACTGATTGTTGATTCTGACCACTAACTCAAAGCATGATAAGTGTTCTGAAGTTCATGGTAGAAGGTGAAGTCTCCTTGTATGTGCTAACATATTAATCCCATCCTGCCAATATTTTTACAACCTAGGTTCTGCAAGCTTTGAGCATAGGAAGTTTTCCAGCAACAGTCCCAGAAGCTGCTGCTCACTGACAGCTCCCACAGAATCATCACTGCTGAGGTGAGAAAGGTCAGGTTCCTACCCTGCTTTAGTCATGGATTAGGTAGCACAGTATGAATTTCTTTGGTGCATGACTTCAGGTTAAGGCTGAACTCTGGATCATTTGTGAGGCTTGGGCTGGTGGGGAAAGCAGAACAGATTATTTGCTTGGACTGTGAAATTTTCAGCCTTGCTGTCTTGCATTGTGTRGTATTCTTTAAGTAGCTCTGGAGCTTGATTACTGTGGAGCAAGGCCCTGAGATATGCAGACCTGTGTTTGGGAGTGTGCTTGCACATCGTGAAAGGGACTCCACTTGCTGACCCTGGTACCTTGAAGGGAAGTGTCTGCTGAGGTTACTGTCACTACAGAAACCTCACCCTTGCTGGTCAACCTGAAGCAGCTCCATTGTTTAACACAGGGTTGTCACAGTAACTGTGAGTGCATTTATTTCATAAAATAACGCAGCATTTCTGGTCATGTGACTGTGTGGGGTTAATGGTCACCTTTAACAAACAGTTAGTGAGTCTGGAAAGTCATGCCAAAAAAAGGGATCTAATGCATGAATTGCTTCTGATTACGATGATGTAGGGACATACTGCAGCAGCAAGAGCTCAACAGAAAAAAGCAAAGCAGTGTCTAAGAGTTTCYTACCCAAAGGCAGGCAGGAAGGTCATACTCTGCTCATAGACTGTACAGGGCTTTATAAAACAACTGTTTGTAATGTTGTTAATGAAATCTCCAAATGTRCACATCAGCTGTTTGCATTACCATGTTGTCTCAAAATTCAACAAAGATTTTAAAAACAACATTATCAAGCTCACTAGCTCTACTTTTTTTCCCTTCTAATAACAGAAGTTGATTTGCCACATTCATTTGAAACTGGACGATCAGGAAAGACTACTAGTTAGAGTATTCCAGGTTATCATAATTTCATGATTACAAGAAGACTTTTGTGTTTGTAAATTGAAGTTTTTAATCATATTTGAGAAGCATTATACTGTGACCTAACAGATACAGTAACATGTTTGTATTTGTAAACACCTTTACCCCCTCACATCTGAAAGTTAATTATTCTGCTGATTGCAAAGGGGTGTTAATTCCTAAATGAATTTCACCATGGGATCTGTATCACTTCCCATGGGGTGCAACACAAGAAGTAATGCCATTGGTCTCTTGGAGCTCCCAAGATGCTTCCCTGGATGATGGCAAGGGACTGGCTGCCTAGGAGGAGGTAAAACCTCCTGCTGCTGGCCCTGCCTCATGGAAAGAGAAGGGTCTAGTGCCCCCACCAAAGGGTGGAAGTTACCAGGAAGCCCTTTCCACCTTGCAAAAGTGAAAGCATCTGGATATGGTATGTGAGTTGTTTGGTTGTAATTTTTAAGAGGAAGCATTGGCTCATGTATTCATCACGTGGTGCTTGAGTCCTGTGCACTTCAGTAGCTGTGGCAGGACTTTGAAAGCTTTCGAAAGAAAGCCAGCTTGCCTCTCTGCCTTTCACCTTTTTAAGACCATGTTCTCTTCATGGCCTGTATCTCCCTTCCAATCTATTTTAATTCTTTAGGAGGATACTGTATCCCCTGCTTTTAATAGAGGGCAAAAAGCTGAAAATACCTTTTCTCTCAGTATGAGCATTTGAAATGTTTAAAGAACATAAATCAGAGATTTTTTTCATTGTGAAATTACGTCAGTTTAAGTAATAATCAAACAAAACCAATGAGGACTGGCTGTAAGGGATTGATGATCCATGATCATTAACATGAGCCAAAGTRGAAACTGTAAAATGTCCATGAATGAGTGATTCATGTTTGAGTACCTTCTTCATGTTTGTACTATTATCTATGAGAGAATGGTGCTGATCCATTTTGAAGCCTGCAGAAGTGGTTTATTTGCACTGGAACAAAAAAGAGAGGACTGGAAGAAAAACAATGGATGTAATTTCTATACATTTGAGCTATGTAGCACTGAGGCTTGCACCTGAAAAAGGCAACTGGAAAGTGCTAGGTCCAAGAGTGCAGATGCAGCATCATGTCTTCAGTGTGCAAGAACATTATATTAGTATTGGAATAGGAAATGTATAGATACAAATTCAAAACAATAAGTAAATATTATTCAGACTCAATGTATATACATTATACATATTGTACATGGATTTTAGGTCTCCAAGTTTACTCACAACATTTCTGTCAATGGTTTTCTGTGTTGTTCTTGTGTTTTGAATTGTGAGTCATTCTTGCCATCTGTATTATATTATTATTCTGGATTARAGGAGAAATTAGGTACAGGGTGTTGTTTAACAAAACTGTACTAAATACAGAGTCTATCCAATTTAGATTCTTTTCAAAAGGCTGGAGCAGAGAAGGTTTATTTAGAAATTTACCAGACCAAGGCTGAAGATTTGCCAAGTAAAGCAGCTGTATAACAAAGGCTAGAGTGTATCGTGAGAATACTCTTTATATTTGTAATAGTTACATGATGTGCTTGGTTTTTTTTTTCAAAGGAGAAACAATTATACACAATTTGTTCCTTTTAGTCCCATGATACTTGTATTGCAAATAAGGATGGTGCTGGAAGTGAAAAGTATTTTTGTATTTGAYTGCTTTTCTAAACAAAAATTCCTTTTCAAAATGAAAGTTATAAAACTGGTCTACTTTTGAAAAATAAGAGATGAAGAGCTGAAGACAGTTTGGTCCCTGAGAATATATCTGTGAAACTGTAAAATCTGTACAGTTTTTTCCAATGACACCTTTCTCCATTATTATAAACAGACGTATTATCCTGAGCTGTAGGCACAAGCAACYCCCAGTCAATCATAACCCTTAAACTGACTCATCATCTTTCCAATTCAGGCCAGAGCTTTAATTTCAGGGCTATTCCTGTTATATGCAACTGCATGAATGCAAACCTGTCCACCTTCCTTTTGTTTATGGAGCTGCTTATGCTCTACATCTTGTACCTCAGAAGGTTTTCAGTCCAYGTAGAAACCCTCTAACAAGGGTTATTATCATGATACATAATCCTTTCATAACAAAGTGGGACATTTAGTTGGTCTGTTGATTGCAGGAAGTGGCTGGCTCCCCATCTCCTTGAGTTTCTGTCCACTTTGAGGTGCCAGTAATGCTGAAGCAGAGAGGTGATGAGCAACTCCTTTCAGCTGATGAAAGTTGTTAATGTAGCTGGCAATCAGTAGAGTGATCTCAAGAATCTATAACAGGAACATACAAAACTCTTTGAAAAATACAGTGATGTGTTTTGACTGCTGAAAAAATAGCTAACTTYTTAGCAAGTGACAATCACCATCAACTGGATAAGTACTTGTACTTTAACAAATTAATGATTGGGGGAGAGGAGATAACTAATAAAGCTTTTTTTATTGCTCCTTTAAATAATGTAATGTTATTCCCATCAGGAATCAAAGATACTTTGTCTTCCACAGTCTTAAATGATTCAGAGATGACTTCTTTAATTTTGAGAGAAATGTTGAAGTCCAAAAGATGACACCCTGAGAAGTTTTGCCAGAGAACTCAAGATGCAGGGTAGATTAAGAGAATAGAGACTTTGGGGAGGTTTTTATCACATTTTCCCTTTGTGACCCATRCAAACCTTGCTGAGATACTGAACAGCTTGCCCAGAGAAGCTGTGGATGCCCCATCCATGGAAGTGTTCAGGGCSAGCTTGGATGGGGCTCTGAGGAACCTGGTCTAGTGGAAGGTGTCCCTGCCCAGGGCAGGGGGGTCAGGGGTCAGAATTAGGTGATTTTAAGGTCCTTTCCAACCCAAACCATTCTGTCATTCTGTAAGGGCACAATCTGAGGGAAACTTCAACATGTGTATTTTACAATGCTTATTTGTATGAAGAATCATGTTTTGAAACAAATTTATATGTGGAATTTTGTATTATTTCATAAATTTGTTCAAACTAACAGCAAAACCTTTAGTTTTTGGGGTTTTTTGTTTGGTTTTTTTGTTGTTTTTTTTTCTTTTAATATAGTCAGTCAGTCTTATCAGTAAAGGAGTGAATCTAGATTTAAAAAGCAGAACTTTTTTTTTTTTTTAACCAAAAGGAAAAATATCCTAGGATTTCTAAGAAGTGATGGGTCTTTCTGATGTTGTGTTTTACAATTTCACTGTAGACTCCTGTCGGGTGCGGGGCAGTTCTGAGACTCAATATGAGTTCAGCAAGCTCCGTTTATTTCGGTAGAGCATCAAACTTTATACACACAATAAGAATAGCTTATGAATATTCTGCATGCTAAGTAACTCATTAGTTAAGCTATAACATCAATTTTCTCTATGCTTTTTAAGCTTACCGCTCCCCTTTCTCACGCCGCACTGTCCACTTTTTTATCATACCCAACTAAGCCCAAAGACACATTTATCTGCAAGTACAAAACTTCAGCTAAACTATTTTCAGTACTTTTCCAACTCTGTTCAGCTAACAAGCAAGTCTACGTAACCTCTATCATGTAACCATTTCTCCACAGACTCCAAATGTACTTTTCGAAAAATCATCTCTGGTGCTGATTAGACAAACAGAGTAGGTTTTAGTGTTACATGTAATTTCTGTCCTTATCAGCCTTCTTTGTCCTTCTATGAAAAATTTGGAGTGTTATAGACAGGGACATGAAAAGAACAGGAACACATCAGTACTGTCACAGTTACCCCTGACATTACTAATTACTTGCTCTCTAAAACCATCTGGCAAAAGCCAGTAATCTGAGCAGACTGGGATTGAAAAAAGGTGTTTCATCTTTCACATCTGTTAGGGATTACCCACTAGAGAGAGCACAAAAGCAGATGGAAACTGTTTCAGGTAATAGACCAACCTTTGGCTTTGTCATGGCAAAAAGGTGTTTTTCAGTGGATTTGTCCTTTGTCTGAGCATTGTTAACAACCAGCATAAAATCATCTTGATAGCCTCCAAAAGTCATCAGGCTCTTATATGTGTATGTAACTGTCAGTCGCTGGAAAAAGGAAAGCCCAAGAACAAAACACAAAGCTGTTAAGCAGGACCATGCAGGAAAARCAGATTATGAGAAATTCTTCTTTAGAAAATATAATTACACCTATATTTTTCAATGGAGGTAGCCTCTTATGARTCTTGTAATTAACTATGAATTTTGGGATAGCTTCATTTAGACCTTCATGATGAGGAGTTTTCACTGCAGATGATAACTCTTCTAAGTTTGACCTCTGTTTCTATTCCAAATTAATTAGATAAAAGATATAATAAGATTTCAACTGAAGTGTGTAATTCCATTTACCCAAATCTTGATTGACTTTGCGAGAAGTTAATCTTACAAATTCCACTTGAAATTGAAGCAGTATCTAAATAAATTAAATGGCAGAGTATGAGACATCTGAAGGAATTTAACTCTAGGTAGTCTTTTTGTGCAGTGATATGTTTTGCAATCACAAAAATTAAATTCTGTTCTCTTGTTTTCACATCTCTGATGAAACATAAATGCTCTTCAAGGCTCCTCAGCTTTTCATCCCTTGATTCTTACTGTTCAGGGTTTAACACCACAATAATGGCCTTTGAGTTAAGATCAGCATTTAATTAATTGTTACACCTCACATTAATTTGCTGCAGATATTTGCCTTTAAATTCATTGTCTGGCAACATTTGTACAATAACTTAGTGTCCTTCCTTAGTAAACCTTTTTTTGCCCCAGTTTTGAAATAGTATTATCTCTACCCCTTGCAGCATCATTTCTGATTTCCCTGATCCTTCCTACAGAAAATCCCAGTATTCCCTGGAAGCTGAGCATTCCTTGAATGTCAAGTAAGGCCTGCCAGTACCTAATCTGGCAATGCCCTGCAGAAATGCCATAGCTCCAGGAGCAGTGTTGGTGGAGCTCTGCAGTCTGGTGCAAGCACATTTTGCTTGCTCCCTGAGAGCTGCTGTTTCCTCTCTTCGTGCTCTTTGTTTTATTATTYATTTAACTGCAAAGAAATGTAATGAAAAGGCCCATATCAGCACAATTATAAAGCTGAGATTTTAATTTTCTGATATTCAATATTAGCACTTGCTAATAGCAGMATGCCATTCTTTTTCTTTGCAGGATATAAATAAAAGCGGGGATCTTCTCAGGCATTGCTTTTCACACTGATTACGAGTCGTTTTCTATGAAAACTTGTATTGCAAATCAAAGAAAAATCTGAGCCTAAAATGACATAATTAAATAACACTGGGTTATATTACCTACTATTAAACAAAAATAATACAATGAAAATAACAATCTATTAAAGTAGCTGCTCTTTGCAGAGTGTATGTATTATGAATAATACTAGAAAATTAAGTCTCCAGGAAAAGAAAATTAATGTTATTGTAATAACATTACAATAACTATGGATTTCCTGACATCTGCATGATTAAAACATTAACATTTCATTAAATGATATAAAAACTGTATCTGATAAACAAAAATAAATTCTGTGCAAAGAATTCATTACTTCTATTATTAGTGCTACTGTAATGATGATAACATTAAAGCATTTTAAAAGGAATGAATTTTTGCTTTAAGAGAAGGACTAAATAACTTAGCATGGAAAGCTAATGCYATCTTTAAATAGTATGGTGGTTAATCTCTCCGAATCATTAGTACTAAAATCTATCTTAACCAAATTTGAAATAGCAATTTCACTTACCATGGAGCTGTAATCCAGGATGCTTATTCCATCTTCATGGACAGCAAACCATATGAAGGACTTCTCAACTGAGGCTGTTGCTAGAGGCTACAAAGAGAAATGTTTTTTAATTACTACTTCAAAATGAGGCAATATGTGAATAATTATTAATTCTCAGCTATTACAGACCTCTCTTCATCCACAGTTCTCACTTCAATTCCCTCTCAGTGTAAATTTCAGGAAAGGAATTGATATACCTGCCCAAAGCTGTGTAGGTGGCCAGTGGCAGAACAATGAACTCAAACTGATACACTTCAAACCTACCCTGGTGTTTAGTCCAATAAAATATATAGTCTCATTAATAAAATAGTCAGGTGTCTTACTGTCCACTAGCTCATATATCTAAATACACAAAGAACAGAGTGCAGACAAGCAATATATATATAAAAATATATATATATATATATGTTTATACACACACACACACACACTGGGTTTACCTGTTAAAACTGAAGGCATGAGGTGACAGTTCTGTTTAACAGAGCTGTTATTTGAATCAAAAGAATTAAGATACCAGTAGTTAAGAGAAATTGAGAAGGGGCCAGTGTAGAAGAGAGTGCTCTAAATACCCTTAACCACATTTAGTCCTTCTGCAAGGTTGAGCCTCCACAGCCAGCTAATGGTACCTTTTCAGTGTTCTCTTAGTTATCAGGTAAAAAGAGCCTAAACCTAAAAGGCTATCTCAAACTAGGATAGAAGGAAATGGAAACACAGATTAATAATGTAAAACAAGCAATAAGAGTATTGGAAAGTTACTATTATGATACACTTAGTACTATGGCTGTTATATTTCAGCAGTCTGTGACTTAAAAAGTAATTTGACAGGAGGTTCAATCAGCTCATGTATACACAGTTATTTTTAACAAAAATGTATTGTTATTTGCAAATTCTATTTATATTTAAGACCCTGCTCCCCCTCCCCAATCAAACTGCTTAAAAAGTCTCACTTTTGCTGCAAAGAGTTTAGCCCCAAAGAAGGGCCATTTCCTGGCCACGGTGAGGTAAATGCGCACGCAGTCTGCGGCGCTGTGCCCACGGAGAGCCATCCATCTTGTCGACAGTCGCTGGCRAAGCTGTCTGTTGAAATGAAGGGTGGAATTTACTTACAGAAGGGAATTCCAGTGCTTGCCCACAGCAAGTTTAATGAGCAACAGAGCATTTCTTAAAATGCTAATTTCAGTTAATACAAGGACTATCACTGATACAGTATTAAATAAATCCAAAATGTAATTTAGTATTTTAATGCACATAAAAATTATGAAGTATCTTCTAATTTCTGGAACATTATGATTAAATATTGATGTAGCAGTGGCAGCATAAAGGCAGAAAGGCTGGGACAGCTTTTAACGTGTCTCTACAGAGAATCAATGTACCTTTATCAGTACTCAACAGCTATGTCAGCTGTCATTCCAAAAATCCATCCAGCTTAGCACATATCTTTACCTGTGGCTGGTAGGAGGCGTGAGAGACGTGGCTTAGCACTACTCCCTTTGAGTGTGTCTGGGCACTGCTACCCAGAATGCTGCTCCTGATGGCAAAGTGTTTTCACACTGGGGCTTTTTTTCTGGCTCCTTTTGTCAATTTGTGGCTCCTTGGCAAGTTGGTTCAATAGTATGGAAAAACTAATTCTCAAAAAAACCCCAGCCCAAACTACCTTTCTAGGACACTGACCTGCAGGGATGACTCACCCAGCAGCCATAAGGTTATTAGAAGTAGCTCAAGAAAAGGTAGGGTTAATGTGTAGTAAAGGGAGATCCAGCACTTGCAGCTTTGGTCTTACTGTTTATGAAATCAAACTGCATCCTTAGCAAAAACAATACAGGCAATAGGGCAGGCACAGAATGATCCTTCCCATGCCACAGATCTCCAGCTCAGCCAGTTGGTAGTGTAGGACTACTTAAACAGTTCAACAGATGTTTCACTTTTCCTCCATGAGTTAATCTAATCTGAGACCTTTTATAATTTGTTCTTTGAAGTTAATTGCATAAGTCTGAATGCCCCATTGCCTTTTGAGTATGTAATAATGTTACTATGTTCATATACTAATAGCTTTAAATTTTCTCAACCTGGAAATTTTCTGTACTGAAGAACATTTCTATGATGTTTACTGGACTTCAAAACTGCTATATCACTGACTTTGGATAATTTATTACACTGTTCCGCTCATTTTCATGCCAGTAGGTGTTGATTTAAATGCCTTGCAGGTTATTAATTTTAAATAAAGTGATACCTTACTAGTAAGTCCACTAAGTTACATTGCCAATTTGACCGGCTGCCAGAGATTGCACACTAGAATAACTAACAGATCATGTCCTCATGTCCTTTACTTCCTAACTCTTTAGTCTGTGCACAGTCAGACCTCATTTAGACTTGCTGAGTAAGAAAAATAAGAATTTCAAAATCGCTGGGTTTTGTAACACTGTGTAGTAACTGCTACATCTTTTGCTGGAATGTGTTATTAATAATGGTCATTTGTTTAGATTAGAAATGTGCAGAGGAAATGGGTTGTTTAGATTAGCAAGAAAATTAGTTTCAAACACAGGTTAGGCAAATATAGCTCAACAATACATTATTCCCAATGACAATTTAAAACTTCTTTGTTTCACTCCTACATCTTTAGAGAATATGACTCAAAAGACCCGTCTCACCTTAACTGTTCATCTGAACAACCTTGCTTGTATCTCTTAGGGTAGAATCTCTCCAAAACTTGCTTTAGGGTTTGGTTGGACTTGGACTGGGAAGTGACTTGCCCTGCTGGAGTTGAGAAAGGCCGTTCAAAATCTCCAATCTCTACCTAAGGGGAAGTCCATGAAAAAAGTTTTTTGTTACTCTAGAGTAATTTTCTTGCTGGATATTATGAACTATCTTTTGATCTGTTCAACCAAGTATAAAAGAAAACAAATTTGTCAAATAATATATACTTTTCACTGATAAAAAAGTCACACTAGTGATTTTCTTATTTTCTATCTACCATGGAAAAAAGTTAAATATCAAACACAAATTGTACAGACATATCGCTTCTGCTCTTAGATTGCTGTGTCTCCAGCTGACACAAATCAGTTTACATTTACCGAGTAACTACATCAAATTACTTACTCAAAACCTTTCATTTGAGCTTTTAATTTTTAAAAAATAAAACCTCAAGACCATGTCTAGTAAAGGACTCTTAGACGTTCATTGATGAGCTGTTCCTTTGGAGAATTAATTTGCAGAAATCATGGAAGGAATAGTGAATGAAGAAATGGTACATGATTACATGATATTAAATRCCAGAGGGCTGGCTGTGCAAGAGGGAAAGCACATTTTAGCTATACTGGTGCCAGCAGCACAAAGGCTGTAAAGCATTTCCACTCCAGTTAAGAATTGCCTTACACAAAGATCCCAGCCCAGTCTGTTTCCTGCACACTCATATGTAAAAGGTGAAGGTCAATTGAGTGTCAAGCAATCCTGGATCAGTTTGTTTAAGATTTTCTCCTGAAAAACTGTTGTGTGAGTTATCCATGCATAAAGATTACCTGAGCTAAAAGGGCTGTCAATTCCATTGCTAATTCTTTGTTTACAGGGAAAAGTCCATTGACTATTTGATCATTTGTCTGATACACTAGCAGCAGCTTCTCTCTCTCTGTCTCGCCATGAACTTGAACTGAAAAATAAAGCCTACAGAAAAGACAGAAAGGTATTAAATAAAGAAGATATGGAAATGCATTAGCCCTGAGGATTAGCAGTATCTGCTCTGAATGTGACATGTTTATTTCAGCGGCAAAACACATTAGCAGAGCAACACTTGTACTTGAACCAGTGGGTAAATATTTAATGTCAGTCTTCTGACTTCAGTGGGGATTTTTTGCAGCCCTGTTCACATCTGAAGAACTAAAAAAGATAACTATTTAAAAAAATTCTCCAGTAACACCCATTTACTATTTTTATGGCAAGCTTCAAGTCAGCCAGTGTTTCTCAGATGAAGAAACTGCAGAAAGTGAAAAACAAATCTTGGGACAAGGCAGAGATATTATACTTGCTAAACAAACCTGTTTTTGTAAGTAAGGCGGACAGTCCTTGTGCCTTCACATTTCCCAGGGTGTTGTTCTTTGGAGGCTTGCTCCCATTTTGAAATAATGTCACAGATCTAGAAGGAAAGCAATACAAAACTCATTTGGCATGTCTTCCTATTTGAAAGCACCTTGAAAAGAAATTGTCAACTTRTTTTAATGTCCTCTACCTATCACCTATTAGATACATACACAGCTTGAAGTTTTAAACTCACTGAAGTGTAACTTTACTTGTATTTCTTAGTCAAAGYGTTTAATAATTAACATTTTTGGTTTTTGTTTATCCTGCAACACATACACTGCCGTTGGAAAGAAGCCATTAACATGGAAAGGCCAGGTACTTGATTTAGCAGCTGCCAATGAATGTGTAAAAACACAGAGTGAGTTGTTGTATAATTAATCAAATGCCTTTGATCTCTGCCTTCTCCTTCTACTACATGCGCAAGTTTTTCAGGTCCTTTTGTATGAAGTTTGTTAAAAAATGCACCAAAAGTGGTTCACAACAATCTGTGTAGGTGGGTAGGTGGGCAGGGGGGAAGGAGGTAGAACAGAGATCCTAGGACCCCAACTGGGCTTCATGTCACCATTCCTTCATAAAAGAGCCTTCCTGGAAGCAGTAATATGAGCAGTTTCTAAAGTTACAGGTACCTTGAAAATAAGTTCATCTTTTATAAATTTTGCTTTCCATATGGTAATTTTTCTGACTGTGGTGACACCATTTGTTTATCACCACGGCCAGGTTGCACCACACCTTGTAACTCAAATATGCAGCTGTGAACATTGGCCAAAGGGTGCAAAAAGCTACTTGGTAGAAATACAAAAAAATAATGATTCATTAGTTGTTAAAAGACTTGGAAAGTATCTAATATTTTACTAAAGCACAGATTATATTGTCTTTTGTCACTCTTTACTGCTAAGAATTTAATTCTAGCAATAGAGGGAGCTAAAATTTAGAATTCAGGACAATGGCAAGCCAAAAATTGGAAATTTCTTAAACTGAGCCTTAAGCCTATTCTGTATTAGAGAAGGAACCATTTCTTTTTTTTGATTTCCCAGGATCTCCACCCCAGTATTAATGACTTCTCGGACCTCACATGGTCATCTTTTGGAGCTATATCAGAAATGTTGACTGAAATCTCTAAATCCATGTTGACTCTAATGCTCCTTAGTTTTAAAGAACTGTAACAGCTTACTTTTTGTTTTTTAACCTGTTACTTCTCTGAATAATACAGATCTCTTGGGGAAAGCTTTTAACTATAGTTCACTGAATKAACTTTAGCAACTGAAAAAGTGATCTTTAAAAAAAAAAATCTTTCACATTAAGAAAAGAAGACAGTTTTCAGCCTGAAAAATGTTTTCCTTGACATTGTCTGAAGAGATCTCTGTCAAATGCAGATACTTTATTTTTTTATATGCACAGCCCATTAAAGGCTTTTGTTTACCTTGATGTTTCCTTGAAGACAGTGCTCTATATCCTTGCCAGAGGGATCATCAGAAAACAGTGCAAATCCTGACTGAGCTGGTTTCCTCATCCCTGTATCTTGGTTCAGAGTGTTCAGAAATTCCTCTACTGTGGTAGAGGCATCAAACCCAACAACCTAAAAAAGAYGCCAAAATGTATTTTGCTATCAAACTCATACCTGTTCCCCCTTTAAGTCTAAGATTTTGAAATATAATACTTCTAGAATAACAGTGGAACTATAAGACCCATTTCATCCATGACTGTGATTGGAAATTAAAAATTGTCCRTAAAGGGCCTGAAAAAGATTTCCACATGAGAAGTCAGTTTAGTGGAATTGGTTTCCTTGCACTTGTTACACTTGGAATTCTATCACAGAATTTACATGACAGATAGCAGTCTAGTATCTGAGCTTTTTGTGAAAAATACCACTTGAAAAATGAAGATTATAATTTCCTGTAGCTTTCAAAATAGTGCAGAAGCAAATGAGATAAATTAATCACTTTTCATCATGTGCAAATTTAGAGGGATATCAGGTGACAGATCTACACTGGCAGATCTAAAATAGTTTATGAATGTTGCTTTGTCAGTATTACACAGTAATATACAGAACATTCTAAATTTTACTTCCCCAAATATAAACTTCTGTTTGCTGTGACTGATATTGAAGCATTTTAGCAAGAGATGGCAAGTAGCTTCTTTACAGATAGCAATGGCTGATGTTTACTTAAATCTGTATTGAGAGTGTTTCCTGTATTTGACATGTTGAAAATGTTTTGGTAAAAAAATATCTTGAAAATGGATCATGAACTAGTGTTTGAACTTCTCAGTGCCTGGCATTAAAATAAAAATCTGATGAATCTTCAGAGATTAATACAAGAGTTTTTAATACCACTATAATTGTTATTTGCTGATCCCACTGAAGTAATTTATGTATTTAATTACAATTTTCTTAGCCCTTGTAACTATACAATTTTGGGCAGTAAATAACTAATGAGCAGTTACTCCTTTTCTTCTCCAAACTTCAATTTTGAAAGTTGGTTTAAATGTATGTTGTTTTTTTTCTGTTTTACTGGGCAAGCAGTAAGCAACTAAGAAACTTAGAGATGAAAAAATGCAAAGTACTTCTGTTGCAATCTGAAATAAAAAAAATATTTGATATAGCTTTGATTTCATATAAAAAGTTGCTTTCTATGTAGGAATACTATGAATTGTTAAAACTCTTCTCAGCCATCTCTCACAGCTGGAGACATAAACCAGGATGTGAAGCAGCGTGCTTGGAAGCCCATGGAATGTGTCCTAGGGGCTTTGACTAATGATGTCCCCAGAGAGTTCAGAATGGAGCCATGTACTGTTCTGTAACAAATATGGTTATCCTTCAGGACTAATAATGGGAGTTACAGCTGTGCTTCCAGGCCTTCACTGAGATATTTAACTTCCAAGATGTCTGATGAAAGGAAGTGGAATTTAATACCTTTCCTTTTCCTTCGGTCTAATTTATTCATCTGGTGGTCAGGTTAAATAAGAAACAGAATTTTTGCAGTTCTCACTCTTACAAGGTTTTGCTTTTTTCTTTCTCTTCAAGGTTTTCCCCCAAACCTTTACTCTTAGTTGATCAAATCAGATCACAAGTGCTTTATGCCTGCCATTGCTGGCACTGGCACAGGATGAAACTTGAGCCGTGTTTACCTTCCTCTTTTTGATGTACTGCTTCGTGTATATGCTGACAGCAGGGGGCTGGGAGAGCTCAGATTTYGTGGCCTGCATGACATTACCTGATATATGCCATTCATGAAATGAACTGGAATACTGAAGGGCAGGGAATGGTGGTAGGGATTTCTCAGGAGAGTGGAAAGGATTTCCATTCTGGAAGGTCTGGCTTCTCGGTCTCCGTTCTGCTGGGTACGTTCTACACAGCGCTGGCAATATATAGCGTATTTCCCAAATTCAGTCCTGTGGCAAAAAGAGAAATAAGGCAATTCCTGGGGACTGACTGAAAGGATAGGAAACTGTGAGTGAATATTTCTGGAGAGGCCAAATGAGAGGACATTCAGATTTCACTCTCTGAGATTTCCAACACATTTTTTTGCATGTGGAATTAGAAAGAGAATTAGTCTACCGAGACTAGCAGAATTGTGCCAAAGATGAACATGGTTCAGGGTGTGTTGTGTAATGGCCATATTTTGGTTTTCACAGTTTTGCAACATACAATCAGAGTATGCACTGCAAAATATTTTTTTTTAAAAAACTTATAACTTTCCCAAGTGATGCACAGAAGTAACATGTACTATATTTTAGTAGCAATTCTACTCAAATTTATTTTAAAATTCACGTCAAAAGATCTGATATATTATAGGAAAGATTGAAAACAAGGTACTTCAAAAAGACCAGTTGACTAGCTGGGTAATAATATTCAGGCACACCTGGAATCTGCATTCTTCTTTAAGTGAAGTTTAAGAAGCCAAAGGAATGGATGCTGGGGCAGGAAGAGTCCAACGCAGAGGGCCAAGAGCTGCAAGCCCTGAACAAAAGGAATACATTCACTGTTTTAAACATCCTACAACATAAAACTTCCTCCTGTGCCTGCTGGCCAGCAGTGCAGCTTACTGCCAAGTTGAGACTGCTGAAATAGGAATGAAAAAAAMCAGAGAAAAAGCTGAGTAAATAAGCATACAACCTCATTGAAAGGCCCAATACTCTCTGTCTCTTCACATGTGTACACGAAGTATCTTTTGGGGCTGGAAATGGGAAAGCAGCTGAGTTTGTATAAAAAGCAGTTAATGCAAAGGAACAGAAATACTTGGGCTGCACGACCAAGCATTATGATATGAGGAGAAGCCTGTGCAATTTTAATTCAGCTCTCCTGTTATACATATTATGAAGCAACACATGAGACATTTTGTCTTCTACCAAATTTACAGTAACTATTGAAAAAAACAGTAATTCAATATTTTGGTATATTGTTGTTGCTCAGTATGCATTCATTGGTTTTACTTAATGCAGAGCACTCTCATGTACCCTGATACACACTAACGTTGCAACTACTTTTCTCACAATCAGTATATCAATGCTTCACACTAAGATTTAAAAAATGGTGTTTCTCTCTCYTGATTTATCTGACTTGCCTGGTATTAAATAGAAATTTGACAGCACTGGCACAGATACTCCCTTTCATCAAATATCTATACTTTGATGGAGGATAGCATTGGCTCTGTTGAAGGTATGCACTGCAACAGAAGCAAGGGTAGGAGACACAGCAGGAATTTAGGATTTAAAAAACTTAGTGTAAGGCTGAAAACATTTTACTGCATATATTAGCTCTTAAAGATCATTTCAGGGGATTAGGATAACAACAACTTATTTACCTTCATCAGAGGGAAGGCCTTGCCAATGGTAAGAAGAGTGCCAAAGAATAATTATAGTAAGTTTAAATTCCATCAGCCATACGTAGCTTCAGTGTGTGCTAATTGACATGAATGTACCATGTCTGTTCTAAAAGCTTTGTGAATGTTTTAGCAATGCACATATTGAATCATAGAATCAAGGAACCTTAAATATCATCTAGTTCCAGCCRCCTGCATTGGGCAGGGACACTTCCACTTGACCAGGTTGCTYCAAGATCAATTCAACCTGGCCTTGAACGCTTCCATGGCTTCTCTGGGCAACCTGTTCCAGTGCCTCTCCAACAGCAGCCATCTCCCAGGTACAGGCTGTTTCTAGCCAATAGGTATGGCTGCTGGGCATGGGCTACTTTCTATGGCAAGACAAAAACWTGTCTATTACAGAAGCCTCGATATGGTAACTTAGTTTCTCATTTTCTGATCCATCTCCTAGTTCTGTAGGCATTGCTCCATCATAAGTGTAACATTCCAGTTCTGTTAATTCTATGCAAGCTCCAAGTATTGGCTTTCCTTTCAATTCATTTTCTGTCTGGATAGCAGTGAATAGCTGGTAGTGGACAAAGGGAGGAATTTCAAGTATGTATTAATAATGTAGCATGCAGGGTGAATGCAGAACAGCATGGCACACAAGAGGGGACATCTATCAGAAGCCCTGATATTCCACCACATGCCACCACAGCTTTACTTCACACTCATATTCTATTGAGTCATTTGCTATGTGGTTTAGCCCACCAAGCTTCCTGAGGCAGCGCCTCTCTTAGGAAAGAAGCAGTAAAAAAGAAATAGGTTTCTTACATTCTTACTTGACACTTGACTTGAAGACAGCCCGTTTTATGTCCACCYTTTACAAGCAGCATGGGCTAAGATATATTCTACCACCAGATACACATACTTTGTTGGAGGATAGCATCAGCTTTGTTTCAGGAAAACACAGCAGCAGTGAATTGGATCTTAACTCAGCAGATGCTGCAGAAAAGCAGAGCCTCTCTACCATCCTAAACACTCCGTGTAGTTCCTTCATTGCTGCCGAAATCAATACCATTAAAATAAATACTGGGTTACCTGTATTGGTCCTGCCTGGTTTTGTGGATGTCGACGCCTGGTCTGTTTAATAAGTTGGCAACAGATCTCATTTTGAAGTTCAGGATGTGTGAGGCAGATCTGCAAAGCACTTTGGGCCAAAGATACATGGTAATCAATGGCAGGAGAGTCAACTGCAGCATTTATAAACAACTGGCAGGTCTAGATATAAAATAACAAGCAAGTGAGTTTACATACAGGGAGCTTCAGCAAATCTTTAAGATGCTCAGTTTATCAAAAGTGTACTTTAATTGAAATCACAATTAGTAAGTTTACCAGTAGACTTGGAAAACTCTGCTGGTTCTGCAAAATGGGGTGAAAAGGGGCCAGAATGGATGAAAATCTACACAGAGAGACTTGAGATAAAACACCTCCTACAACCCATGCTTTTCATTCTGTATCTAATGGAGTGCACTGTAACAGGAATTGGAGCAATTGTGGTGGCAGGCAAGTTTAAAGACAAGCTGAACACACCTCACCCCTCTACAGGACTTGGAAATTCAATGTCTACAGCTCTCAGTGACAGACAATGTAAAATGCTTCTGTAAGTAGTGAGCACAACACAGCAGCAAATACACAGATAAAAAATCCATAACTCAGAGCCATTGATTTACATCTTGGCTTTCCATGGTATTTTTACTGTAGTTTAAGTATGACCTTGCCTATACCCAGTACTGTCTCAGGAAAGACAGCATTTGTGTTGTGTTAGAAGAAAGGATATATATCACTTGTTGCATTTACTATATACAACAGTTGAATTTTTAAGGGATATAAGCAAAAATACAAGAAGTGGATGGAAGCCCAATCTATTTCTAGTCTATTTTTATCATAAATGGGATAACTGAAATACAACATGATCTGTTTCTAAATTCCCTACCTGACTTATAAGCTGATTTATACAAGGTTTCAATGAAGGTCATACAAGTATTCTCTAGTTAATTTACTTTAGGCAARTGTCTGTGATTTGAATTAGGTCTGAAAAGTGATTTCCAAGTAGATGTAAATTTGTTTTACAAATCAAAGAAGTAATTTCCTAGTAATTTTTCATGCTGCAGGATTGCAGAAAATAAGATGGATGTACTTCTTTGAAGTGCTTCAAACATCCCAGAGAAACAAGTTGGAAAGTTTGCCTAAAAGTGTCTATGACAAAACATACGGTGTTTGTCTYGAATTCCTCTCTAGATCTGAACCATAACATCAAAATTCTCCAGATAGTTGATGCTTCAGGGAATTTGTTCTTTAGGCCCTGGGTAAGTTTTGTGGAGAAAGTTCATTTATCCAACCYCCATGCTTCCAACTTGTAATTTATTTCACAATGTACAGACAAAGGAACAGCAAAATTTTATTTTGTCTCTGAATTAGCCTTTATAGCCTGGAAGAGGTTAATGGCATTGCAGCATACCCCCTCTCATRGGCATTAACTACCTACCTGGCCTCCAGCTGGGAAAGCTGTAAGGCACACAGAATTTCTCAAGAACCTAGCTGGCTCASTGGCTCAGTGGTTATGAACCACTATGTGTCTCCTAATCATAAAGCATTTTTACTACACTGGGACACATATATAYGTATGTGTATTTTTAAAGATCTGTGAGAGTCTTTAAAAGTGAACTCAGCTCTTGTGAAATACTTTTAAATAATTTTTCTATGRAATATTTCTCTGTTTATATTACTGAATAATTGGTCTTTTAAGAATAGCTACTTCATATGAAAATGTTTTCTTTTTATTAAAAAGAGCAGTACAATCCTTGCTTTCTATTTCAGTTTTAAATAATCCATGACTTGCCTAAACTTAAAATTTACTTTCTTTTTCTTCTGATTTTTAAAATATCTCCCAGAGTACTTAAATGTATCTACAACAAAACTTTTGCCTATGATTTTTTCCCTGAATCTAACTGAAAAAAATAGTATTTCAGATACAGTTTTCTGAATGCAGAGTTCTGTCCATGCTGTTATATTCTTTGGAGCTAAGAACTTCAAGGTAAAATTATTATCACTCATGATGGTCATGGATTTCTCTACTAACTTGCACTTTATCAATAACTTACCAAATAAGTAGAAACACCAAAAGCTGAAGCCTAAACTGCTCCCTCACAACTAAAGGTTATCTTTACATTGGAAGTGATAGTCTTTGGTGAGGTAATATGGGGACATTTTGCTCCTGTCCATTAGTTACCTCCACTAAAGATAAAAATATATCTCTTTTTGCTTATCTGTTGAATATATCTAGTAAGCCAACTAACAGCCATTCTTTAGCAAAGAGTTAAAATAGTCAGTTAATAAAAAAGGCATCTGCTATGGTTTTACCTTAAATAATTTAATTGCTTCAGTTTGCAAGGCTTCTGATGGCAGTGTTGTAAGAGGGGAAGTAATTCCTTCTTTGCTATGGCAAAGGGTAGGATGTCTCCAAATTTGAGAATCTGAATGGATAAAATATATACATTTTGCAATGAATTCAGTTCATAAGTACATTTACTAAATAAGCATTGGAAGATCAGTATGTTGAAATGAAAATAAACTTACTGGCATCACCTTCCACATTTAATAATTTGCAAAGAAGTTGTTCAAACTCAGATCCAACATTTACACTGGTACTTCCAGCTGCAACTGTCAGATGATAAAGCCACGTGTCCTAGAGCAGAAAAACATAGCAGCTCACTCGTTCTGTGCTGGAAGGAGCTGCTTCCTCAGGATTCTGCTCTCAACTTAAAACTCTCCCATGCACTCCTTTTGAAGCCCAAAGAAGTTTGCCTTTGGTTAAATAAATACACATGTTATGTTACAAATATTAAGCAAGGAAGATTGGATAGGGCTCCCCAAAAGTTTTTACCCTCAGAAATAATGTCTAATTATCAGGGCATTCTTCCTTTCCTCTTGCAAATGCTTAAGTTATTTTTTATCACTGCCAGATCTTGCTAACCTGGGGATAAGTCCAGAAAGCAAAATGAAGTCTACAAGATTTCTTGGGAWCAATAAAGCAACAATAATAAAAATGGTTTTAACCCTGCTTCTCTCTGCTCCTTTACTACAGTAGGGCAAGTGTGCGCTATGTTAGTCTTGTCAGTGAAAATGGATACAGTACCCTGTAACCTCTCAGCTACAGCTCTGTCTACAAGTTACTGTATGTGAGCAAAATTCTCATTACAGCATATAAAATATTCTGCACCATCTACTTAGGTAGGCAAGCCTGCATATTTTTGTCTATTATCTACACTAGCGTTGATTTGCAGACAAACTCTGATCGATGTTAATAAAGGAAATATTATGAAAATACAAGCCAGGTGACTTGTAGTCCTTGTCCTCCTCTAGAAATATTCATATCACAGCACCATACTCATAGATGTGCTACTGAAACTCAATAAAAGCATCCATTTATTACCTTCTCGTGTTTGGATCCTATAAGAAGGTAAGTGGGTCCTTGGTCTTTGGGGTGGATAACAACAGTGTAATGGGTTGATAATAAACTGCGACCACTGGCTTCATAATCTTCATCAGAATCACAGGATCTATCAACTTCTTCAACCTTTGCCTCAAAAAGCTTGATTTGACCAAGAGGAAACTAAAAGTAAATGTCAAAATTGGTGAGAGGGGTAATGTTTGTTTCAGTGCATACTGATTTTATATTATATATTATTATATTTATTATTATACACAAATTTTTCTTATTCTGCAGATAGAAATTAAAATGTGAACTACCATCCATACCCATTTGTATTTACTCATTTTCAGTCCTACCAAGGAATGTCAGACAAGCCAGATCTTGCAGAGAGCAAAATGAGACTTATATGTGCCAAAGCCTGAAAATGAGGTTTTCAAAAATTCTTTTCCAGATCTGCCTCCATATATAGCTAATGTAATAAATGTATGTTAGGGTGAGAGAAGTCATTCTTCAGAGTTCCCAAACCTGGTTCCAAGCAAAAATTTCCTGTGTCAAGCCTAAAACTTTAATTATGATCTTGTTATTTTAGAGGACAGGAATGTATTGTTGGTGTATCTGGTTTGTTCATACTCTAAATTCAAAAGTTAGATTCTTTTGTGTGATAGACCTTCTAGCTGGTTTCTTTCTCCAGTGTGAGAGATCACAGAGCTTCAGTGTTGAGATGTTTATGTCGTTAGCATCATTTAGCAGAAAATACTTTATCTAAAAAAGCCATTCAAGAGGAAATTTTCACAGAAGTAATTATTTCATAGCCCTTATCAACAGGAAGCCTTAACAAACATAAATACAGCATGAAATCTCTTCACAACTGGGTGATAGGACTGAGAGAGGCTGACTGGCTGCTCTACACAAAATTCCCTCCCTGGTAAGGATTAAAAAATGATGTGGTAATTTGTATTTTCTGTAGTGCTTCTGAAGCATTCAACTTTTTGAGTAAGATAAGATTCTGAGAATCAAAAGATGTTGTTTCACATGTAAGTAGTCAAGATTGATTTATTCACCAAGTTTAACTAAAACACAATTGGGCTGGCTTTTTAGTTTGAATTCCATTTTGAAAGGAGGTCAATTAAATGGACTCCATTATTGTATTAACYACTGCAGATTGTGTAATTTATTTCTGCACAGCCACAGTCAGCTACAGAAAACATGATTTTAATTATCATATTGTTGAACATTAGAAATAAAGTAGCTTTGGAGAACTTTTCATACATATTCTGCTTACAAAAGCTGAATTCTCATTCTGTTTCAAGTTAGCAAACTCATTTCAATTTTACTTTAAAAGGGCAGCTAAACTTCTTCCAGATGTGAGGGAAATATTCACAAGAATCCAGCAAAATTCTTCACTAAAGAGCATGCTAAAATGCCAAAATATTCAGTGGTGAAAATGTATACATTCAGATCTGTTAAACATAGAGATTTTACCCTAGGAGAAATTGTAAGTTAATTTTAAAGTCTCTGCAGGATGAGCTTGAGATTATACTCTGGCAGTTGATTCCCAAACCCTGTTTTACATTGTTTTAAAGAGCAAAAATTTGATGGATGGTTACTGYTATCTTATTCATACAGTTCTAGAAATGGGGTGTTGTTGAGTTTAAATGGCTATTAAAAAATGGGGTTTTGTTGAGATTTAAATGGCTATAAAAGGAAAGGATGACAAAGAGTATAACTGGCTCTATGCAAAAGCCATGAATTACTGACTCCAGTGTGATTATCTTCTTAAAACAGAAGTACAAATATGAGAATTTCTACTGATTTTTTTTATAATGGCTCAGTGGACTGTTCAGAATCCTGTTTCCGACCTGCCTCCATTAAAAAGATGTTTCTTGGTGACAAAATACAATGCCTTGGGAGCAAAGGGACGAGCATGTCTAGGAGGTGTCCTAGCTCTTGCAGCACTGTGTACATACAGTGACATACCAAAGAAAAGGATTTGGAARTCAACTGAGGGACAGAAAGAACATTTAAATTCTTGAAACTTGCAGCCACTGCCCACTGCAAGGGACATAAGAAAGGGTTTGCTTCCAGAACTACATGACAGCTGGGTCTTTTCTGATGCCTGTCAGAAAGGGACACCTGAACTCCAGGCAAACCAGTGCCCCCCTCAGCTAGGGATAACATGTATAACATGGATCACATCCTGTAGAAAGAGACCAATGGATGTGGTCTGCTGGCTATTGCTGGCTATTAGACAGAATCTTCCAAGTTGACAATCTGTGTATAATACCAAGGCCAACTATACCTTAATAAAGATGTAGGTTTCTGTTTAAAGTCTACATTCTCTGAATAAACAAGAAAGGGACCTACCTTGTCTTCTTGATTACGGAAATAATACAAAGTTTTTCCAACTAGGGTACACCAAACCCTTTTGGAATATCCATGTTTCACCTGTAATTACAGAACATCAGTAATAATCATGACAGAGAAATATTGACTATTTTCACCATCTCTGATCTCTGATGATATTGGGAATGCATGTCTTGGTTCAAATTCCTATCCAATCACTGGACATAAAACTGTGTAACTCTATTAAGGGCAAAAGAATCAGAGCATTAGATGAGATGCTCATTTAAAGCCCAGTAAGGCCACTGTTGGCCTAAACAGTGTTGGAAAAAAGCAGACTGGGGGAAGAAGTGTTTTCCTACCTTTGTAAGTAATCCTTTCATGGTTGGCTTGATTTCAGACTGTACAAAGAGTGGGCTGGCAGCCTGTATTTTAAGAACATTCTGCAGTACTTTGATCCATTCCTCTAAGATGTTGGGGGAATCTGCAGTCAGGTAGTATGCTCGTTTCTCTGTGGTCAGCTGTGTAGTAACAAGGAGTCTTGAGCTTCAAGAATTGACATATTTGACCCCACAGTGTGGGATTTGTAACATACACCACCCAATGTAGCTCCACAACTTCAGGGAGTTTATCTTCCCTGAAGTACTTTTTAGTAATGAAACATTCCATGACCAGACAGAGCAGAGAATCTCATTTTAAATCTTTATCTGGGAAGTTCCAGGATGGCGAGTTGAAAAAACTCAGTTCTCCTTTCAGACAAATGAATTCCCTCTACCCCAATGCCTGACCCCAAGACTGCTCTCTTTATTTCTATCCCATATGTGATAACCTAACCTTTGTGGCAATACAGAAAAAGACTCCAGGTGGGGCTTTTTATATTTTCTGTCACTGAAACAATTCTTTGATTTCAAATGAAAAGCATTTTATTTAATTCCAAGTCCACTCTTGGACTTCCAGTGTGGCAGGGACTGGAACAAGGGGTTGGCTTTGGGAATAGAGGGAATGCTGAAACAGCAACAGAGGAGAAAAGCAGGCACCTGAATTGTTTGTTTTCCATCACCCCTTTCAATGTGGCTGGATGCATTTAGCTCAATTTGACCTTGAGGCTTTCGAATAACATCACTCTGGTATGGAAAGAATAGAAAAAGATATTTTAGATCTACCACCAAACAGCAATAAATTAATATAAGACTAATTTAAACATTAATCTTGATAAATACTTTATAGTTAGACATTGTGTACCTTGTAGTTYCTCTTGAGGAAGTGAGTACTGAATCACTCTCTAACAGCTCAGAAACCAGAAGTGCATGCATTTTTTTCCTTCTAGCAGCCTTAGATTATCAGTAAACAATCTAATACAAAACAACAGGTAAGTTACATGTACTTACTGGAGATTTGTAATATAGCAATTCACCTCCTTTAAGCACAAACCACCGTCGTTTCCAGGTCTTTACTTTACCACCCATTTTTAACAGATATCCAGATTTTTCCAAAGGTTCCTGATTGTTTAGAAGTTAGATAAAAAATGGTTAGATACACATGTATACCTCTGCCCCTCAGAAATAGGTATAAATACAGACACAGAGATATTAATGACTTAAAAGCATGCAAAATAATAATTATAGTATTTGATGAAGCTTTTAATCCAAGGACAACATTTTTACAGGCATCAATTAAGACAAATGTCATGCACATGGGATAACTAATGAATATCCCTACTTATTGTTATAGTGCATGAAGGAGAGTAAGTGCCCTGAACTATACAAAAGAATGAAGAATATGATGATTTTACTTTCTAGTTGGTTATATTAAACAGGGAGCAGGATGAATAAAAGATCAATGTATTCTTTTTTCCCAACTCCAGGTCCTAACCTGAAAACCAGATATAAAGCACTGTAATTCTGAGCTCCTCACAGACAAACCTCTAGTTGTACATCTGCAGAAAAGAGTTCACAGTTTTTCTCTGTGAAGAAAGCCTAAAATAATCTTCATCAGCAGGTAGTCAATCCACTTGTATGTCAAGACACTAATTACTAACACAAGCCATTAAAAGCTCCTGGAGGCTGACCAATACCTCATAATGGTTTGGTTTCTTTGGCCTGTCTTCACATGTTACTCTACCTAGGATTTCTCTGATGTTTTCCCTGTATGAGGAAAGGATAGAAACTTATTACTGCACATAGATTTCTACTGATGRCTTGAGCTCCTTCTTGGAATGCCCWTCTATTCACCTAACTATTGAAATAATAATTTTTAACTGTTTTGAGTATTTCAGATATGCAATCTGATACCAGACCTGGTTCCAAGAAAGGAAATTTCAAGTAATTTGAATTGCATTCTGGAGTTGTCGAGCTGTTTTTCTTTCATTAAATAGGAAAGCTTAGAATTATCTTCCACTTTCCTTCACTAATTACAGTCTTATTTGGCTAACACTGTTGGTATATTTTGCTGTTTGTATTCATAAGGCAGCCTGTGAGTCAGCAAGACTGAATGAAAAGGTTTGGTAACAGTCTTTGAACATAAATATACACATAGTACCTCAGGTGCACTTCTTCAAAGAACTTTAGTACTCACATTTTTTCCATTATCACTAGATGAGGATGAGGTCTTAGGAAGTTTCTGCTCTGGCTCTGAATAGTCTGTATCTACTGAATATGCATCTGGAGGAATAGCATAGTCACTTTCCGAGGTCACAGAAGACAGAGATGCACCTGTGGTAAAAGAAGAGAGTTTTTTATATATATATATTTTTTATTACATTAGAAACAACTGAGATCAGAATAGCCATGCAGAAGAAACATCTTAATAGAATCTGTAGGCAAACATAAGTATCAACATAAATCCATCAGGAACCAAGAATTTTATATAATATCAGCACACTGAACTATTAGCTAATTCTCATTTTATTCACAATAAAAATGGAACAACAAAAAAATGTCTTTTGTACATTATCATCTTCTGTTAACATTACCACAGCTTCTTTAAGGAGGGCRTTAGTGCCATGAATCATACTCATTGTCTAGGAAAAAACCCCAGGATCCYTAATTAAACTAAGCAACCTTCCCCCTGCGCTTTCTCTCACTCACTATAGCATCTGGATTTCTCAGGCAACTGCCTGCGTACTAAGAAGTCATACTCAACATCTGCTTTGTGTTGAAGCTGTAGGTGACTGTGTTTTGCAATCAGTATGAATTTGTATACCAAGGCTTTCTAAAAGTTTGATTTTTATATCTCAGAGGGATTTTAGAGTTTATTAGCTTTAATCCTGAAAAAACTGCACTCTTCTTTCAATTCCAGTGGATCACTAATAAAAACTCAAACTCCTCCCTMATTCATTACAGAAATATTTTCATGCATGTAAATGTCTTCTTTTGTAAGGACTAGAGTTCTGCTCTGCAAGGTTATACTCTCCAAAACTGAAATGAAAAGCCTTTTTTCCTTTGTTTCAATAATTTCCCAACTCATTTGCCAATTTTAATCTTAAAAAAGGCTTTTCTCATTTATTGCTTGGGTGAGCCACCAAGCCTTTGAGAGTGGGCTCTTCTCTTCTCACGATGGATCTTTCATAACAAATTGCAGCGAGCTAATCATGCTTTTGGAGAAATGTGTGACTGCCTAGATTTTTAAAGAYATGTACATATATATGTGTTTGTGGTTAAGAAAGGTTTCCACACATGAAACAATGCCAGGACTATTTTATGGGAAGAAAGCATGAACAAAAGGAATGGTTCCATTTTACAGACACAGACATAAAGTGCAGGTGAAAGCAGCTTTTAAATTACCCAATTTAGCTTTCCTGTTGTGTAAGCACGTAACATGAGATATGTCTGCAGCCATGGCACTGGTGTCTGCTCAGCAGGATGGAGCTGCTGGGAAGCTGGACCTATGGGTCCTTTTCACACTAATGTGGCAAAACTACATCAGTGGAAACAGGACTGGACTTCAGCTGTGGCTGCCACTGGAAAACGTTGAGTGGGACCAGTGGCTCTGTCACTCTGCTGCAGGGTCACTGAATGGAGCTCCTGGTAACTGGGATTTTTGCATGTATAACTGAGACTACCAAATAATGTTATTTAGCATTTCTAAAGCAATATGGAATGAGGAATCTTAACACTTGGCCTCACTGAGATCTTGGACTCCCTTAGTTTACACAGTGAAGAAATACTCAAAGAGATGTAACACTGATAACATCATCTAATGAGGAAGGACTGTATCTTTCAATATTATGAAGCATATTATTTCCATTTTGCAGATGGAAAACACAGTCACCTAGAACTGTGAGATTTGTCTTCCACAAAACACAGAACATTACCAGATTCAAGTGTTCTAACTAAATCTTTGCACAGGACCTTAAGACAATCACTGTAAAATGAAAGAAGTCTTCTATTGCGTGAGGTGAMAGAACCAAATAATTCATTGAGGGAACTTTTCCACCTGCTTTCTGATCACATGAAATTGTTTTATAAACTTGAATGTATTTGTGTTTTCTTTCTGATGGCGATTTTTTTTCCATGTCATTTTTATTTTTCTACAGTTAAAAGTCACAGGAAGTCCTTGGCATGACAGAGTATAGAATGGTGCTTTTTGCTTTAAATGTACAAGTCACTTTTCCCTCATGACAACAAAATTAATGCCTTAAAAAGGTATTTATAATAACAGCAGTAAAGCCATTTCTCCTGACTGAGTAACAGATCTGAGCTTTGAGAGCCTAGATTTTAGATGTCCATGTTATTTAGTGAAGAAATCAATTCCTAATCAAATTGTGTAAACTGCCTGGTTTTCCAAAGTTCCCAGAAGTTACTTGTTCTTATGGTTTCGCCCACCTCGTTTCATAGCCCGAGGACTGCCTGGACCACTCCTGCTTCGAGAGTCAGACTCAGAAGTCCTTGAGCTGGACCGAGAGCTGTCTTCTTCCTCAGATCCTGACGACTCATCTAGAAATGGGCTGTTGCTTATTTGAGTTGCTTTCTGCAGAAGTGAACACAACATCCTTTGATACCTTGCATAAAGAGTACCAGTCATTTCCTTCATACTGTGGCAGGGCTCTGCTGGCTCCACAGTACTCAGAGCTGTTCTTGCCTGGGTTGTGAGTTTTGGCACAAAWATATTAACATGAAACTGAATTCCCTCTGCCCTCTGTATACTCAACCACACCCATACTTTAAAACAGAAACATGAGGTAGCTCAAGGCATGGGTCTTTCCAAATCACAAAAGGCTGCCAGAAGACAAACAATGCTGTGATTACTGACTGCTGGCTGTGTGACTAGAAACAGCTTTGGCACTGACACAAAGACATTTCTACACATACACACACTTTTAATTATGACATTGAACAACATGTGGTTCTGCTTAATAATTAACAGGTCTTTGGAAAAAATCAGCAAGGAACCTAAGAATTGACCTAGGCCAGTAACATTTTATAGGCAGTATTTTTTTTCCCCCAGCTATTTGACATTTCTATTACTTCTGGGGGTCTTTGATCTCTATACATCAACTTACAATATATTTGGCATGGTAGTATCAAATGTGAAATAGCAAGTTCCTGGATGTGAAGCCTAATGGTACTTTAAAATTTTCTTTAAACAGTAATACAGTTACCCCTTTCAAAGTGGTGTAGACAGGAGTGGTCATGTTCTTATATATCAGAGAAGTATATAATCCAGATATGGAGCATGAGGTCAGTGAAACAGCATCTAAAAAARCAATATATTTTATAAATTGCCTTCCTAATTCACCCCCCAATTAACAAAATTAAAATTTAATTTTTTTTGCGTTGTATAACTGCTATAAAAAGCAAACTAACTCTTGAACTGTTTTGAATGCGAGATTTATAACTTTTGAAATTTACAATGCTTTTAAAGACATAAATAAAATTGCAGTCACGAACACTAGCCCTTTTAAAATTGGTACCTGGTATAGACTCTTCAAAGTAGTGAAATGCAAAATAAACTGGAGTTAASAAAGGACAAATTCAGCACAAAGTCAAGATGTGAGGTACCAGAAGACAATGGAAAGATAACCAATAATATTCCAGGCTTTAAACAGCTATTAACTAAACCTTTCTAAAAATATTTTAAAGATCCTTGCTCACAAATCACCATAAAAGAACTTTTGTCGATGGGACAAGGAACAGCTAAACCACTTACTTTTATTGAGAGATTCCGTGGTGAAAGCTTCAGACATCCTTAAACCAGATTTGGCTACAGCATAAATTCTACTTTCCTATACAAGCAGAATGGATTTGATAGTAGATAATTAAAATACAACAATTACTTTTGTTCTGTTTAGCCTCCTAATCTTTGTGTTAGTGCAACTATGTRATAAAATGGTTCATGAAATGACATTGTCAATAGCAGCTGAAAAATACAGCCTTCTTTTCTGTGCTGTACACTGATAGCCATAGCCTTTTTSAACATTTTTCATACAATTGAAGTAACTTATTCTTAAAAATACTATTATCAGGTGCCAAAGAAGCTATAGTAAGAATGTTTTTTAATGAAGGATTCTATGTTAGGAGCAGAGAAATGCCATTAGAAGACAACCTTTTGACCATTTAGTGTTAAAAGGCTACAATAACAAAATGTATAATGCAAAAAGTTCACTAAAATATAGAGAAGTGGTTACATAATGTATTATTTCTGAATAATAATTAATATATTTATTAATTATTAATTAATAAATCTCTGACACTGAAACCACAGAATTAGTGAGCTTTGACACAGTTAATTTTGGATTTTGTGTAAGACATATTAATATCCATTTTAATATCCTCACTGATGGCTTTAAATTTTACTTGGAAATGTGATCAATTACTTCTGTAATTTGTAGTTGTCTGCTGTCAACTTAATTGTCTAGATTGTGAGTGGTACAGTGGTTACAGCAAGGGCACCATTCTTGGGCTGTGTTAGTGTTCAGATAAATAAATAAATGCAGTCATAAGCATTACATCCTTGGATACACTCAAGAAGACATACATAACTTAGATGTCACATGAAAAAAACTGAGTTTGTCTATAGAATACAGACTATGTTTTTCAGTGGCAGGAATACTGTGCTGAAAATAAAACTAGATTCTGAACTTGTAGTTATGATTAAGGTAATGCCCTGTCTTGTCAATAAACAGAAATTAATTAAAATAGAGGCAAAAAAATCCCAGAAGAGAGTAATGAAAATAAGTTAGTTCTGCCAGCAGGAAAAATCCCTATAAACACACTTACCCAGGAAGGAAATCGATGCAATGGAGGCGTTGGAGGTTTGTTGCTAGCACCCTTTTTTGTCATATCACAAAGTTCCTGGGCTTCAGCATTTTGTGCTTCAGTGGTGTCATAGGTAAACACTCCTTCATCACAGCTAATCTCCATTTTCTCTAAAATATCAGCATCTTCCCCATCCACCAGATCTATGTCTGTTTCCTGAGGTCTCCACGGACGGATCATGCTTATGGCATTTCTGTTCCTACCAAACATTCTGTCAGAACTCAGCTGGGGCTGGCTTAGGTGTTTCTTTGCTAGCACTGAATTTAGACTAAAGACATTAGGAGTCCGTAACTTTGGATGTGGCAAATTTGAGGGAAAATCTGATGGAGTTGTGCATTGAGAACCTGCAGAAGTTGCTAGAATTGGGTGTTTYGGTGTCAGAGAAGGAGTTAAAATTGGACTTGGGGTATTTGCCTCACTGGATGAGGATGAATAATCAAGCCTCTGTGATTGAAATTTCTTATTCAGTTCATCTGAAGAACTGTCTTGGTCTTTCTTTTTCCTTGTGAAGTCAGAGTTGCACTTTCCACCAGGATTGTTCAGGCCTTTTCTTTGGGACCCTTGCTGCCATGAGTATAGCTTCTTTTGCTGAGTCCTCTTAGCATCAAAACTCTCTTCTTCAAAGAGAGAACTACTGTCATCAGATGCTGTCAAATACATTTCACTTCCCACTCTACTGTACCTYGCATTCTCTTCAGATGTGTGGCTTGAAAGAGTTGATGCACACCTGGATTTCAGTCCTTTATTGTCTCCTCCATCCTCATCTGAGCTCCAGTCACTCCCAGTAGTGCATGAGTTCTTTGACATGTCACTGTCTATGTCTTTGGATGAGCAGCTTGTTCTCACATTTTTGTTCTGCTCTGAACCAGAGGAACTTTGTTGCAATGACTTCTGACCTTTATTTGTCTCGTGTACAGGACCAGCAAAGGTAGTTTCCAGGATATCCTTCTCTGGAGGAGGAATGTAATGAACATGAGAAAATTACTTTAGCAAACCTGGCTGATAAATGGTTTTGTCATCATGCCTGCAAGTAGTAAGCAGGTAATTATTYCAAATGCATGAGAACATTTATGGTTTTTAATACTGTAAATAATAAACATTAAGAAAAATATAATAAATTTTTTAATGTGACTGARTGCAAATTAAGTTTGCCAAAAAACTGTAATAAATGTTACTCAAAGTTCTAGCTGAACTAAAAATGTCAATAAATATAAAGATAGGCAGACTGAAGCCATATTTTAAAGCCATGTATGTGTGAAAACAAACAAACAAAACTAACAAAAAGCCAGCTACTTAAGAGAGCATACAAATTTAGCTGCTGTATTAAATCTAAGGAAAGTTAAAGTTTAATAAAGCTTGTCAGAAAGGATTTTCATTAACAAATTAAGTATTCTGAGCATTTCTACAGCGTTTATACACAGAAGTTTATTCTGGAAGCTATTACTGTATTCCCAATGGTGAATGCTTAAAATACACAAGAGTCTCATGGAAAGTACTTCAGGAAAGACGCTGTGTTAAAAATAGCTTTGTTCCTGCTCTTTGCTTTTACCTGGCTTTACAAGAGAGAGTTAGAGCTTGCAACATGCTAGTGAGGCCTGCATGTTCCCAAATTAAACTGGATGCAAGAACTAGGGGTTTTCTACACAGACACTTAGAAAAGTCTGTGTTAAATACCTGTGTGAAGTTAAAATGGACTGAATAACACAAAGATTTTAATTTTACCCACATTAAGTAATGAAGTCCCCAAAATTGTCTGTTTGCATCTAGGCAAGCCTAAGGTTCTATGTCTTATCCTTTCTGTTGAAAAAATCACTCTTACTTCAATTCCCTCCCCTGTAAAAATAGAAGTAATAATACATAGCCACTTTCCTAATGAACTTGCTGTAATATAAATACACAAAATATTCATAGGATCTCTTTCAGTTTCYAATTTTCAAAAGACCTCAGCCTGCCATTTTGGATACCATGATTAACCGTGGAGAAAATACTGAAGTCATAAACAGTACAAGAGATTTGAGCAAAGGACCAGAGCAAACACAAAGGTCACAACTACATCTTTACTTTGCAGCCAAAGCACCCAGGAGCCTCTGCATGCTGCCAGATAATGTATTAGTGGCATTACAGAGACTCTAGTGCTCAACAGGATGATTTCTTCCTAGTAATAGAAGAGTAGCAATGAAGAGGGAGACAGTACTGGTATGCAATTTGAAAACAGCTGGTTTGGATGCACTGACAGAGTTGTTGATTTTAGTTTCCCACTTGTGTCAGAATAAAAATGGCAGTGTTGATGACAAGGTACCTGGCATGTTTTTGCCTTCAGGGTAGTCTGACTCCTTAGATGAAACCTTGCTTATTTCTTCAAGCTTAGGAGATGGTTGAGGACTTCTTGCTCTATTTGAAAAGCATCCAAAAGTCAAACTGCTTAGTCGCTGACACTCTCCAGGCTTTTGTGTTGAAGTAACAGATTTCTTACCAGTAGCTTCTGAAGAATAGTAATTCAGAAAYCTTGTGTTAGTGAGATACAAGCTATGCAACTCTTCTCTTTACAGTGAAAWTTTTTTTCTTTAAAGGTAACTAAAATTTAGGAAAAAAAAGATAATAAAAATGTATTATAGGAAAAAAAAAGCGCTACCTGACATCTCTTTGTATCAGGAGAAACTAAGAGTAATGTTTCTAGTTCTTTAAAATTTATATAATAATAGAAAGAAAAAATCTTCTAACAATTTCACAGGAAATACAGAAGAGTAAGTTACCAGGTTTAGGTCTATATGGAGGAGGACTTCAAGAGAAAGTTAAAGCAGACATTGATGAACTGCCTCAAACATGAAATCTGTCCAACCCTGTTCATAAAAATCTCTGTGGTGGATCCAGGAACAAAAAACCCTTACCTTACCTGTAAAACTGCTTAAAACAGTACCACATGTTCACAATTTATAACCTGTCACCAGCATGGACACTGAAAATGGTAATAAATTTCTTAATATTTTTGGGCATATCAATAACTGTGTTTTGGTAACTACAAAAGTTTTGGTCTCAAAAAGCCTTTAAATAGATCTCTCAGAAGAGAATGACTAGAAGTGTATGGAAGAAGTATTTTGCTACTTATTAAAAGATAGCTAAGAACCAAAACTATCCAGTTTCCTCATTAACAGAAAAGTGCATTTTAGTTTAAAAACTTTATATTGTATATGAATTTGCAAACTTTTGTATTCTGTGTGTACACACTCCTCTACATGCATTTCTAAATATCTGTGTATTTACATGTATATGTTAGATATATTATCAAGAAATGAGGGCTGGGTAGCAAATTAACAAAATTTTGATATGATAGTAAATTGTCAGATCAACCAAATGTGGAGAGGACARTGGGAATGTTCAGACACACTTAAGTTGGTGAACAGGCAACATGGTGGTGAATAAAATTCAACTTTGATCTTATATTAATGCTTCTTGGAGGGGATATTCCTCCCTTTTCTATTTACACTTCATGAGTTTTAAATTTGCTATACCCATTTGGAGAGGAACCTGGTGATACTGGGTCTGAATTAAGAYTTTTGGATCACTGTAGTAAAAGGTAGTAAGTTCTGGAGTTCTGATTCCCAGCTGACCATTTGCTAGAAAAAGCAAATGCAGACTGACATTCATGTGTTCTTTAACAGTTTTATGACCACCTATGCTGTAAAGATGTGAAAGCCAAGATCTATCCTAAATCTAGTAAAATCTTACTACTTGTAGAACCTCTTAAGTAACAGTGGTACCCATTCACCCCACTAATACCAGTTGTGCCTTGTCTGTGTGTCTCTTCAGCATAAAACCAAATGATTCCTTCCTAACACCTTCATGTACAGTCACTCTGATGTCACTTCATACTCTYTGAAATCTTTGTGATTTCACAGAATATTTTCAGTCATGTAGAGGCACACATTAATAGGGAATAGAAAGAAATATGCCATAGAGAGAGAAGTTTGCAGAAGATTTGYACATTTACCTTGCAGTTTAGATTGTACTGTTTTCATCTCTTTGGTTTGTTTTTGGTTGATCAAGCGAAGGTTCTGATTTTCCACCTCTAACTAAAAGCATATAAATGTAATCTCATCCATTGGTGAAACAAATCTTAAAGTCATATGTTTTCTCTGAATTTCTGCTTATCTAAGCATAGAGCTAGTTCAAATAATAATCTCCTCTCTGCTACTCTAAATACCAGTCTAGGCATCTCTTTATTCTGAACAACTAAATTCCCTGCAATGATTATTTGCTCAATTCTGCCAAAATCATTCCCCCAACCAAGCAAACCCATGACTGCTTTAAAAATCCTTAATAAATAAGAGAAAAAGAAAACTGCATTGGCATTTTCAATAAAAGCGGAAGRCTAGAATTACAAACTCCTGTGTCACTTGGCAAAACCAAGAGTGAGCAGAGGAATCAGAGGGAATGCTGGTCCTAATGCCTCCTTACTATCCCACAGCAAAAATGAAAAACAGGTGCCAACAAACTTTATACCAAACAAAAGTGATTGTACAGGAAATAAAAAAACCAACAACCCATTGCTGTAGCCCCCCAGTGGGAGGTAAAAGATGCTGGTTCACACTCCTGCTCCAGATTAGGCAAACAGATTTGAATTTGAGCATCCCTTGTCACACAGAAGGGAGCCAGCAATTCCACTTCCCACTGAGTGACACTTAGTCACATCTGTGAAACTAGCTTGAGATTTTCCATGAAGAGTAAGTAAATACTTTGAGTCATACTTGATTTTGTCCAAACTTTTTCCTGGTAATTTTACCTAAATTTAATGGCATTTTTATTAAATTATTTCTAAATAACTTACTTTAACCCTCACAGATGAAAAGTAAATATTCTATGTAAGAACCTTCTAGTTTCTTCAAAAACAATAACTTAATTGTGTTTTAACTCGAGTATAACTTCCAGTTACTACAAGAGAGTAAGATTTTAACTTTTACAGGCAACTTTGACTTCTACAGCCAGGGAGCAGAAAGCACAGCTGCATCCCAAAGCTTTAGGCAGGGCAGAGACATGATTATCTTGCCACAGCAGAGAAAAAAAGGGAGACAACTGGTCTCTTGAAACTAGAGCTGGTGTCCCTGAAACTATTCATGACTAAGAGTAGTGTGTGCATTGTGAAATAAAAAATGATCAAGGCCTTTTTTCTGCCAGGCCCCAGCAGGCTTGGTTGGCTTTCTGGAGATTATTCACACTTTAGGCATCTGCTTGAGTATGCTGAGTTTGCCAGCTAAGCTCTCTCAACTAGTGGAGAAGTTGACCTTTCAGAGAGCAGYGCTGGGTCCTTCTCCAGAAAGAGGACCCAGATCATACTGGCTGACCAAATCAAACATCAGAATTTAGGTGACATGGGCACTCTACTCTCTGTGCTGTTTTCAATTCTCCTCTTTCCAGCAAGTAACTATAAAATCAATGAAACTGGGAAGCAATGTTTCCAAGGCATGCAGGCCTTTAACAGCCRAAAGGTCTAAGGGATATCCAGTCACACCATATTTCCTGTGTAAGTAATGTAGCAAGAGTTATACCTCATGAAGCTTGACTGTCACCCATTCTTTTATTTTAGCTGCTTTTTCTTCTATGATTTTTGCTTCTTGCAGTCTTATTTGCTTCTGGAAAAAAATCGACATAAGCRTATTTTTCACTGAGTAATATAATCTGCCTGAGTAGCATCTTCAGACACAAATCCTAAGATTGCTTGAAGTAATTCAGGCTCCTGGGTAATGGATGGTGGTTTTTAAAAAATGAGGAAKAGAGTCTTCACAGAGGCTGCTATTCCACTTTCCTCTAGTAAGAATGAAAGCTCTTCAGGGGGGACAGTGAAGAGGAATTACCATCTTTCCCCTCTTAAAGGTCCCATGTTCTTYCAATGGAAGCCAGAGCTTAATTTGAAAAGGAATAAACACTATTCAAATTATATACTTCCAATGGGAACCTCTTTAATCAAACAAAAGGAATAATGCTAAACTTTTCTGTCCTCCATTKATCTAAATTTTTATTTTACTTTTGTATAATTAAAAAGGGAATTGATGTTTCTTTTTCAACACCATTATTCCTAACCTGKTCKTCAAGTTGTTGCTCCAATTTTTGTATTATATCATTTTTATCTTGTATCAGGATCTCCAGATCTTGACATCTCTTATACAACCTGGTTTCTGATTCACTTGTTTGAACATTTGCTGCTTTTAATTTCTCTTCCATGATCTGCACCTATTTGAAAAGTCAAATATAAAAGTTTAAGGAACATAACACTCCAAGTCAAAGGTAGTAATTTAATCACAAAATAAACTTAAAATTGCCTCTGCACTTAAGATACAAGACAACCCTGCAAATTTTTGAAGCCTATTTGAGAAGAAACCCCACAGTTCATTACATCTCCCTATRCATTTAATTCCAACAGGACTGGCAAAACACTGGAAGATCTTACACAGGTTTTGTTACTATCTGTGAGAGGCTTCCAGTTTTTAAACACAGAAGCTTTTAGAAACACCAGAAAGGAAGAATGCAATTTATCTACAGGGAGCTGTAAACAATGTTTTAATAAATAAACAATTGCACACTATAAAAAACCCCAGCAAATTATTGATAGCATTCTTAAAAATTGCTTAAAAATACTTGGCTTGTAGTCAGGAATGTTTTCTAACTCCAAATTAGTACATGAACATTTTAGTCTTATAATTTTCAGTTTCTATCTGTCTCACAGTAAGATAKGAGGAATGTTTCAGGGATACCAGAGGTATGTTCATAAAATGTCTACAGTAGCTTAAGTCTGCCATTTGGAATCAAAAGGMAACTTCAGGTAAATATTTAGCTACGATCTCATTCTTTAAATGATGTAACTTCTACAAGAGGAACAAACAACACAGAACAGTTCTATTTAGAGGCTGTATTGGGTAGCCTGATTTTATTTTCTTACAGATCTTCTAAAACAGGTTTTTGTTTCCACATGCATCATGTATCAAAGATTTGTGATGAACCATTGAAGAAGCCATTTAATGTATCTACTTTTGGTTTGTGATGTTAGCTTTGACTTTATTGAAATGAACTGAATAGTGAGCAAAGAAATGTGTTAAAACTCTCCATTAAGACAAGTCAATAGACTTTAAAGGAAACTGTCTTCTTCTCCATTTTTAGAAGTACTTAAAAATCAAGCAATTTTTTGAATTTTACCTCATTAAAGTACCACATGCACACAGCTAGTGGAGATATTTATTCCATTTATACCTGCTGAAATGCTCTCTCTGCTTGACGATCGGCATCTATAACTTGCTTCTCAAGCTGCTGCATCTGTAGATGTGTAAAAACATACAGTTAAATGGCCATGCCTTCTGCCTCTCATCAGAAAAATCTATTTTCATGGTCTGTTTTGAAAAAGGAAAGGACATGTGGTGGGCAGGAGCATAAAAATAAAAGGATAAACTGTGTGTGTCAGACTGAGAAAAGAATTCACCATCGTGACTGTATTAAAACATTGTAAATACTCTTCAACAGAAAAAATATATACACCTTTTTTCATAAACAGTTCTCTGTCTGCCATATGTCACACTGCTTTTTCTCCCCTGCTACCAAGAGTAAAAATTCCTTTGACAATAGTCCTGAAAATTTCCTCATGTTCTTCCAAGAGAGGCAAAAGTAGAGGGAACTTGGCTGCTAATCCTTCTGATATTGACAAATTTAGTGTTTTGGAGAAATACACTACAAGGACTGTCCCAGGCTTCTCCACTGTTGCAGGAAAGAAGGCAGGATGTGGCAGAAGGGACAGGTGGCCTCAGGTGCTCCACAGCGGCAGTGGATGAGGAGAGAGACCAGTGTCCACGGGGAAGTGCAGGTCAGCTCTGAGAGGAGAAGACCCTGATCTCTGACTTTATAGCGATGCCTAATGAAYCACGGGCTCAATCTTTGCCCAGGCCTTGGAAAACCCCTGCATTTTATAGGATTTATTTTGAAGGCTTTCCCAACAGTACAGAAGAGGCCAGAAGATATACTTTGTTTACATTTTGTTACACTTTGTTAACAGCCCTTTAGTCTGATTTTGCAGACCTTTTCAGTAAGTAAGCCCTGGTTTGAAGTAACACTTGAAAATTCATAAGGTATTCCATGACTTAAGGGCTTAGTGGTTCTCAGGAAATATCCAGATAAGACCGCAGTTCATCAAATAATTAATATTGCCATACTCRGTATTTAGCTTGAAAATTGTTCTAAGAAAAGCATATGATGCAAATAATGCAAATGGAACCCATTTATTCTTTCTTCAGTTTACTGCAYGGTTTTAAAATAATCAGTTTCATCCTGTCTTGTTTGTACTCAATTTCTGGCATCTTTCAGTTTCTTTTTCACTCTCCATCTCTTTTTTTCTCTTCCCAGTTATGCTGCTAATCACATGAAACCTTTAGCACAATATCCATACAAGGACAGAATCATCACTTTCTATCAATCAATAAAAATGGAGAAAATGAGTTTTCAGAAAAAAACAGAAAACTAACAGAAAAAAAACCCAACTATGACTCACCTTCCAGTACTTTCTCATATAATACAAAACCCCAAAGTCTACATTATAATAATACCACAACACACCACTGATACAAGAGCAACAAACATTTCACAATCCACATGGTTATGGTCAGGACTCCAGTGAGTTGTTTTGCAAGAACTGTTCTAAGGATATGATCTTCCCAGTCATTCATTTGCCAGATGGACAGGGAGATAAGCCTTCTTTGTTCCTCTCTGGTCACATATTTAATTTCATATTTAAATGACCTCATGTTAAGATTTTAACTTTGAGTTTCATTTTTGGAATTTTGTCATCTAAGTTTGCTTTCCATCTGTCTTTTTAGTTTTACATTCAAACAGAAGTTTGGTTTGCAAGACTCACTTCAATATCATTTTTCAGACATTTATTTTTAGCAAGTTGGGATTGAGAAATTGTGCTTATTTCTGAAAATACGGTCAGCTTCCATTTCACTGTAGTAAAGGCACTGGGCTAAACATAGTGGAAGTGCAGGTACTAATAATGAACTAATACTCTATAATGTTCTGAGTCTTAATATTATGACAGAAAACTATTAACATTGTGACAGAAATTATAATATTATGACAGAAAACTTCAGATATTTATGTTGTGAAATTCACTGAAGAGTAGCAAGTTGTTCATCAACTTTCACAGGCAATTTGGAAATGCATGGCAGCAACTGGCAATTGATGTTCCATAAGTTAAGGACATTTCATCTTTAAGACAGTATCAGAAACGTGACAGATTTAGCAAATGCAATTAAAACCTGAAAATGTTTGCCAAGTTCACCCAGCTGCCACTGCAGTGCAACCAGCTCCAACTTGGCTCAAASCTGCAAACAGCTGGGCTCTCCAGCAGCATCTCATGATCTCTGAGTGTTCTGCTGCTCTTCTACACAACCACTGGAGTCCTGGAGAATCCAGTGCACTGAAGGCCCACGTTCCTTCCATGGCTGTGCACTGACACTACACAGTGCACCTCTTGTCAGGAACACACACTGTTGCACAGGACCAGGAACAGAATAATATGTTCATGTACACTACTGGGACAAAGAATATGATTGGAATAAAGGTGTTGCTAAGATGAACATAAAGGCAGGAGCCAAAGAAGCTGAGAGAATACTACCAAGTGAAGGATCATTCCAAGATTATAAATGGAAGAACAAAGTCTATTTTTGTCTCTTCAATAGTTAACTATTKAATGTTTCAAGAAGGTGTACTAGGAATCCTTGTGTGCCCTCACAATATGGATATGTCAGTCAGCTTCCTGGCAACAACTGAATGAGTGGTTTTATTTGCAAAATTTCTAAAGGGTCTTCAGTTTCTTTTAGGAGACTCCTRTTAATAAAAAGCAATCTGTGTTATTTAGCAGTTCCACATGCTGAACGACCCAGTTCAACACACCTCTTGTAAGGAATTGTTCTTGTCATTCACATTGGATTGGTGCAAATCACCAATCAAATATCATGGCCACCAAACATGATCAAATATCATGGTCAAATCAAACATCATGGTTACCAAACATGAGCACATCTGTTAAAATTAAATTTGCCAGCATTTCAATAATTTTGGTGCTACATAATAACTACTGAGTGAGTCCTGATTTTCCCATTATTTAGAGTTTATATAGGTTTGTTTTGCAGGGTCTACTGTAGCAATAATGAAACTTAAAAAATATGGTTTTTCCATTTGCATAAATAATCACCAGATGGTTTTCCTGAAAAATTAGATTTACATCTATACTCTGATTGCTTTGCTTGTTTATAAGCCTGTGAAATGAAACAGAAGAAATGACTACCATAGAATACTCTGAAGGCTATCAAAATGCTGGGSAAAAGATTGGAACAATTTCTAAGGTAAGAATTTTTCTTCACAAACAAAACCTCACCTTGAACCTTCTTCTTAAGTTAGTGACAAGTTTCTCAGCAGTGATCACAGCATTACTGAGAGAAGGGGGAAGTATAAACCTGGTTGAATAGCTAATGGTTTAAATCAAGTCATGCTTTGAACTCATCAAGAATAAAATGCAATGCTAAATCCTCTGTACCCAAAGACTATGAAGGCCATTTCATACCATGCATTGATAGCTTAAGATCCTCAAATAAAAATTWAAAAAAAAATCCTTAACCTGAGGATGGATGTGGCAGGTAACAGCAGCCATATCCATGATCAGAGGCAAATGTCAGACACAGAACCCTCAGCTGTGGCAGCATCCTGAATCCTGACAACCAAATCTGACTTTATAAAGAATTCCATTTGAAAAAAAGAAAGATCTGTTGAACCARACCTCTGTCCCACCAACTTCTTTCTGTATACACCTCAGCAAATTGCCAGCATCACTGGATCAAAATGTTTTGTATCAGCTGTTAGGTGAGACATTGCTCGAATGAACTACAGTCTGTAAAGGATCAGCTGACATAAAGTTGGCTTCCCAGTAGAAATGTGGAGGGCCATCMTGTTATTGATAACATTTGTCACGTGATACATGTTTAAGCTCAATTTTCTATTGTGTCCTAAATAAGGTAACTTGAAATAATGCCCCAGTTCAACACACCTCTTGTAAGGAATTGTTCTTGTCACCCACATTGGATTGGTGCAAATTCAGTAAGAATTCAGAGATGTCCTGTCATGATCTATGCTGGTTTTTATTTTACAGTATTAAATATACAAAATATAGATGCATGTTGACTAAAAAACACAGGTACAGAAGAACAGATGCTACTTTACCTGCACTTTCTCCTTCTCTAAGTGAAAAATCCTCTTACAATTTCCAGAAAACAGAATAGTGCATGCTGCATCAATTAATGAATTATAGAAAACAATTTCTATTGTTAGAAACAGATTTGGGTTTAAACTTAGTAAGGAAATAACTAATCTACATCTGACAYTCATCAAATTGAACTATTTTTGTTCAAACAATGAACAGAGAAATGCCACATGTGAATAAATAGTGAATGCTTTGAAGAAACATGGCAGCAATAAAACCAGAGGTGTACTGCCTTGGAGGTCTGGACACTGAAGTACAACACACAGTCACTGGGAATTTTGTAAAATACAAAGGCAAATCATAAAGTGATTCCTTTTCAAGGGTCACCTGGAAGTTTCATGGCTGTATTCAGAAATGTTGAACATAAATATTTTTGTGCGAGTAAAGAAATTTTCATTTGASTAAAGCACATATTAATTTTTGTGCAAGTAAAGAAATTTTAATTTGAGTAAAGCACATATTACATTAAATTAGCAAAGGGTAGAAACTCAAAAGTCATCACTCACGAATTTCAAAAATATGCCTTTTGGATGCATATATGTGTATATAGACTTTCATTTCTGTACATATATGTAGAGATCATTATTCCTGTAGTGTGTATTAGAGAGAAATTACAGCATTAAAATAACTTTCTTGTTACTTGAAATAGCTTTTTAACAATTTTAAAGGGAACATTTTATTTTTAMAATGAAAATTGTTGTAATTAGTTTCTTTTTGAAGTCTGAAAAATGTTTGTGATGTATAGGAACGAACTCCTATTTTTTACCCAAGTCAATATTCAACATAATTTATCTCATTCATGTTTGAAATTCACATTATAATCAATGCATAATATAATGTCTCCTATTTTTTAGTATTATAAACAATACAGTTGTATCACATAGACTTTTTGAAATACATATAGGAAGAAATATAACCAATTATGAACAAAAAGAAAAGTATCACTCCTCCRTATGTCTTTCCAAACATGTTGATAATAGCTCAAAGGTTTTAAAAAGGAAAAATGAATTAAAACCTAATGTTTCTGAACAGTTTGTCTGTTGATGAAATGCAAAACTTCCAGTGATTTGAGAATGATATGTTTAGAGTTTGTTGTTTTCCTTGCACTTCAGCTTTTCAAATCTTCATCATCTGAAAAAAAAAGCCCAAACTATCTGTGGCTGAAAAATAATGTTCCCCATTAAAAAAAAAAAAGAAAAAAAAAAGGCAAGCAGTAAATCTGCTGATTTTTAGATACAGTGAACTACCAGTCCTCAWACCACATAGGACTTATCAAAACCAGAGACATGGATATATCGTTGCTTCTATAAATAAATAGGAAAAGCAAYTGAGGGATAAACACACCTCCAAATGTGTTTCAGAGGTACCAGTAGATATAAACAGGTGATGAATACACAGAGCCTGGCAACTAGAAGACACTMATTTTTCAGATTGAGTAAAAAAGATTTTAGAGGCACCTTCTAAAGCTACAAAATTACGAAGACAAAAGATCTGGGTTTTTTTTTTTTTGTGTGTGTGTGATACTTGGTAAGTTTAAAATGGTTTGAAGACTATGCCTGCCAGCTACTACATCTAACCAAGATTTGCCCTTTTTATTCTATATTCCTATGTTTAGACTAAATATTTCAACAAATCTCTGCATTTCCAGAAGAAAAGTTAGTACTTCTTAAAAGCAATTAATCTGCTTCTCAATGGCTTTGATGACAACCAGTTTTCATGTTTTACAATATGCTGTGCCCAATCATATAAAGCCTTGCACACATTTTTTCATTAAAAGCAATGGTAAAACTGTTCTAGAAGTATGACTCCTTTTCCAAAAAGCTCTCTCTTCTAGTGGTTTAGCTTAGGAAAATACAGTAATATTCCTCCTAGTTCTGTAACTCATTTATTAAAAACCAGACTTGGTATGTTCCATCCATATTTTCCAACATTATTCTTTCTGCCTTGACATTTCTCTTCAATGTATTATGTATACTCTAGAAGGGCAATGGTAGATCTTTATAAGCTGCAACAAACTTTAAATATGACCTAATTAGGCCATATAGACAAAACACCTAAAGAAAAGAGATGTAAAATACATATACTAACATTTCATAGGAAAAATAAACAAGAAGATAATTTGTAAAGAAGGAATGAGCACATGCCTTGGGGAAGAAATACTTTGTTCTTTATTGACTGATTTTTTTGTCCCAAAGGGAATACAATAATTAGAGACTTATCTTTAATTGAACAGCTTTGCATTTAACTTATTAGCAGAAATCCATTTTGTTATACAGTCTAGGAGAYGATACTTCAGACCCACCTGCATTTATAAAATTAAATATGCCTTCAGTGAAAAATTGATATTTTGGCGCAACAGCTTTTCCCTAGAACAATATGAAGCCTATAAAAGTATTCCTCAGTTTTTTAGTCCTCAAAATGAAGAACTGCTTTCTGAACCTAATCTTTTTTTGTCACATATCTCCCCAAAAGGGTTAACACTAAATGGTAAGTTGCAATGGGGCTCAAATATTCCTTAGGCTACTTACAGACCAAGCATGTATATGAAATTTTATGGTTTGTTATTATTTCCTACATGAAAAAAATTCAGATAAAGAATTAGTCATCTGGATTAAATTCAGAAAATTACAGCCTTGTATTTCCTTTAGATCTCACCTGAATGCTTGCCTAGGTCATGACTACTGCAACACAGCTTAGGATCACAACCTGGCAGTTTGCAAGCTGCCACTTTTCAGCAGTCACCCATGGTTTTTCTTCTCCCATCTTCTTCATTTTTAATACCAATTAACAGGTAAAAGTCTACAATTATCCTTATGAACAAAGCACTGTCAACCATTCATCTGCAAATTTGCCATCTAACCAATTCCTATTTATTTTGTCACACAAATATAGGAAGTGTAAAAACAACTTGATTCTTTGATGTCAAAGTTGTATCTATGTGTGCACACCCACGTGCACACCCCACAAACAGACACAGCCACTTCTGCAGATGACCAGCAGCTCTACAATCTGCATGTGCAGAACTGCAATCCTGTTCACTTCTAACTGCAATAACTTCTGGCACTGCTCTCCTAGTAGGCAAAAGTCACTTCTTAATTGCAAGCCTCTCTTACTTCTCCTTTTTAGAAATTCATCTTATTCCTGTGAACTGTGCTTAGCACAAAAGTCTTTCCTTAGAACAAAATGAAACCTCCAAAAATTACCAGTCTCTGTTTGCTCAGTTTCGAAAATGAAAAAAACACAAGCTCAAAATTTCTACTGCTCTCTTTGATTAGACTACTGAGTTATTTTACTTCTTTCAAGTTCTTTTCAACGCTTACACATGATTTTAAGAATTATTTAGCTCAAAAGGTTTTCTGGTGGTCATTAAATGAGTGAAAAGTACATATCAAAAAACAATCTTTCATATATCAGTTGAGTTCATTGTAGTAAAATTAATTATTTCTTTGGGAAATTATATAACTTAAAAATATAAAACAGAAAAGCCCAAAGAGGGAACTTTTCCAGAATTCATAGTCTAGGACAGCTGCCAGCAAACATACAGATTTTAAAAAAATTCAGCAGTAGGATTTGAGGAGGCAGTGTAGTGAAGGACAATTGTAATGCTGGCTCAGTAACTGTGCTTTTCCCAGTGTCAGTCACAGAACTTTCCTAAGTCTGGTAAAATACTAGGAAATTCCCTCTTTCTGGTAGTCATCTTTCCCAACTCAGATCTTATCCTGATAGTTAAATTGCAGAGACACAATCAAACACAAGTTAGGTAGATGGCCATTCTTAGTACAGACATTATGAGAGCATTCAAAATCTTGAAAGGAGTGAAGATATTGTTCAGCGAGAGGGAAGAAGGTACCAAAGCCCTTTGGCAGGCAAGGAAAAAGAAGTCTCACATAGTTCTTAACATGAAAAAGGCAAACATATATGAAGAATATGTTCATCTGCTTTGTTTTGTACTGATGACTCTACTGCAATTGAGCAAATTCTGCTACCTCTGTCTCCCTGAATTGTGGCTTCTGATTAGAGCTGCAACATGAGTGTCCACCTGAACCAGGAYGTGCCACCTCCTGAGGAGATGATGGCTTGGGAAACAAAGGTACCACTCACAGCCAAAATTTTCAGAAAAGAAAACTTAACTGGAACTGAATTTATTCATGACATAGAAGTGTATAGGACACTTTGGAAACCCATGGTAAAGGAGCAAGAGATTCCAGAAATATATATAAGGCAGCATGTTGCACTTCAAAGACAACAGGTATTTAAAGCAGGAAAGTACACTACCAGGGAAATGAAAACTGAATGAGCAAAAAGAGTTCTCCCCATCAAAAATGGGGAACAAAATTTTGTAGGTCCTATAAGTGAAATGCTAAACAAGTATTAGATTGGCTAAGGACCCACTATCACAGTTTCACAACTTCCATTGACTTCCCCATGTTAGGTGGGCTGGGACAGAAGTGAATACCACCATAAAGGAGATGTTAATCCTCTGGCCTCACAGCAAAGGCTGTGCTCTTCATGCCATTACGCAGCCATGCCTCTACAAGAACAACTAATTTATTGCTTCCTGAGTTCTATTTTTTTTTCATTTTCAACCTCCTTAGAAAGAATGTCGTCTTAAGATGTAGAAAAACTACAAAACAAACAAAAGCTCCACCATTTAAAAAAGGCATAGCATAAACTTAATAACAGACAAGGGATAATAATGAAACTATAAGAAAAGTGTGTAAGTATTAAAAAAGGTGTAAACAAACCTACTACTGTATTCATATAAACTTTTATTCTCCTTAACTCTCCCTGCTTTCTATTTTTACCTTCCTAACTGCAACTGTATTATTCCTCATGATGAGAAGAATTTTCAAAGACAACTAAAAATACTGAAAAATAACCTTCATCTGAATAATTTTTGTTCAGTTGTATTCTGCTCCCCTTTACCCTTCATAATCCTTTGATTGCAAATGGAAATACTCATTGTGCTTTTTTATAACTCTTATATTGGCAATCACTGTGTAAGTCCAATGAGTTACTGACTTTTCCTCCAAAAATATTAAACATGAAATTGCCATGCCAGAGATAACAAAACAGACTGCATCTGCTTCATTTTCAAATGTCAAATGACATGCCATAAATAGGACTATGAAAGGAATAAAAAATACAGTGGGACATGGATTTAGCTGTTGGTTTGTAAGACAAAGTCCAAAATGCTTTATGCTTTGGAATATACTGAAAATAGTACTTAGTCTAAAAATTAATTATCATTCAATTTTCATAATCTGTTCAGAAAGCATAAATAATATTACATTTATGATGTACACACTCATTGCTAGCTGAGCATRTATACAAGAGAATATCCAAGTGGAAGGTTAAAACAACAAACATATGAAAGGAATTCTCTCTCATAATCATTTATATTTGTAGAAAACCACTTAAAGCATAACATAATGACCCTCAACACTGCAGGAAACAAACTTGGAGACATTCATAGGAAACTTGCATATTACTGGACAGCCCATAACACAGCAGTTGGGTTAGTGCCATATTCAGTCCTTATGGGATCTGATGAAATTCAGTGGAGGCTGCCCAAGTGGGAATTCAACACAGCTATGTAGTTCCCCTACTAAAATGATTTTTTAGTGGTAGGAAGAACATCAACTTTATACCTTATGTTGCATGCATATTCTAGGTGAAAAATGCACTTACTGGGAAAAGAATGAAGGTCACCAACTTTTCCTGTGACTTGAAATACCAGCTGGAAGCTAAACTTGCAGTAGAAACATGTAATTTTTTACTCAACAAAGGGTTTTTTTGTAAACTCTCCACATACGTAAGACTCAAGCTGCATTAAAATACAGGTTTCTGCTYAAAGCTCAGTTTCACAGCCATCCTAAATTTGGCTTACTAGGATACTTTCTAACATCATTCCTTAAATTCCTCTTTCCTCCATAAAGACCTCTCCCACTTACAGCAGCAGCTTCTGCTTCAAACTTCAACAAGGTTTCTTTCTTTGCGTATTAGATTTATAAATATAGACTTTATTTGGCAAAATGAAAAAATATTAAACAACARGGAATGGATTAAGTTTTCTGAAAACACTGTATATTCCCTTGCTTCTCTGTCTTCTCCTCAAGTTCGGTAAAAAAATTAAAGCTCTGGTAGCTGTACTACTGCAACACATTTACAATGCAAATTTCTCAAACTCCACAGCTGAGTTTCAATGATGACTACTTCCTAAATTTACAGAACACAGTCAATAGTTTGTTTTTCTGAATCACAACACTTCTGTTAGAATAATATACTCAAGACTTCTCATGTTAATTCTTCATTTATTTGCAGCGGTGCTATTAAATAAAATAACTATGCAAAGGTATTTGATTTGATTTGATTTGTGTATAAGAAAAGTACTTCAATTAATCCAGCCTGAATACATTTATGGGCTCACACAGCTCACAACTATTGGAAATGGCTAGATTCAAGACATCCCTTATTTAAATCTGATTGTAGACTAAATTATACAACAAGTATAAGAGGAAGAAGCCAATGGCAGTTTCTGGCAAGTCATACACATGGGGTGATAGGATGTAAACTCCTTTCCCTGATACTGTCTCGCAGAGATACCTCTCAAACACAGGCAGAGGAGGAAGGCCTGGAGAATTACCACCAATCCATTTCTCTTATCTTCCTTCACAGACTCCCTGGTTTTGTCACAGTATCATTCCTACTCTGTTTTCTACAACAATTACATAGTATAATACCCACAGGGTTTTATGTCTGTCACACCACAGTGCTGTGATTTTGTTGCTGCTTTGAAGTGGAACACTGTCTGCTGCTATTGTTCAATGTTTCAGTACACATTTCATAGAGTAGAGATGATTGTAAACAAAACCACAAATAAAGGCCTGTGCTAATCAAAGTAAGGGTGAGAATTATTTCTGACACATTTGCCAATGTGTTTCATTCTATARCAAGTAACAAATCCAGAAAGTACCTATAAAGCCTGGTATCAGCTGCATTATTATTTTGTCATTGGTACCAGGATGACTGTCAACTACTGGCCAATTGGGTCTTCATTGCTCCCTTTCCTATTTCCCAAATATATTTTTGAGTAACAATCCCACACYGTTCAATTTCAAACTAGTGGGAGTATATCTTTCCTTTAACCAATACTGAGAGCTGTCAGTATAATTAAAAAAATTAAAACGTGAAAAAATAACCACCGAGTTATTTGCAAATGAAATCAACTCAGAAATACATGCAAAGATTTTTTTGCCCATTTTGAAAATTATTGCTTTTGAATTGTGCCAAATTTCTAAATTTGCAGATGAATATGATCAAATTTTATTAAGCTCTGACCAGACTCTGTCCCAGCTGAATTCCAGTTTATGAGTGAAAGATTCATATTAAAAAGTCAAAGTGTCACAGTAAGGAGAAAGATCATTTTTCATGAAGTCTGCTAATGCTCTGCTCTGGAGAGCATTACGTCGAATTTTCCCAACTGAACACTTGTTGGACCTGTGGTCTCCAACAGAAAATATGTCTCATGTAACTCCTRTAATCACTTTGCTTTTTCTAAAATTTCTGAGAAAGGTAAGGCAAACKAAAACAAGAGGGCAGTAACATAACAAGTTCTGAAGTTTTTTATCTATTTCAGAGTCATATTTCTCACAGATGAGACAGGAATTTGCCATTTGAATACTTCATTTTGAACCCAGTGCTGATGACTTGTGGTTTTATCCATCTTATTCTGTTTGTTTGGGTTTTTTGTGTTGATATTTGAAATGATATAATTTTGCATACATTGCTATTAATTTAAGAGGGTATTTCTAGCAGTTAAGAGCCTGTAAATGCAAACTGTAAATGAACAAAGTGAAAAGTCAAATAGCAAGCATTTGAATTTCTAAAATCTTTCTTAAAACTTATGTAATTTTGTAAAGTACTGTTCATGAATCTTAACTTTTTGGTTGCCAAAACTACAATCAGCAGCAGCTGGATAAAACTTGGTAGTGATGGCTGCTAGAAGGTTGCCAGGAAAGTCATGCTCAGTGTTTAGCCAGTTTCTGTCCCTAAATGCAGTGATCCAGGTGGGGTAAAGAGACAGAACAGATACCCCTGACCTGACAGCTCTGACTATGTGAGCATCCCATGATCTGCTGAGTGTTACAGCAGCCAGGCTTGTACTCTTGGATGGATATTCTCCCCCAAGACTGATGATAATAACTTGCTCATCTCTGAGCTTTGCTAACTACAATGAAAGGCACAGGTAGCTTTCCTTTTTCTTTTTTTAAATTTTTAAATGAAATTTTAAAGGATGGCTTTTGCACAGTTCGTTATTTTTTCCAAACCTAATACTCTGCAATACCTCTTCAATAAGAGTTTGCCATACAGAAAAAATTGAGGATTAGGAAAAAATTAAGAGTTTTCAACTACACTGTTTTCTAACAGCAATATTTTTAGTTATGCCGAAACAGAACTATTTGGAGTATTAACTGTAAGAATACAATTTCAGTGAAATGTGGAATATAATCATTATTATTATTTGAAAAAAGTTTTTATTAGAAGTTGTTTTATACTGCTGTAAATTTTCATGCCTAMTTAATGAAAATAAGTCTAATGCAGAAAATACTAAATTTCTTTATTCCATTTTTTTTCCATCTCAAATTGAGGTTGGGTGCCTCCATAGAACAAATAAGGCTGTGAACAAATAAAATGAATAGTAATGAATTGCCAAATTTTATTCACTCAAGAACTGGATGACATAGTTGAACCAACTATTGTTCTATAAGTCTGATGTCTGTAGTAAGTAAATTAGTAGAAAATGTAACAGCAAAATTAGGGTGCATGTGGATAAGTATTACATGTAAAGAAAGAATTAAAGTGGCCCTTGCAAAGAGAGGTGTTTGCTTACAAAGCTAATGAAGCTTGAGGGGATCACCCAGGCTGAAGACAGGTAGGGTCTGGTTATAATAACTATTTGGATTTTGCAAAGTGTTTCAAGGAATTAAAAAGCCATGGGGTAGGAGGGAATGTCCCTCCATTAATGACAAAAAGGGCTCAATAAAAATAGCACATTATTGGTTACTTCCTACAGTGACCAGCAGCTATCAGGGGAGGTCTGCAGAGATCYCTTGAGGGTTCATTGCTGTTCAAGAGAGGCATTTGGCAACAGACACTGAGCAGTGAAGTGACAAAGTTTTTGGTGGTATTCTGTTATTCAGGATAAGAGAAGCTTTCTGACAAGTAAGATTTAGTGGAYAGTCAATAAAATAATAGATGACACATAGGGATATAAAGGACTTTGAGTAAGATCCTGGAATTAAGATAGGTATCTCCATGGAAACATTCTCAATTGTTAATTTTAATTTAGCTGTCAAGGAAAACAATGTTAAGCATTATTAGGAAAGGACTGGAACACATCTGGAACATTGTACATCATCCAGAGTTCTTGGTAAATACAAAAATATCTATTTCTTCCTGCTTTAATACTATTTAGCTCTTGCCCCCACCAAAACATAGTAAAGTGGGAATGACTCCCAGAGGACTAAATGTGGAGAGCAAATGTATTTATGGCTTCAGAGGGAGAAYGGATAAATCCACAAAGAAGAACAATTAACTTACATGTGAAAAATAAAAGTATTTTCGCTTCCATACTATMAGGTTATCTTAATTTTACTTTTCTTTAAGGGGGGGCAATTGATGGAAAATTTAGCTCATAGAAGAGTTTCTAAAAGAAAACATTTTAATTAGAAATTCACTGAAGTGAGTCTTAATGATGACATAGTTCGAATAAATCTTTAAGATYTTTTGTCTCTTGTACTCTTTTAATTGCCTTATTCTGTCCAAATGTTACCAGGTAAAWAAAATGGTGGGGGTTTTATATTTCAGATATAGGCTCAATTACAACTGACTGTTGGGATACACATATTTGAATATGCCAGGTGAAATGTTTCTCACTGAAAAATAAAGTAAATACTTAAACAATATTTTTCAAATTAAATGATATAATACTTTTCAACTTTCTGGATCCAGGGATTCAGATGATAAGCCATGTTGGAGATGTCTTCTTATAAGAAAAGGAAGTCTGGTAAATTATATGATACATTAAAGAATACTGGGGAACTTAATATTTCTGGATTTCTCCATGATGATTTCTGTGTCTTAAATCACATCTCAAATACTTAATAAGTGTTAAATATTATTCAGTGTTGTACAAGTGATTACTGGATACGTATTTTTTTCTGCAGGAGAGTTGCCAATGTGCTCTTACTTGAAAATGAACATTTCTTGCTGGCAATTCTGATGTGTAAAATTCTTTCACAGCATTAAAATATACATGGTTTCCATATATTTTGTTGTAAAAAGCTATTTTTCCCCTTCTGAAAAAATCATAGTACTTGTAATCCCAAACCATAACTTGTGATCGACCCCCATAATAAAATACAATAATTTATACATCATTAAAATTCATCCCATGAGACCTACCTTTTCTGCTAACAGTTCTCTGATCTTGCTTGCCTGGAGACGAAATTTCATTAACTGTGACTCCAAAGTTAAACATCTTTCCTTCCAGTTTACAGTACCTTCTGGCTCTGAAAGTTCAGCCATATTTATGCTGGAAAAAGAAAGGGAAAAATCCCCATGTCAAATTCAGTCTGTATTTAATGTCTGACTTTATTTTAAGATGCATACTAATCTATTTTATATAAATCTAAAGAATGCCCCCAAATTTTACACAAGTACAGTTTCATAAAACATGGTAAAAGTATGTTAGCTTTCTGAGGCCCTTATCATAACTATCAAGTTCTGAAATCTATGTTGATAATATTTAGGTTTATTGTGTTTTAATTTCTTCAATTATCCTATGGCTGCAATTATTTTTCCTTGATAARCAGAGACACATCTCACATTTTAATCTTCAGTTACTGCATTTATCCTTTCTTACTGTGGAGAGTCTTGCAGGGAACTAAGCTTTTGCATAGCAAATATTATATAGATATAACTGCCTGTGAGTTAGTAGCACATTTGGTTTTATGCAAGTTAAATGTTTGGCAGACCACTCTTTTAAAAGTCCTTTAAAATTTTGCTTAATCAAATTGCCTTTAAAATTCAATATCCTTAACAAGATGGAAGTCTCTGATTCCAAATGTGAAGGTGGGTGAGCAAAYGGTCACTAATGGACCCCCTACGTGAAAAACAATTTTTTTGCATTAGCTGTTTCAGATCTCAGGACATCCTGGTTCAGGCATGTTTCAGTCTCAACTCTGTGCTTTTATCCACATTTAACTGCTCATGCCTTCTGGAAATTAGCCTCAGTGCCCTTCTGGACAAGCATTTCTGGAAAAATTATTCAGGATGAGAGCTGGCTCATCATGGTTTGAGTCTGAGAAGCCAAGAAAATCATGTGTGTAAGCAGAAGGACTGGGCTCTGTTGTATTCCAAGTATTTGTAGACAGTTTAATAAAGTCAGTGGATGGCTGAATGTAACCATTCAGTCCAAAATTCCTTTGCTAAGTAAAGGCCTGGCCTTTGCAGGGCTCTGGACACTTAGGTTTGGCTTTGAAAATAAAGCCTGAATAGCTCCTAAGTATCCAATTTATCTCAAAAATAATAAACATGTAAAAAAAACCATTCAGTGGAAGGCCACTGGAAGATCACAACAAAGAAAAAACTACAACAACTACAAGTCATGATGTTATATTGCATTCATTTTGTCACCTCAACAGTAGGTCATGGGTGAGGAAAGGCAAGTAGCCACTGCTTTCAGTGTGATGAAAGAGGCTGATAGAGGAAGATTAAGGCCAATACAGATGTCCACACTGCAGGTCCTGACACAGCATGGATGAGTAAGTGACACCACTGAGAGCCCCCCTCCCATGACTATCCCAGGCCTTCAAAAGCCCATTTCAAGCACTTCCCTTCCTCCCTGCATTGGAAGAGGCAACCCCACCTGAAACCCCTCAGCTGGAGACCAAACACCTATGAATTTATCTTCTCTGTTGTTTTTGACAACAGGAAGAAAAAAGGAAAAGCACCACAAGACAGATCAAAGTCATGAGTCAGATTCCAAAAAGTCCTTCACTTTTCTTTGCTACAGTAATATTTTATATTTCTCTTCTAAATTCCCATGTCTCACGTGACTCTCAAATTCATTTTAATGAAACAGGTGAAAAACCTTGGCTCAAAACCTTCTTTCCTTTCTCATACCYTAGACTCCTTGTTTCTTTCATTCCATACCTTAATTTAGAAGGAAAACTAGGAAAGAAAAACTGAAGTTTGTAACTTTTTGCCACAATCCCACAATATCTTGTCTCAAGATAACGGCTCCATTTTTTGCTCTTTCTTTCTTTGGTYCTGCAGGCTGGGATTCAAGATGCTGAGCCAGAGGTTACAACTATCCTTTTTCAGGAATCTCCCCCTCAGGAATCCCCAAGGAATCGCTAGGATGTAAGTACGTTATTAAAATAGTTTTCTAAGCTGATTCTACACCACCCACATTCTAAACACAAGCATTTCAACTGCAGTCCTCCTTGGTGACCAAGACACTTCTGGTGTTTTTTGCCATTCTTCTTTTAAGCTTAGCAGAAAATTCCCTGGACTGTCAGGGAAGCAAGCTGCTCACTGTTGTCCTGTCCCTAATCCATGATCCTCTCTGCTTGTCCAGAATCCCCCTGTTCAAGGAGGGAAGGTGGCACTGCCAAGCAGCAGCTTCTCCTGTTTTGGAGGGGAGTAGTTTCAGCTGCAGATTTATCTGAATTTTGGTCTCCTAAGTAATGAGGAGTGGCAACCTGCTATTAGACTATTTAGGATATTTTAGGTTTTACCTTTTTAACTAATTGCAGCTACATAAAACAGAAATGGACAAGGCCAACATCTGGTTAACAGTGGGATAKTTCAGTGTTTGTGGCCGTGAAAACACAAACGGGTCAAGTAATGAAAGAACTTTTGCTTTTTGATAGGTGCAATATTACAGGGTGGAGTTAAAAATGTTTGTCTTTCAACAGACAAAACATTTGTGTAGATGGATTTCTGGCAGTGAACAGTGTGTCCAGCCAAGTAGTTTCCCAATGYCCAAACTCATTAATATTCCACTGCATAAACATTATGGATAAAAAGATTGAAAACAACTTTTTATTGTGGGTTCTTTGCTAGAGATTGTAATAATTTACTTTGTATTTTCCAACAAGCCAATGGGTTCTGGAAATATTTACAGGCAYATAATGCACTGTTTACACTTGCAGAGTGAATGATCTTAGAATCAATGACTTCCTGTTTCTTGTCTGATTCCCCAAGGGAGGATAAAAATGAGTTCATCTTCTCTTGGCTTAATAGAGTACTCTGAATCAGCACTCAAACCTACACAGAGCCCGCCCCTTCTTCCTGCTCCAGTTCCCACCGCAAAGCCCCCCACTTCCCCTGAGCCTTAAAAAGTTAAATCTTTTGAAAAGTAAACTAAAAAAGCACACATTAAAGCCTTAAGTTCTAATTATGTCATCAAAAATTAATTGAGACAAGTTTGACAAGTCTGGAAAGATTAAATTTGTCTTTTTCATTTTTTAAGTTTATAAACCTCTTTCTAGGCTTCAAGAAGTCAGAATGTCACATTTTCCCCAAAGGGATTTATATAATTTCCTTTTCTTTGCTGTCTGCTTGGAAATTATCAAAATACATTTCAGGGGGGAGGGGAACAATGTTCTACCTTTTTGAAGTGTGTTTAAAAAAATTACATATTCCTTATCACATTGTCAGTGTTTTCCTCTGTTTTTAACAAAATGCAGTGTTTAACTAAATGCTTCATATCCTGTCTGAATGTTCTGGATGTCCTTTCTCTGCTGGAAAAAGTTTGGAAAGTTCTTCTCTTTCAACAGGCATGGGTTTGTGCAGTGCATAGTGGATTCCCTGCACTATCCTGAAATATTTACTGCCCTAAATGCATTTGGACCATACCTCTTGAATTTCAAGTCCATTTCTTCCATCTTTTCACTCAAACTCAGCACTTATAAATATTTTTGGTGCCATAAAGATTGGACTGGAGAAGGGAAATGATGAGACACAAAGTGGACCTGTGTAGGAATCAAGGAAGTCATTCTCCGATTTGTTGCTGGCCAAGGCCCTTACTCACCTCCAAACACTGCTAACTTTATTTTCCATTTGACTCATTTTGCATAATTCTATGCTCAAACAAACTGTTGCCTGCGCTATTTAAAACTTCATTCAAAATCTGACCTAGGAATGCTTTTTCTGCTGCTTCCTAGGTATTGATGAGGTTGTTCCCGTCAAGTGACACAGTCAGTCAGTGCTTGCCCGCTCCAGCCCCGGGCACAGACCCCCACAAACCCCGATTTCAGGGGCCAGGCTGCCCCCTCCCAGCTCATTGCTGCCTGCTCGGCTGCCCAGTGTCAAATGCGTGCAGCAAACAAGATTAAAGCACGCAAGATCATTAAATGTCCTTTCCTGACGACAGCAGAAATTCGCAGTGTGACACCACACTACGTCCCAATTTAACTTCTTGAAATTCTGAAAGCTAGCCCTGTAGGTATCTCAAAAGTATCGCAGTTTTGCACGTTTGTTTGGGAGTTGTGTTCTCCTCTCTCTTCTATATTCGGGAGGACGGCAAGGATGCGGCAGCGGCACGGCTAACGGGACGAGAGGAGCCTGGACCTTACGGGACCTTACGGGACCTCAGGCACGGCAGTCCCCAGCCGCGGGGACACCGCCTGGGGACAGCCCGGAGTCCTGCCGTGACCCGACACCCCGCGGTGATGTGACCCAGCATCACCCTCCGCCACCCGCCGCCCGCCGGTGTCGCCGGGGGGCACAGCGCCGGCTGTCCCGCCGCGCCCCGCCGCCGGGACCGACCCCCGCCGGGATGGGCCGGGGCCGGCCCGGGCGCTGCCCACTCGCGAAGGGAGGGAAGGGGGCAAGGAAAGGGAGGTCAGACCTGGCCGGCCGTGGCTCGCCGCGCCGGGCGCCGTCCGGGCTGTGGGCGCTGCCCGCGCCCCTCGGCGCCCGCCCCACCATCCCCGGGCGAGCGGCGCGGCCGCCTGAGCGACGGCCCGGGCGGCCACTGAGCAGCGGGGCCGCCCCCGGCGGGGGCCCGGGCGGGGCTTGCGCGGCGCTGCGGCCCCGGCAGCCGGCGGGAGGAGCTGCCCGGAGCCGGGGCCCGTCCCGGGCTGCCGCTGCCGGCGGGATGCGCTCCTGGGGCTGGGGCCATTCCCGGGCTGCCACTGCCGGCGGGATGCGCTCCCGGGGCCGCCGCCGCCCCCTCGTGCTCCGGCCCCGACGGCGTCCCGGGGAGCGGGCGATGGAACCCGGCTGGAGGCTGGAGGCCTTCGAGGGCAAGGCTGGCGGAGGGGTCCCGGGAAGAGGCGGCCTGCCCATACTCCTTTCCCATCGCCGCTTTTAAAGTTCCYTTGTGAATTAGGACTTTTTCCTCTTAGTTTCGGAGACGATGTTCGGAAGAAGCATTCYGCTTGCTCTGCAGCTCCTCGGCTCCAGCATTGGAGCTCACTGTAATTGAAATGACACGTCTTGTGAAAGGTCATTTGTCCAGTACATACCGGAGCGTTGGAATCGTGCAGTCCTCGGGGCAATGCTGGGGATATTACGGTCTAAACGGGTCTCGCTGACCTGTCCTGTCCCATAGGTAGCAACCCGCCTTGCATTTGAGTTCCAGCCGGGATAAAGCAGCAGGTGCATGTGTTGCTGAGTCGTGCTGGCAGCAGGCTCTTGGTCCCCTCTGGCTGAAAAGAGCTGAGAGTACATCTCGGGCAACCAGCCGTCTCTGGCTCTTCTAGAGGTCTGACTGAAGTATTAAAAAGTATCTGGAAGAGATAATTAGTGTGTTGCCTGGCATGTAAAGGAATCTTCCTTATAGACGTTCATTTGGACTCAGATTTAAGGATTCTATTTTGTTTGGATTGTGATTTATGGAGGCAAAATATTTCACAGACTCTTTTGGTGCATAAACAAACCACACCATTCCTCTGGGAGTTATTTATAATGTAGGTGTGCAGGAACTGCTTGTTCACATCTGTGAGTCATTTAAAGTGCAATTTTTTCTTTTAGAAAAAAAAACAAACAAACAAACAAAAAACCCCCACGTCTTMGAAGCTCAAATATTCCCCATCTGGTTATACACACAATTTCATTTTTTCCTATTCAGTTCAGTACAGGCTCCAATTTTCCACCCGCTTGCAGTGACCTTAGAGTATCCAAACAACTTCACTGAAACAGTTTTATTTGCTGGTACTTTCCTAAGTGCTTCATGTATTTTTTAAACACTGGTCACTGAAAAGGGTGTTAAAAACACGCTTGGTTTTTAGCAAGGAGTGCATTGTGTTYCATCTGATACCTCCTGCCTAGAGTGTTGGCTGCATTAAAAACACATGAGGTGAAAAAACCCTTTCTTTGGATTACAAGATTTAGCCAAAAGAATCAAAATCATCATCTGGTTCCTAACGAGAGCTATACAAAATGATTTAGCATTGGCGTTCAATGAAAACTTTGTCCGTATCGTTTCCTCGAATAGCGACACGCTCGCTCTCTCGGGCTACTCCCAAGCCTTTGAATCCAGAGCGACAGAGCTGGGGGAGGCTGCAGGAATGACGTGCTCGGACCGCAAGAGGGAGAGCAAAGCCTGCTTGCTCAACGAGGATTTCTTACAGTTTGTCTGGTGGATTGACATTTTCACTGCCCTCTCAGTAATAAAAATGCTCTGATGGAGTGMTGGAGCTCTCGAAACTGATACAGAAGAAGGAACAGATCTTCAGGATTTTCTCTCAACTGCCCTCAGCTGTGATGTAGAAGTGGCTAGAATCTGTGTTCCATTACTGAAGGGAATAGAATTACAAGTAGAACAACTGGGATGCATAGAACAAAATACAAAAATGCAAAATACAACTTTATTTTGTAAATAGAAATCAAGGGGGAAAACCATAAATCTTTTGGGCAAAGACACAGAAAACTATTGTACGTGTAAGCACAGATTCAGGAAGAGAGTTCTTCCTCCTTACTGTTGTTGCTGAGGGAAGGTACATTCAAGCAGTAATAAATATGCACACATTCCTGAAAATATGTGGAGAAAGGCAAAAAACTGATACACAGTACACTGTAAAAACAAACTGAAGGTATTTGCACTTTGGAGTGATCATTTGTTAGCTGGCTCTAGAAGCTGCAGAAGTTAGCTGCAGAAGTGAACCAAAGTCAGAACATTAAAAAATATTTCTCTCTGTAGTGTGAATTTTAAATATTAACCTCCACATGGGCTGAAGATGTTGCAGATTTTTTACTGTCTGTAATTGACTGTGAGAAAGTAAGTTCTAAGTTCCTGGTTGTCTTGTTAAACAATAAGCTCATATGTTAAAAAGTATTATGAACATTGTATTGCAAAACATCTACTCTAGGGTGTGAAAGCTAATGTGAAAAATGTCACCAGCTTCATTCCAGAGACGATCAAGTTGTCATCAAATCTGCAACTAGAATGTAAAATTTTGGGTTTACGAGACTTTTCTGCGTATGTAGAACGTCATCCTGACATGCTGGACCAGGCCCTTACCCCTTCATGACAAAAGGAGCTTTTTCTGGTCTTTTCTCACATAGATGAATATTGAAACCATTTAAGGTTAGGTATTTCAGATTGGTTTGTGTGTCTACAGTTGGACATTATGCCAGGAAACGTCTTGTGATTCTAAACAGTGTCCTCTGTAAGTTCATTTTTGTATGGATTCTTTGAAAGGGTGACATGTATATTTGAGACTTGCAACAGAGAAAAAGGTTCCCATTTTTTACACTAGTTGCAATTACAAAACTGTGATATAAATAAATTGATCATTTTCAGGCAACAGTCAAATTAATTTTGAAGTATCTTTCTTGACAGAAAACTTTTAAGGTATCATTTAAGTGGAGGAAAGGAAAGGAGAAAGATCATTCCTGTTCAATTATTATTATTATGAGATGACTTAAAGTGTTGCTTTTTCAAGGCTATGACTTGTCGTTCAGTGACAGAAAAGTGGCATTTTATCTAAATAACCTCTAGTATTTGTGCTTTGGTGCCTTTGGATGGAAGAATCTGGAGTTACTTCACTTACTAATAAAGGCTTTTTTAACTTAGGAAAACTACAGTTTATGAGAAGATCCATGGCTTCCTTTAAAAGCTCAACCTCTTTTTAATTATCTGGCGCCACAGAGTGGCAAAATTCTATATTGCTCTAAATAATCAGTTTCTGAGAGTTTTCAACTGATGATATAATCATGTCCATCTGAAAGAAACATAAAATATAAAATATTTTACTCACTGGCACAGGCATAGCTCAAGAGGGCTAGAATGTACAGCTTAAAGTTTCTGCGTGTGGGTTAGATTATTTCTTTTGAGGAGAATTTTCGCTGCTGGATGTTGATTTGTCAAAACTGTAAAGTTTGTGAGCATAAACCCAGTGCTTAGGAAAAAAGCCTTCTGATGAATTGCAGAAATATGTTGAGACATCCCAGTGAAAATGGCTGTACCTGGTCAGCCAGTCCAGTACCCCCTCACTTGATTGTTGTCCTCAGTGCCCAGGGAAGTGTCATTACTTCAGAGTCCTGTCAGAGTCACTAGAGGTTCCGGGACTTGTGAGACAGAAGTTTTGTCATTTGAAACATTTCTTGGGTTTTTTTCTCTTGTGATTCAGTCCAGTTGCTTTTGAACAAACATAATTTTCAAGATTCAGAATGTCCTAAGATGATCTCCATGGTTGAAATAATTCATTTGGTTTTAGACGTAACCTGCTTGTTTCACTTGATGCCCCTAAATTTTTACAGAAGCAATGAAAAATGTTCTTAGAAATTTCTGTCATATTCCATTTTCTCTTTCAGAGTGAAGTTACTAATTTACTTTAAGGGTTTCACAGCAAGMTGCCCCTCACTACCTTTGGCCATCCCTCATATCCTACCTCACATCTGTGGCAGTCCTACCACATTCTGCACGCAGTGTTTGAGGTGTAGGTGTATTTATGCAGCAACATAGTGATGTTCTCTTGCTTGATTTTTATTCTCTCCCTAGCAATTTCTAATGCTACAAGGCTTTTTTTGGTCTCTGGCAAGATTTGTGGCACACAGCAGAGTACAGCACAGCCACAGCATCAGTAATTCAAAGGTCTGTTACTCCTTACCAACAGATCAGATATTATGAAAATGGTGTGACTTAACCTTTTTAAGGTAGTTAAGCCTCATAACCCCTGCCTGGTGAGCACTGGTGTGTGAGCTTGTTCTGAGTAAGGTGTTTTGAGTACTGGAAACTTGGTGCGCTTAGAGAACGGAGCAATTGACGTGTGTGGGTGTTGCATGTTATCATTTCATTCCTGTAGATGCCTCTTTGCTTTCCTTGTGCTAGGAAATGTGGATTCTTTGGGTGTTACTTGACAGCTCCCTGGCACTGATGTTTCCCCTAACTGGAAAAACTTGGGGAGAGCAAAGCTCTTTTGGAAAGGAGAAAGTTACTGGAAACAGTGTCACAGAAGATGAGCTGGAATACACAGAGCTGGAACTTTGGAAAGGTTTCCTGAAACTGGCCAGTCTGTAGAAAGAGGATCACAGTGAGTGTAAAATTTGTAGGTATCAAACTGGGCTGAAGGAGCTGGAGACTTTGCTTGCACTAAGTGAGGATGAGGATAATTGTCTGATTTGTCTGGAAGGTTAAATCTCTTAAGAGCATTCAGTCTCTCTTTGAGCTGAAGATAATCCAGCATTTAGAGTAGGTCACTGGGACAGGTAGTGCCAAATAAATGTGACAATTTCCTTGAAATGGCTGAAGGCAAAGCAGGGAAAATTTGATGAACAGTGAAAAACTCAAATTACTTTCTTTATATATTTGTATGTGGTTAAACCTTTTCTCAATTCCTTTGRCCGTTACCATGTCAGAAGTCAGAAGGCACTGGGAACCTTTGGTGCTAAAGAGGGATCCAGAAGTTTGTTGAAAGTCCTGAGCAGACCCTAATGGGCTCTGGCTGCTTTAGATTGTTAAGAGAATCACTGTTGAGTGAAAGTCAATTGGCAAGGAATGGGGTTTGTTATATTTTCCACTTTTTCCTTACCTAAACATTGCTCCTCTTAAATCTTTATGGAAGCATGACTGCTATGTTGAGCTGTACTTTTGCAGTAGTCACTTTTGCAATAATTATTTTCACACTGAGTGCAAAAGTTGTATCTTTGCTAGATACAGACTTGGGAAGGGCTGTCCCCATTTGATAATCTGTCACTTGCAAATGATGTACTTATTACATACATTATACTCAYGTGGGACCTGGGAGGATTATGAAAGGCACAGAACATAGATGTTGAAAACGTAAAAAAAAATAATTTCTGGCTAAAAATCATAAAATGATAGAATGGTTTGGGTAGGAAGGGACCTGAAAGGTCATCTTGTTCCACCCTCTCTGCCATGGGCAGGGAYAYCTTCCTCTAGACCAGGTTGATCAGAGCCCCATCCAACTTCTCCTTGAACACTTCCAGGGATGAGGCATCCACAGCTTCTCTGGGCAACCTGTTACAGTGCCTTTCCACSCTCCCAGCGAAGAATTTCTTCCTAACATCTAATCTAAACCTATTCTCTTCTAGTTTGAATCCATTTCCCCTTGTCCTGTCACTACATGCTCTTGTAAATAGTCTACCTCCTTCTTTCTTGTAGGCTCCCTTCAGATACTTGAAAATTTACTAATGTAGAAATGCTTATATAAAAAAAAAATAGCTGGGTTTGGTTCATAATTTTACTATTTTAGAAAATGTGGAAGTGGTGGCAAATTAGGGACTGCTGGAAAGGATCAAGAGATATGGTTATGAGGAAGCAAATGGAGCACGCTTTTCAAATTAAGTTTATTGGATTTTCGTGAAGTGTGTAGTCAAGCCTCTTTCTGCTCCTTGGAAAAAGGGTTTGTGACTAGAGCAGCTTGATTTGCATTGGATGCAAAATAGCATTTGCTTCCTCTGGCCCTGAAATGTAGTTGGCTCTGGGGGGAGGCCAACCAGCCACTGTGTGCAGCAAGGGCACCYGACAGATTGGGCTCTGAAAGACGCAGCATCCATTTAAATCTTCGGAGGACATTCAGGAACTGAGGAGGGAGAGTAACTACTGCCAAGAAACACAAGCTAAGGTCATCATGGGATACATCAAAGTCACCACCAATTTTTTTCAAAGTTGAGAATACATTTAAAATAAGGAAAGATAGTTGTGTCTTACAAAGTCCAGTGACTCGGGAGTGAGTCCAGAGAAGGGCAGTGGAACTGGTGAAGTGTCTAGAGCACACATCCTAGGAGGAGCTGCTGAGGGAGACAAGAGTGTTTACCCAGGAGGAAAAGGGGACTGACCCAAGGATGACATTTTCAGTCTCTACAACTGCCTGAAAGGGGGCTGCGGCCAGGCGGGTCCCAGGCAACTAAAGACAGGACAAGAGAACACAGCCTTAAGCAGTACCGGGAGGTTTAGGTTGGACGTTAGGAAAAATTTCTTCAGCGAAAGGGAGATTAGACATTGGGATGGGCTGCTCAGGCAGGTGGTGGAGTCACCATCCCTGGAGGTGTTTAGGGAAACAGCGGACGTGGCACTCGGTGCCGTGGGTCTGTTTACATGGTGGCGTTCGGTCACGGGCTGGACGCGATGACCTCAGAGGGATTTTCCAACCCGATCGATTCTGTGACTCGGTGGCTCACGCAGGTTCATCTTTAGTTAGGACCAGTATTTGCCACGGAAAGGCGACGGCTCCGCCGCGCAGCAGCGGCTCCCTTGCCGCTCCGAGCGCTCCCGGCGTGAGGCGGCGCCGCTGCGGGGCCGGGCCGGGCCGGGGGCGGGGCGCGCCGCGGTTGGCGGCGGCCGGCACGTGGTGGGGCGGGCAGCGGGCACCGGGAAGGGACGCGGAGCCGCGGGTGAGGGTCCGCTGGGGTAAGGGGTGGGCGGCGTTCCCCCGGTGCTTCCCCTGCCTGCTGCTGTGGCGCTCTGTGTGCAGCCGCTTTCCCAGGGGCACCGCCGTGCTCCGGGCCCGCGCTGCCGCCGGGGGAGGGAGGCCCCGGGCGGGTGCCGGAGGCAGCGTGGCCCGGCCCGGCCAGGCCCGGGGTCCATCCGAGCTCTYGGTGCCGCCGTGGGCGCGGGGCTGTTCGGGCGGGGAGGGCGCGGAGCAGCAGCGAGGCCTGGAGGCCGCCACCTCTGGGGCCGGGCGGGCCGGCTCCGGTCTGCTGTGAGCGGCCGGAGGCGCGGGGGGCGGCCGCGTTGGGCCCACAGGTGGGGCGGGATAGGGGATCTYTCCTGGAGAGCTTCACCGAGCCCATCAGTGTGTGCAGAGGAGGCGCGGACAGAGCGTGGCCTGGCTCCATTCCGTGGTGCCCGGTGGCAGGGCAGGGGGCCGTGGGTACAGACTGAAACACGGCGGGTCTCTGAGAAGCGCTAGGTGTGGAGTGAAGGTGGCCGASCACTGGCACAGGTGGGCCAGAGAGGCTCCTGGGGAGTTTCTATCCTTGGAAACATTCGAAAGATACCTGGACGTGGGCCTGGGTAGCTGGCTCCAGGTGGCCCAGCTTTAGCAGGAGGTTGGGCCAGATGAGCTCCAAAGGCCCCTTCCGACCTCCGCTGTTTCAGGATAACACGCTTTCGAGTCAGTGACACTGTAGCACATACTAAATCACCACTGCCATTCAAAAGAGAGCTTGCTAGTTGTAACATCCRTAATAGTAGAGCTGTTCGGTTTGCTTCACAGTTCTTACTTGACGTTATTACAAGCTGAATGAGTATTGAACGGCAAAACTGAGCAAGGGAAGTTTTGCRGCAGTAATTCCTCGCTTCTGTATGGTGTTTCTAAGCGGTGATCCAGGGTCATGCCACAGACTGTGTAACCAGTGCCGTGAAAACTCCAAGTGAGACAGTATGACATGCATACAGCAATGCCCCTTTTCTATTGCTTCCATTTTACATCGTGAAGTTTGGGTGAATTTTGGATGAAATGCTGGAAATAGCTGAAGTTGGTAAAATCAAAGAGAGCTATTTCCTTGAGAAAAAATGTACRGATAATGCAACAAACATTTCAAGAGAGTAGGACAACGAAAAGACCATTATTGTAGGAAATGTTTGTAATTATGKTTTTAAAATCATGTGACCTGTTCTTTTGATTTTTTTTCTTTTGTTTGCTATTCGTTTTTTAAGCAGGCATTTCTTAATCAGCTAAAATGGTTTTAAAGAAGAAGAAGGAAATTCAGGTGGATGCATTCWTTCTTGATCATCATCAGCTTGAAAAACTTCAGAGTAAGTAGGGTGTTTTTTTTCTGAACTAATGTATTTCTCTTGCCTTTGAGTAGTTACTGTTACAAGTTTTTTTGCTTGTTATGTTTTATTTCTAGTGGTTTTGTTTTGTAAGTTTTAGGTGCATTTGCTCTKCTGTGGTTTGTTTTTATTGTGTAATGACAATGACTTCTTACCTTGGCAGAGTCAAAAAAATCCTTTAGAGCATTGTGGCTTTGATTTGAAAACTCTTTACTTTGTTTTATCTGTGGTGTGAAGGTAGTARAAGGTCCTATTTGTAATCCTACTTGCAGGCCTGTAATTCAGTGATATCTGATGTGTTAGCCTTAATATGTGGGATAACACTGAATTTCCAAGAGTCACAGAATAATTGAGGTTGGAAGGGTTCTCTGGAGGTCGTTTTCCCAGTCTTTGTGTTTTCTGTAGTTAATTGTTTTAAAGCTACTGTTTAAATGGTGTTTTCTTTTGTGGTTTTTCTTTTTTTTTATTTGATGAGGGAAGCTTCCAGTGATATTTACTGTAAAAGAATGGAAAACAAAGTAATACAAGATTTATATATTAAAGTTACCATCAGGGAGCACTGGTGAGGTCCCTGAATTGCTGATCCAGTTCTTGGCTCCCCAGTACAAGAGTAATATGGACAGACTCCAGCTAAGGGCTAAGATAATGAAGGGCCTGGAGCATCCCTCCTGTGAGGAAAGGCTGAGAGTGCTGGGACTCTTTGGCCTGGTGAAGAGAAGGCTCAGGGAGATCTTAGCAATGTGTAAAAAATACCTGAAGGGAGGACATATGGTAGGCAGAGCCAGCATTTCTTCTGTGCTGAATAGTGATAGTACAGGAAGTCATGGGCACAAACTGAAACACTAAAGATTCCCTCTAAACATCTTTTTTAATGTGAAGGGAAACACTTTTTTAATGTGAGGGTGACTGAGGAYGGGCACAGCTTCAATAGGGAAGCTGAGGAGTCTCCAGACTTGGAGGTATTCTGAAGCYACCTGGCCATGGTCCTGGGCAGCCAGCTCCAGGTGAACATATTTGAGYAGTGGGCTTGGGCCAGATGACCCCCAGAGGTCCCTTACTATTGTGTTCCAATGAAACTGATATTTTACATTTGTTAGGGAAAAAAAAAAAGTGTTAAGGTGTTGTTAGGTGACTTAAGGGTTTGTGGCACCAATAGGTTTACTGGAACTGGAAAAAACCCTAAGAATCAAGCAGTCATTTTTTCTTCTTGTAAATGATATGTTATTTATACTGCTTATTGTGATTACTTTATGAAAAGATCCTCTTCTTCTAAATATAGGATTTTCAAAGGCTGAAGAGCAAAATCTGGCATCTCTGCTTGTGCACTGTGCAGAGCTGAGAAATGGCATCCAGCAGATCCAGTGTATTAAACAGGTATGRTTTCACTGTTGTTAGTGTGGCTTTTGGTAACTGAGAATGTGCACTGTTAATGGCAAATACAGCTCTAAAATAAACTTCTAATGTTTTCTACGTTCCTGGAAGCACAGGAAAAGGAGTTGCACATGCATAAGGTAGAAATGCAGTTCTAGTACTTAATTAGCAAAGGCCACAGTACCTGAAAATGGTGCAAGGCAAGTGACACCAGGTTTACTATTTTGTATGGATTTTTTTRTTTTTAGAGGTGTTCTTGGAACATTATTTGAACTTGAAACTCAAGGAGGAATGGGAAAGAGGGAGACAGTTTTGTGCCATATGCTTGKATGAGAGGGAAGTGTGCTACTGTTAAAAATGGTATATCCAGAGTTTTTTGTTCATCATGTGTTCTTTTACTATAGATTATGCCATTGGTGAAGCAGATGGATCAGAACTCTGCAGGTGATCCCATGGTTAAAGCTTGTTTGGATGTTTTGGGAGAGATGTATTTTTCACTGGATGCAAAGAATCCTTTRAAGAAAGTATTAGCAAGGTAAAAGATGAGTAGTTAGCCTTCATTTTTTAAAATGTTTTCCTTATCTCTAAGTCAGTAATTTGTCATTCACTATAAATTGCTGTAACTTAATTACTGAAAATTTGCAGTACTTCATATGTGCATATGTACTGTTTTTCTTTCAAAGTTAAAAATCTTAATTATAAATAACATATCATTGGATAAATAACTTCAAAGTGAAGCACTGTTTTGACCCATTTCATTATTGGAAAGACAACGCAGTGTGTAATTAGCAGTTTGAACTTTAAAATCCAATGTTAGAATAGAAATTTAAAACATAAAATCTCAGCTTTGTCAACAGAGGATGGTTCAGAGGAATCCTAGCTAAATTGTGGTTTCTTGTGCCTGTTTTTATTGCATTTTTTTWATTGCAGAATTATTGCTGTATTTCTTTAATTACTTTTTTATAGCCTCAGCATTTTTTAAGATCTGGTGCTGAGCTGCCTTCTTTTCTTTGTCTGAAAACATTCACTGTCCCACTGAGATGCAGGGCTTCCACTCTGGATTTGGTTGCAGCCRCCCCAAAGCTGTGCACTACTCTGACAGGTTTTTTAGCTTCAAACTGAGAATGTGCATGTTAATTTTAAAACAGATGATGTTTTCATGCAGGAAGAAACATCTGTGTATTGGAGTTCTAGCTGACATGGATTTTGGTGCAGTGGGTGTTCCAACACCTCAGGAAAACCAAACTGAATGTGCTGTTTCTTCATGTTGCAGTTCACTGAACGGTCTTCCTGGACATTTGATGGTGCCAGCTGTGCAAAGCTTTGTGTGCTGCCTTCGGGAAGCGCTGAAAACCACAGATGTGTATTTGTACAGAAAAGTGCTGGACAACCTTGCTTCCTGTATGGAGGACTTCAGCTTAGGTACAGTGACATCAAATGTTCCTCTGGTTAAACTTGCTCASCACTGGTGCCACACCTGATAGTGATGTTGGCAGTTACGTAAAATAGACAGTGCTGGCTAGTACTAAGCACTTAAAATGTATTTTCTTTCCTCTAGGTAGAGCCTGTATTAAGAACCTGTTTGAAGAAGGTAAAGTCACRTTTATAGTAAAATACGCTTCACTGCACATTACTGGGGGAGGGGTGTGTGTGGAGAACTGATATGAAGCAGGCATGAGGATCTATCAGATCTGATTTCCTCCTGGCTAATTTTTAAAAAACTAGTACCCTTACGTGGTACTTTTTTGTGAAAGAAAAGACTGATTCATACCTTTAATTTCCAGGGGTCAGTTTTGCTCAGTTTTGCTTTACTGGGCAACTSTGATACAAATCTGAGTACCAGTTAGCAGTTGTGGTAGGGAGTGTCAATATCTCACAGGATTAGGCCAAATGGATTGGAAACTTGTTTTGTACCAGGTTGTTGCAAAACARTTTGAGATTTTGTTTTAACACTGCTTGTGTTTGCGTGTACTGAAAGACTAGTTTAATTTGTTGGTGGAATGCAAGAATCACCACTGTATGGGTAACTATTCATTGTAGCTGGGTATGTGTGATGTATTGAGATATATGTGTGATGGCTTTGCTGGAAATTTTCTGTTCTATTTCTCTTGTACATAAATTTATACCATAATTATTTTCACTAGTTCTTCAGTTTCTGCAGAAGTTGCTGCTTGACATACATGAAGAAAACAGGCAAGTGAATTCAACAGAAGCTCTATTTTATCTGGTTTTATTTCACTCTTGTAAGATAATTTGGTTTGGTTTAAAATATTACTTTGGTAGCCATACATTGATGAGAGATAGAAATATCATTTTACAGTGGTGCAGATTTTAAATAAAAACTGATTGATTCTTTTGTGGCAATACGATAATATAAGAGAGGTAAGGCACTGATACTGTTAGAGCTACTACTAATGGAGGCCTTTGAGTTARGGTTTTGCTATCTGAATTGTGGCTAAAGAGTGTAAATAATAAATGTAAAATTCAGGTAGAGTAAAACTCTTTCATGTTCCATGAGTGTTTAATTCAGTATTGATATACTTGACATTTTCCAGCATTTCATTAAGTGAAGCAGCTTCATTGTGGTCTCTCATTCTGAACTGAGAGGAGAAGGGCACTTCATGAAGTGCTTTGTGCACTGAAATTTTAGATACTTTCTGCCTTCATGTTAGAAGASAGTCAAATCATAGAAATGTCCTTCATACATGGAGGAACTACTTGAAAAATTAGAAGAGAGCAGCACTGCGTTATGTTGGCCTTTWTGGAAAGTTTCTGGTAAAGTTCAGTTCTGCTCAGGCAGGATGACATGAATGAAAGTTTGTCACAGGAACCTGCAGAAAATGTAGCACAATTTGTCATTTTCATTTGTTAACTTCATTTTAATAAACTACCCTTGAATCAGCTTCTTGTTTTCTTGTAGTTACATATCAACTCAAGCAATACATTAGTTTTTACCATTAATTCTAYTTAAGGTTGGCAGAATGTGGTTTTCTGGGGATGGTGAAGAATGGTTTTAATTTYTTGTGTGCTTGCTTGTCTCTTTTTTTCCACAGAAAGAATAATGGAAATCGTATTGTTCAGTCTCAGCTGATGCACGATTTACTGATAGCCATTAAAGTTTCAATGATGCTTATACAGAAATTGCAAGAACATATCCAGGGAAGTSTTTGGAAACATAGTGAATCTTTCGTTTGGCAAAGTATGTGTAGTTTACTGAAAAGTTGCACAAACTTCCTAATGGATGGTAAGTTTAATAACATTAAAACCCTAATGTTTTCATTAACMCGTTGTCTTTGTAGTAAGCAACCTGTAGGTATAAAAACTTAGTTTAGCTTGCATGGAAATTGAACTACTGAGATCAGCGTGAGTGGAAGCGGTAGTTKTTTTTTTTGGTGAGCTATGATTTGTAGATGGCAGTTTTAGAGTGTACAGTTTAACTTGTCCCACTACAAATCCAAGATTAATGCTGTTATTAATAATTCAAAAACAAACATAAATGCTTTTGAGAGTCACCATATGTCTGTGCCTAYCAGAAATATCTACATCTCCATGAAATACGCTGTCAGAACTATTTATGGGCACACCATAACTGATAGTGTTTTCTTTTCATACAGATGTTTTTATGCAGTGGAATTTAACATGTCACTAGTCTCTGCCACAGCCCTCCTTGCCTTAGTGGGCAGTCCTGTGTTTTCTGTTAAAGATATTAGCAGTTTCTTACTACACTGGAGGATAAAGTTATTAATGTTTGCTATCCAGGTGGGCACTACAGGTTTGTGATGATACAACTAAGTACAAGTAGCCTAGCAAAATTCAATGCCATATTTTATAATTTTGCCCCACAGTTCTAGCACTCAGTGTTTGCTGCATTCTAATGTACAATATCTCTGCTGTGTAGCAACGCTCCTGCAGACTGTTCAGACTACCTCAGGGCTGGCTGTTGTTCTCTTCACCAGAGCTATGTATGAGCCAGTTGAGGAATTACCTTCATTGGTAAGTGTATTTCTTGGCTGAAGACTGTGCAGTATCATGGTGTTGTTACCCTGTGCTATCATTGTTGGCTGGAGACTTTGCTGGTGCAGATACCAGGGCTTGCCAGTCTCTCTAGCAGTCCTTAGCTGGAGTATAAATCCTTTCTTCTCTGCTCGCTATATGAAGTAGTAAGACTTGGGTTTGGAATTTGACAAACACACTATTTACAAGAAATCTCTTCATATCTTCTAAGCTATGCACGAAACAGGTTTTCTGCTGTGCTGAGGTGCTGTAATGGGTGTGTTTTGGTGTTCCAGATCAGTGGCTTGCTCCTTGGGACAGTGGAACACTCAGGTGTGCCAGTGTGGTTCCTGAGAAGCTGTGGGSTTCTGTGCGCAGCAGAACTCCCGGGCTCGGTCCTGCTCTTCCTTTGCCATGGAGCACTGGCTATGCTGGATTGGAAAAATGGCAGCATGGGTGAAAATGGAGAGAAACTGTTGTTAGATATTGCATCAGTCTTGCTGTCATTGAGTTCAGAGTAAGTTTGTGTTCTGTGTTGTTTCATGTTTTCTAATTCTATTTTTGCATGACTCCTGTGGTCCTGGTGGAATATCTTGGTTTTCAGTGTAATCATACTAGGCTCTGTCAAAAATGCAATCTTTTTAATATATTCATAAAAGCTCTGTAAATTTGAAAAATATATTGATGTTGCATATGTAGTTCTAAGTTTCAGTTTTTCTTGTATGCTAAAATTTTGTTTTCTGACATGAATGGGATAAATTTATTAATTCCCTTATGGTAAGGTGTGTCAGTATCAGTTCTTATGCAGACAGGTAAACTTCAGTTTCAGGACATCATGTCCTCTCCTTCTGAAAGGTCAGAGGAAAGCAAAGTGTGCCAGTGAGTGGAATACTTGAAGTAATATGAGTTTTAGTTGGTTTTTTTTGTGGATGCTTGCATCTAAGGGCCCACCAGCACTATTGGATTGGAGATTAAAATGTGYATTCAGTTCAATCTTTGATTGTGCCTTGGAGATGAGTTTTGGGATCTTGTATTTGCACATAGGATACTCAGTTCTGATGGTTTTATATGGCAATGAAAATTTTTCCTTACATTTTCAAGAAGCATGCAACAACATAATGCTGCTCAAAAGTTAGCAGATGCATAGTAATTTTTTTTTGTTTTATTGTTGGGGGGCTTGTGTGGTTTCTTATCCCCATTGTTAGGCAATTTAGCTGCAACCACTTAATAGCACATCAGGTAACTAAGCRTGTACTTGGCAACATCCAGTTGATCACTTCTGTGTTCATTCCTTTTCCTCCATGAATGGGTTGAGTCTTCTATCTGTTTTCATGTAGGGTAAATGAATGTGATGAATAGTTATTCTGAAATACAAAATTTATTTTTTAAAACTACTGATAAATKAAGGTAATGAATTTTTTTTGTGTTTGTTCTTTTTAAAAGGTTAAAAGAACCCAGTGTGGCAACATCTTTGTCTAGAATCCTTGTTATTTGGACTAATTCAGCACTGGCTGCCCTTGTTTCAGGCTCTCYAGATCTAAAAATCAAACTTAATGGGARCTCTGATATAATTGGAAAGCTGCTGGAATACATTTATACACACTGGGACCACCCTCTGGATGCCATCAGACACCAAACCAAATTGATTTTCAAGAATCTTCTTCAGATACACCAAACCACCATTGCTGGATCCAATRGAAAGTCAGACCAATTCTTTGCAAGGCTGATAAAGCATTTACTGAGCTTGGATTGGCATGTAAAGGGGAAATATGCTTCTCTTGGCTCTCTGGTGGAATGTGTGGGCACTGAAAATATACTGCAGTTGGACAGAACAATTCCAGTGCAGATCCTGGATGTGATGAGTGATCAGTCGCTTGCACCTTATGCCAGTGATCTTCTGGAAACCATGTTTACAAATCACAAGGCTCATTTTACTTTGAGTTTTCAGGAAAGCACCTGGATTGACCAGTGGCACAACATCTGGGTTTCTCCTCTTCTGGTAATACTGTGTGAAGGGAACCATGACCAAACTACTTATATAATAGATTACTATTTACCAAAATTGCTCAAATGTAACCCTGAGAGTCTGAGCTACATGATAAGAATTCTTCAGGCCTCTGCAGATGCTAATCTGGGTAAGAAAATAAACTTTGTATTTGTAATTATGATTGGATTAAAAAAAATCRTAACCATGTGATTTCTGGTCTATTATTGTTAGAATTAATTTGGAATRAAAATTCCAGTTGCTTATTACTGCTATTAGTATTTCAAGGTGAAAGTCATAATAATTATAAGTGTGTCTCTGTGCCATGAGCAAAATCCTTCTGTGGGTGCCTTATGGTTCTCTTTACCAGGGTTTGTTAGGTTTGTGTTTTCTGCTACTGCTTTTATTTTCTTTCTTACACAGGTGGACCCAGTAACAGATTCTTGTATCCACATATTTACAAGAAAAAACATTTTTGATTCTCTTGTTTTGAAATTATTTAGTGGACTCTAAAATGATGGCTTGTGAGACCTCACAAGGTCTTTTTGTCATATGTCACATTTGAGATGAAGCTTTTTGGGATTTAGAACTGGTTTAATCTATAGCAGCACTATCTTTTGGGATTTATGGAGTAGAAATAAAAAAGGAGTGGGTCACGTGTRGAAAGTATTGGGAGTTTCTGATGAGCACTGCAAATAGTACATTGCTTTTATTAATCAAACAGTAATTATTACTGGTTTTCATTTTCTTTAGGCTCTTGCAGTACTAGAGGAGCTCTTGGAGCATTAATGGCATGCTTGAGAACAGCCAGGKCCCATGGACATCTGGAACTTTCAAATATCATGAGCAGTGGTCTTGTATCCACTGGGTGTATAAAACAGGGTCTAGTTCATCAGCACAGCCAGGTAAAAGRACAATTGTTTATATATCTTTTAAATTAGAATAATTGCTTTGATTCTGATTASTGTGTTAGTGTTGTATTAAAACAAAGGTGTCATCATAGGTGTCAGTAACTCTTTTGTGGTGAACTWTTAAATATCTTTCAGGTTTGCATTGATGCTTTAGGTTTACTTTGTGAAACCCATCGTACTACAGAAATTGTGTCTCTGGAAGAAATGCAACTAATTCAATTTTTTATGATGTACAAYTTGAACAACCAATCTCCTTCTGTAAGGCAACAGATCGTTTCTCTGCTGAGAAAGGTAATTTCAAGCTATGAGCAATGTCTAACRTGCCTCTTATGTTAGTTATAACACCATTTTAAAGGAAATGAGTATGTTATGAAGTTGCTCATTGGAAGGAGTAAAACCTCTAAGGCCAGGAGTATGCTTTATGCTTTATGTATTACCCAACTAAATGGTGTCAAGTCATCACAGGCAAGGATGGCTTAAACAAAATATTAAGTGGCAGAGGCAGGGTAACTTCATGAGTGGTGGTGGTGGGTGTTGCCTGACCTGCCAGCACCTGCACACTTTGCCAATAGCAAAGCAATGTGCCCTGGAGTCAGCAGTGAGCCTTGTGTTGCCTTTCCTGGGGCCTAAAGCTGTGCTTACGTGGAGTTGTTACACCTCAGGCAAATTCAGTCACTTCATCAGCCTCAGAAATCTGACCTGGAAAACAAAGTAGAAGAATATTCACTATGATGTGATTGTGCCATTACAGTCTGCAGGGAATGAGTCTCTCCGTTTGGTGGAAGTTGCCAAGGTCACATGTAGCTCATGGTAGACGGATGGGGATAAAATRAGGAACCATGCATGTATAAAGAACATCTTGGAAGATGTTTATGGCAAAAGAAGGAAGTGTGGAAGGAGAAAATAATTTGAGAAGGGGGAAAAATGAGGGAGTCAGTTTGGTGAAACCAAAAGAGAAATCCCATCTCTTTCCTTTCTTACCTGGTGCAGACTGAGGAGCATGGGGTGRAAAAGTCATGCTTGATGGGAGTGTGATAAGAAAGGAAATAGTACTTATGGGCACTTAAAAAGGTGGAGGAAGCACTTCTGAAATGAGTCAAACTAAGGGACACTGAGGCTGTAGAAATTATCTGCATTGAGTGTTTTTATAGATGAACACAGTTYCACAGAAAATGAGGCAGGAGGAGGCTTGGCATGAATTTGAGGGAAATGGAAGAAGGTTTTGGWGGTGTAGAGGGAGGAGAGAAGAAACTGGTCACAAGAGAGGTGGGAAGCAAAACCTTGAATTTGGAATGGAGAGGGAAGGATCTGTTCTGTATTATGCTGTATGCCAACTTCCTAAAAATTACAAGCAGTGTGATTTGGAAAATAAGCTGAAAATCTGCCTTTGCCTTATTTCAATGTCAATGATTCTTGCCTCACCTATGTTTTCTTTCATTTTAAAAGTTATTTTGCAGGATACAAGAAAGTTCTCAAGTGCTTTATAAGTTGGAGCAAAATAAAACCAAGCAAGAGTTAGTTGAGAAGTCAACTAAAATGCCTCCTTTGAGGATTTTGCAGCAATACAAAGTAAGTAGACTGCTAGAGGTGGGATAGCACTTCTGAGAGTTCTTTGTTCCTGAACACCACTGGGTAAGTTAGGCACTCTGTGTGTGTGTTAGGCAATAGTTCAGTGCAGAAGGAAAAAAAGCCAAACAGTACTGGGGAGCTTGTCCACTCTGATGCACTTGTGCAAGTTTGTTTTGACTAAATATGCTGTTGTTGATGAACTGAATGCCCATTGATATTTGGAGGGTGCCTTTAAGRTAAATTTAGTTTGAACCCAATAAAGGTTATGAGGGATTGCTCTGTGATGTGCATTGAAACAGCAGTAAGGGAGGAATGGCTGGAGATGTACCCTCAATAAAAAAAAAAAAATCGGACAAATGTCCTGTCATCTGTTGGCCATTTAGTAGTGAGCTTTAAATCATGTGTGTTACTGGGACTTAAAACAGAGATCMGTTGAGCTTCAGTCTTTTTCTAGGTCTCCAGAATAATCAGTGAGTGAGAGAATGAATGACAAGAGCTTTAGCATGAAGACTTCTTTTGCAGTTGTCCTTTTTATCCTATCTAAAGGCTCACATCATCAGTATCTTTGTGCCAATCTGTTCCTTGAGTTCTGCTTTTCTTGGTCAGCTAATTTTCAGGATTAGATACAATGGGTGTCTGTTTCTGGGCCTGGGGAAAGGAAACGGTTGCCTTTAAAAACCCAGATGATTGTCCAGCCTTCACTGCACTCTAAGAAACAAACTCTGTCTTCACTGTAAATGCTGGACTCCTGTTTTTCTAAAATTAACTGTAAAGTCATAATTTTTGGGGTAAAGCAGAATGTCCTGAGTTCTGTTCCTTAGGCTTTTCTTTGTAGGGCAGCAAGTAAACAGTCTTAATTTTTTTCCTGCAATTTTTTTTTTCCCCCCAGGATTTCATGTCATCTGTATGTGCCAGACTTTTTGAGGTATTGTTTCCTGGTTCATCACACCCAACCAGGTTTTGTGCACTAAGTATTTTGGACTCAATAGCAGAAATATTTTCTGTTCCAAAAGGTAAGAAGTTTAATTTATAGACTTTAATAGACTGTAGAAATGGGAGGTCTTGAAGTGTCCTTTATGGCAGCTGGTCAGTTTCTGTCAAAGTAAAAGGGTATTCTTAGTCCTTTATTTCTGTGGCATTTCCTGGATTGCTTTTGTTTTACCTCAAGGGAGGATAGTAAGTTTTTTTGGAAAAAAAAAACTTTTTGGAAAAAAAACCATTGGAGTAAATGCTAATAATTGCCGTTGCATGTCTTCTATAAATTTGGGTTTTCTTGCTTAGCCTGTTTTTTAGGAAGGTTTATTTTTTTATTATGAGGAAAACATCTGGACAAGTGTCAGTGTATTTGGTAACTTCTCTCCTTTTTCCTGCACATATATCTTGATAGCTTGAAATGCTGAATTGAGTAAAAACTCTTGATTGAAAAATATTGCATATCCTCCTGATACTATGCTAAATAAAAACCAGTTTTATTGTCCAGTTAATGATGAAGTGCTGATGTTATTTTAAATTTTCTTCATGATTTTATGGCAGTCTGAATTCAATAAGTATTTAGAGCTTTGGAGTATTGATATTGTTGCTAAATCTTGTCTCTGGATTACATGGTCAACATAAAAATATGTTTCAGTCCTAAATTGTAACCTTTTCTTTAAAGAAATTAGTTGTCTAATATTAAAGTTGATTTTGAGAGGGAATAAAATTGCCATCTTGCTAAATCATTTCTCAAAACCCCTTGGTAAATGAACACATCAATGTTGTTATTATGAGTATGTAGTATATCATTACTACTTTTTTAAAAATACAAAGTTATCCTCAATTGTTTATAATAGCAGCTGAGGATTTTATAAATTGGACATTACTTCTMTAAAGGCAATTCAGCTGTTGTATTCTGTGCTGTATTATGGTGCMGTTGTTTACATCCTAAAATTTCTGCCTTCTTTACAGCATTAAGTCAAGTCACCAGAATTCACAACTCATTTACACCTAAATTAAAACCAAAAGAAATTGTAATGGCTTACATTTTAAGGGATTATTCCTATGACAAAATAACTGAAAACATCAAGTGCCCAAACATACTGAAGCTTTCAACCACTTTATTGAAAGGAATTATTTTCTAATATCACAAACTTAAAGGAAAAGAGTTTTTAAGCAAAACTAAATAAAGATTTTTAATGCTGCATTTAAAGGGAGTAAATGGCATTCTGTTTTTGATAGTAAGTTATTTTCTGTATTACTAAGGGTAATTTTTTTAATAAGGTAAGCCTTTTTTATTCCTAACAATGATAAATATAGTATTTTAAGACTTATTAAGAGAAATAATATTAAGGTAATAATTTGGCTAAAATTCAATGCTTCTTTTAGTATAGCAAAGCAGAATGTGAGGAGAGTGCATATTCTGGAAAGCGTTACAGCACAACTGTCTAAGGCATTAATTTCTTTGAACAGGCCAGGCACAAATTTTCCAGTTGGATCAGGAGATGGATTCTGCTCGTGTCCAAACTCTGATCCAGTGTTTTGCCAGTACTTTTGAGGAAGTAAAAATTCTGGCATTTAGACTTCTGATGAAACTACGTGATGTTGCATTGAATTTACAGGTATGAACTTGAAGAGTTTAGAGGGAGTAATTTTGTGGAAGATGGATGTTCTGTAGTACACCAGGTGCTTGTGTTATGTACAGAGCAGGAATCCTGAGCCTTAGAAGCCAGTCCAAGCTGCCTGCAGCAGTGTTCATCACTAACACCTTCTGTATAATTGTGTACAGCTTCTGCCCTTGCCTAGGGAAGCTTGTTTCACTAATGGATGGAGGAGTTTGGGAAGTCCTTTGGGTATGACTATGCATTAGTCTMTATTTCTCTATCAGAGAAATAGTTAATGCAAGCCCTTGGCTTAGCTGTGACTTCTCTTTGGAAATGATTGAGGCATTTTAACTTGGTTACTCTTGTAGTTTTAGGAAATTCAGCTCCCTGTTTCCTTTCCTTTCTGATTGATCTCAGGTTTCATTATCTGATTGGTTTCTTTGATTTTTCACAAATTTTACCCTTTGAATTGATACTGATTTGTCTGTAATAACTTGATGAGAATTTATTTTAAAATTCATTAGWACAGATGAACAAATACTGCTACCAAATAAACTGTGCTTCTCTGTAATGTCCATTAGCAGATAAAACACATTAACTTGAAAAAAAAATTTCCTGTGAGGTGCAGTGTAATTGAACAGTGCTTTATAAATGGCTGTCCCCATCCTCAATGTCTATGTAATTGTATCCTTGCTAAATACATGCACGTGCATGTTTTGAGTGTAAGGTCATCAGTGCACAAAACAAGTGTTTCTCAAGAAATATGTACCAGCAAACTTAATTAAAAGCAGGTTCTCAGATTCCAGGGTTGTAAGAAGCTTAATTAAGTCAATCTGGAAACTCAATTAAATGAGCAATATTACTGCTTTGGTTTTTTTTTCCAGGGTTCTGAAAATGTAGATCTTCTATTCCAAGCAGCAATTGATCTTAGCACAAGCACCAAGCCATATGATTGTGTCACTGCTTCATATTTGTTGAATTTTTTGGTATATCACAAAGGACTGCAGCACATTTGTTTAGGAAAATGGCTTGAGCATAACCCCCAGCTGGATGAGAACACATCAGTGAGTACAGTGGAGAAGAACACTTTGGCAGGTGAGATTTTGGGGGAAAGGTTTTTTTATATTTGTTGAAAATTTGCTGCTTTTCAATAAGGCTTTTGGTAGGAGGGTTAGTAAGAGATGCTTATTTCTAACAGGATTTTAAGTATATTGTATTTTGCTGTTAAGGAGCCATGTTCTTTAGTAAGATCCTAAGCTAGTCCTGTTTGTGTTGAGGCTGTTGAATATTCTATAAGATAGCTTTTGTCATTATTTTGAGCAGTGACATTTGAAAGTGCTATGGAAGCCCAAACAGTCAGCCTGGCAAAGCTGAGTGCATCAAGTGCAGGAAAGAGCCCTCTGCTTCCCCTGGGAGTTCACTCACCCAGGGGGAAGGCAGCTGTACCTGATCTGTCTTTGTTTCAATACTTGATGTTTGCAATGCTGCCCCTTGGAGCTCTGTTCACCTGGCCCCATTTTTCTGTGTGATTTGCAGTCCTGTGAATACACATCCACAGTAATGGGGCTTTGTTGACGTAGAGAATATTTTTGTTTGGTTTAGTGCCCCTGGATGAAAGATGACAGGGCTCTAGATCTGGCAGGTTTGGCAAATTTGTTAACCAAGCTTTCTCTATCTTAAGTAATCTTCGATGAAACTAAAATACTAAAGTTCATTGTTTGTAATAAAACATTTTACATAATTTGCAGTAAACTCAGTATACTATACTTTTTGTGCTGTTCTTAGCTTCTCTACAGATGCCTGTTAATCCTTTCTTGATATGCAGTGAAATAACAATTTTGAGACATGGCTGTGATTGCCATAAGTGAAGGAAATGTGTGGGTAACCTCATGTCTCATTGCTCTGGGGCATCTGCTGCTGGTAGTGATCCATGGTTCCTTGTTAGAATCTGTAATTTGTTCTGATTCTGGCGCTGAGATGTTGCAAGCTGTAAACAGAATTAAAATAGACACACGTATCCTTAAATTGGTCAGGTTGTTTAGTGGARAACATTAAGTTCAAATGTATAATCGTGAATTTTTATCTTTAATATTCTGCTGTACTCATCATTGTGTTAATGTGGCTGTAAGGGTGAAGTGTGACTTGCAGTATGGAGTAGGTAACCTCTTGTGACTTCATCATGAGCTGTGGGATTGTCCCTGAGCATAGGAAGTGGGTTGTGCTTTTCACAGCTGCCATTTGGTTCAGAGAGATAGATTAAATTGACTATAACAAATATTGCTGGAGTTTAGGTAACTGAAAATCAATGGTAACATATATTTCAATGACAAAAGACAGAAGAGTATAATAAAAGAAATTGCTGTGCAAATTCCATTGAATTGTTGTGTATACAGGTTTTATTCCTGTTTCTTAAAGCAGACTTACTTCTTAGAAAATCAGTATATGAATGTTCAATGTAAATCTTTGCTTTAAAATATTTTAGTTATCAAGCTTTTGTTGGTGAATGTTGAAGAAGAAATATTCCAAGCCAAGAAGTCTCTGCTTCAAGCAGCAGCATCCTTCCCCATGTATGGGAGAGTGCACTGTATAACTGGGGCTTTGCAGCAATTACCCTTCAAGTAAGTAAAACACGCTAAATAAGTTTTAACTCCATTTTTAAGGAAAACATGCTGAATGGAAAGCTGTAACTCCATATTTAAGTGCAGTGGAAGAGCTGTTAAGGAGAATAGAAAATCATGCAGTATTATTTATAAAGAAATCCAGTACCTGTGGCTTTTAGAACTCTTGCTGGCTGCTGCAGTGTTTGATGCTTCCTTGGTATGTGGTAAACTCAGCCTTTTCCACCTCTACCCTATTTATAGTTTTCATATATAGTTGCAGAAGTGTTTGTAATTTTGGTTCTTTCTTTTAAATATAAAATTATTTTTAATCCATGTTGTGTTTTGGTTGTGATTTTGACTTTTTTTTCCTTAAGTAACTTGACCCTGGTGTCTGAATGGAAGGAGATAGTGACCAGGCTCATTCTGATGTCATACAGCCTCTCTGCTGTGGTATCACCAGTAGTACAGAGCTCATCACCAGAGGGTCTTATTCCAATGGACAGTGATCCAGGTAAAGAACCGAACAGAATCCCAAAAGAATTATTTTCTAATCTGGTGCTCCTAAAGGTCTCTATCTTGCAGTCATTCAGAACTAGACCGAGCRCCCCTTCCTTTCAGCTTCTCATTTTATGTCATAATTTTTGGTCACGCTTATAATTTCTGATAATGTTTTCTTGGCTTCTTTGCTAAAAAACCCACAAACATTTGTAGTGTGTTGTTGCATCTCTTTCAAATTCAGTAATTTTTTCTTGATCATTCTCAATTTTTGTAAATTCAGATTTTTTTCTTGATCATTCTCATCACCATAGAACCTTGTGGTTTTTCTTTTTTAATGCTTATAGCTTTCTTCTGTACTTATACACCCAAAATGAATTGCATCAGTATAAGGAACTGGAAGTAGAAGACAAAACTATCTTAAATATCCCTCTTGTTTAATGCGCAGAAAGTGCAGATCGCCTGCAGATGATTCTGCACGAGATACAACCACAGGACACAAATGATTATTTTATGCAAGCAAAAATTCTAAAAGAACACTGCAAAGAAGAATCTGAAAAGCTGGCTGACCAGAGGCCAGCGAAAAATATTTGCATGGAAATAAGAGGTAAATCCGAGGCTATAGAAATAATTAAACCAAGGTGTTTTTTATAGAGGAGTCGTTTTATGTGGATGATCAGTTGGAAATTATGTGCTTGTGTAACATTTCAGGTCTTACCTGTCAGAAGCTAGTTATCCATGGACTTGGCTTTAAAAACTGTCGCAGACATGTTTTATGAAAAATCCTTTCCTTAGAATTTTTTCTCCTGAGAAGCTGAGAGGYCTCAGAAAGGAGATGTAAACAATGATTATSTGCTGCTGTGGAATGCAGCAGGTGCATCTGTGATTGGTCTCATGTGGTTGTTTCTAATTAATGGCCAATCACAGTCCAGCTGTCTCAGACTCTCAATCAGACATAAGCTTTTGTTATTCATTCCATTCTTGTTCCTTTCCTTGCTAGCCTTCTGATGAAATGCTTTCTTCTRTTCTTTTAGTATAGTTTTAATATATAAATTACTTTTAATATAATAGATATATAATAAAATAATAAACCAGCATTCTGAAACATGGAGCCAGATTCTCATCTCTTCCCTGGTCCTGGGACCCCTGTGAATACCCCCACAATAAACTAATTCACTTCTGGAAGATTGGGGTTAATCTCTCTGAAGACACAAGTGAAAAAGTTATTTTGATATTGGCCTAGACTCTGTTGCCTTAACTGCACTGGCAGGTARTCCTGAACACCTTTTCTATCAAGCAATGCTAATGTATTTCTTGTTGAGAAGTGTTACTGTGATTTTCCTCTCCAGTGTACATGAGGCTAGTGGAGACTATGTTTATGCAGTACAACTCGCTGCATGAAATTGCATAAGCAGAAACTTCATCTTGAAACATTCTAGTGGTAAAATGTTAGGTAATATTTGTCTGTTTTAATGAATAGCAGCTATGAAACTGAACCTTACAGCCATAAAGAAAATGTAAACTTTTGCATCTTTAGTGTGGGCCAGAATAAATTTATAGACTATCCGTACATTTAAGATTTTAATATTTATGCAAGTTTTTGAATTTCGTTTCCCCGGTTGCTTTTTCGTATTTTGGAAATGTTTTGGGCCGCACGTTTTCTTTTTCACGAGAAGGGGTAAACGCGTGCAAGTGCCGCAGTTGGCCACCAGGTGGCGGCGACGCGTCACAAACGCTTCTTCCTTCGGGAGGCTCCGGGAGCGATGGATGGGGAATGGCTGGGGAATGAATGCCTGCCTGCGGAGGTGTACCTGCTTCTGTGCCTCGGGCTGCGAGTAAATAGCAGTTGTGACTCTTTAAAACAGCACTTCTCTGATAAAATGTTTATACTACTACCTTTGCCAAGTGCAAGAAAGTAAAGCAACGGTTGAGCAGGCAATTAGGGTCAAGAAGATGAAATTATCCTTTGGGCAGGCAACTTTAGAAATTTTTTCATAGTTACTTGTGTTTTGTAAGACAGTCTAAGTGAAGTTTAAATTACACACCTGCATCTGAGAACCTTGACTTACACTATTGCATTTRTTGTCTTTTTGTTTTTAAGGCAAAGACAGGCAAACGTGTGACGTCACAGCTCAAATGGTTCTTGTGTGTTGCTGGAGAAGCATGAAGGAAGTATCTCTGCTCTTAGGGACATTGTGTAAACTTTTGCCTTCACAGACTACATCTGAACCTTCAGAGGGGTTGATTACTGTAGAACAGGTAGGGAAATAATGTTTATAATAAGACATGCARTTTCTTCTTGGGTGGTGGCAAGGCAAAGGCAGTTTTCAGAAATTTTTCCCCTTAAATCTGCGTTCTATTTGGGAAAAGTGCATTTTAAATTTCTTTTAATTGCCATGGTGTAGGAGTTTTCTTTGCTATACTTGGTTATCAGTCCTGTTTTGATCCAGTGGTATCTGTAAAAATAGATAAATGGAGACTCTACATTACTGAACTCATTCATCCTAATGGTATTGGGTTATTTATGAGATGTGTGATGTGTTTAGGGATACCAATGCCTGCCTGCCACCCTCCCTGTTGTCTCACTCTCAGGATATATTAGTCACTAATMGAATTGCTAAAACTCTTCAAAACTGACTTCCTATTCCAAGTCTCTTTTGTCTCGTTTTGAACTCTACATATTGGGATTCTGCTTAAAGCTCTTCCTTAATTAGCATCAGAGTTAAAGAGTTCTGAAAGTCAAACATGCTGACTAGTCCTAGTCTTGTCTTCCTCCTATCCCTTGTTATRAATAATTTTTATGTGATTGTATCTTTTTCCTTTTATTTTATAATATGAGAGATCAGAAATGTTAATATGCCATCTGGGTCTCTTGCAGAACATTGAATTCAGTGTTTGCAAGAAATTAGATTACCACAGGCATTTATTTGGGAAATATTTTGTGTTTATTAAATTTCTGTTTTAATTTATGACCTTTTCATTTACATATGTTTCAACAAAATCAATTTGCATAGAAGACTGAAATATGAAAGACCAACTACTTCTTAACCTYTTTTTCTTTCCAACAGAAAACGGTTACTTAGTTTTTCCTCAGATGTTAGAACTCTACATTTTAAAATAAAACATGGTATTATGTACTCCAGATTTTATTTCTTATCTAATGTTTTGGTGCTATGGAAATAGTGTTGGTGTCTTTATTCTTGCATTGTCTCCAGTGCTCATGTTTTCATCTGGTTAACAGCTGCGTTTGTATTGTTGCTGGGGTCTGGAGGGCAGATGAGAGAACAGATATGCATTTCCACCATTATGTTCCTTAATCTGCACTAAGTCACAGAGGAATTGGTGTTTTAAAATGAGTCAGTTTTAACTGCAGCATCTCTGTTTTGGGAAAGCAGACACTGATAGGTGCTCTTTCAGAAATAATACATTATTAAGGAAGGAGTTGGATATCCATGATCTTTTGCGTCCCTTCCAGCTCAGGATTTTCTGTGATTCTATAAAGATACCTACTTTTCCTATTGATGCCTCTTCAGCTTGTTAATGGTTCAGATGTCTTCCTGTAAAACAGAAGAATGCTAATGGATGAGAAGTCAGTTTGAAATCCTCGTTTTCCTCATGCTTGCAAGGAAATAGACAAAGAAAACTGCGGGCATTTTCTCTGTATTTTTTGTAACTTTGGCTCATTACCAAATGGAATTTCATTACCGTGTTTTATACAAAAAAAGGAGGGTTTCATCAGAAATGACAAAAGATGTCAATACTGTAACTGCTAGGGCTTCAGACTTATTAAAGACTTATCAGTGTTGACAAATAAGCAAATTGGATTTTGTACTCTGACACATGTAGAACTTTTCTTTCAAGTTGCCCATTCTTTTTCTTAATTTTGGAATTATTAGAAGAGATTTAAGAATACAGAGGAGGAAAACTTTGAGAGAAACCTTGGTCAGCTTGCCTTGAGCCAGGCTAAGTAATTGTTGAGAAAAATCTGGTGGCACCTCTTGGCCAGCATGTGCCAGGCTGTTGCAAACCTTCCTCTTGTTGTACCATGCTCCACATCTAGATCRCTAACTGTATGGAATTGTGCCTTAGGGGATCAATGCTGTCATAACTTATTCACCCCAAAGATCACAGGGAGTGTTGAGTTTGTTCATCAGGTATTTTACATGGCGGCCTTGCCTTAAGAAATAATAGATATAGGAGGTGCAGAATATAGCTGGAGGAATCTCTCTATCCAAATGCATACTTTTCACTTTCCATCTGATCCTAAAAGTCCAGAGATAGCAGGCTCAGAACAGTGCCTGTTAAGAAAATCAATATGAATAGTATCATGTAACCACCAGGATGACATCTAATAAAGATTCTGTGGGGCTTTTTTGTCATATGGCATGCAAATAATGAATGCTCCAAGTCTGAAGGAACATTTAGCTCTTCCTCAAACATCTGTTTGTCTCACCTGGGAAGTTTTAAGACAATTTTAGGAGATAAGCTTGCCAGAGCTGTGTGCCACAGTGAAAAGAAACAGGCAGCAGAAGTAAAGACTGAGTTGTYGCATGGCCTGTATTAATCTTTTGGAACATCTTGGAGAGAATTTATATCTTGAATACCCAGATTCTTGCCCTCAGCAGCAAGTGTGGYCCTGTACATTGTTGAATTAGTAAGGTTTACCTGTTATATTCTAAATTTCTGACTAAGAACTGAGTTACGGTAGTGCTGCTTCTAGTCTGTGAGTTGAGTTTGATGGAGGCTTCTAGTCAGTGTGGCTGTTGCAAGAAACTCAGAAGTATAAATAGTAAAGTTGAAAGTTATGTGACAAAAAAAAAACCTATGAATTCTAGAAGCATAAGTGTGGTGCTGGGACAGGCTGGTAAATTGATTTACATGTGAATGGATTTCTTGATTTGGTTTTGTTTGCACACCTGGAGAATTGCCCTGTCTGTGGGTCAGTTCCTTGTGAATAAAGGGCACTTGCTTCTCTTTTTTGGACTAGAAAGCTGAAATGAAACCCTGTGGCTACATAAGCTACCTTAAAATCCACTCAGAAATAACTTCTTTAGCTATCTCCATATCTCCAGTTATTGTGTGTTTCACATTAGGGAAGTTTTAGCTGCAGTAAATAATATGTAGATGGTCTCAGATTTATTGTTTTTTAATTATTGCAATCTCATTGCTTGGGTGATACAAATTACTTAACAGGAGGTTGAAAAACCACAAAGGTAGGTATGACACTAACTTCCCTGACAGCTAAATTACTTGTCAGGCTATTAAAGTATTAGAGCAATTGTATATGTAACAGAACAAGCAGMATTTTATAAGCAACTTGATGTGATTTTATGCATATTTTTATATAAAAGGTTTAAAGAAACTTTTACTGGAGAACTTCTAGGAAAAACTCCTGAAGTAAATTTTGTATAAGGGCATTAAGTATGTGCTGTGCATTGTAAGCAAATTAAGTGGGAAGTTGGATTTAGACCTTAAAAGTTGATGAGAATTAAAAGAAAGAACCCAACAAACAAGACAGTCTATCCTTCGTGGAATGAGATTGTGTGGATCTGTAAACTCCGAAACAGATTTAAAAACTCTGTGTTATAATAGAGTTCTAGAAGATAAACTAGAAGTAAAAGTTTAGGCATCACATTTACAATTTTAATGCTTTTAAAAATAGCTCACATTCCAACATCATCTTCATTTTATAATTGTTTCTAATGGTCAACAGCAATTATGGAATTCTGGAATGTTAGAAATTTGTATTTATATATGTATTATCTACTTTAATGTAGATTTGTTTCCCTTCGGTACAATTTTTGGAATTTTAATTTCATATCTTAAATAGTTTAAGATTTTTTTTTCTGCTGTTGTGCTTTACTTGACATTTTCTTTGGGGTTTTTGGCAAGAGTGTAGGCAAACAAGAAGGAATCTGCATTTGTTTCCCCTGAAAATAAGAGTTGTCCCTTTCTTCTCTTAAAATCTGAGTATGTCCATCACAGACAAATAACCAATTTCATGTCCTTCATATTTTTGGACTTTTTTGAAAGAACACAGAACTACCCCCTTAACTGAAAAAAATAAGTATAATATTTGTTATCATTAAAGTAAGTGGGTGTTTATTATAGGACTTCTAGTTGCTTTTTGCTTGTACCAGTGACCCTTCCAGCCAGGGGGAGGATTGTTGCTTTGAAATGCAAAATATTTTCCATATATAAATAAATTATGTCTATGTAATTTCAAATGGCTTAGTAATTTTTTTTCTCTTTTAGGTTAAAAGTATTGGTGATTACTTTAAACATCATCTTCTGCAATCAAGGCACAGGGGTGCATTTGAATTGGCATATGCTGGCTTCGTGCAACTTACAGAAATGCTTTCCAGGTAGAGGATGGACAACTTACTGTGTTTTTAATACAAGTTTTAACCAATTTTGGCATTGACCCTGAAGTTGAGCTGTGCAGGCAGATCCTTGCTTTCATGTGGATTTTATTTTAGTTTGGTGTAGGCACTATTATGACAGTTACATGATGTCTGTGACTTGGACTACAATACTTATTATTAGAGATGGTTAGAGATGGTGCTTAGACATTGAAAAATTATACAGACATATAATGCTTGCTGCATTTTTCTCATTTCTGGCATGTTAGTTTCCTGAACAGCTCTTAAAAGCTCTTGGGAAAAGTAGGAGTGTAGAGTTCTTCAATTTCACTCCCCTTTTCTGATCCTTTATGAAAATGTATGCCAGACTTTTTGCTTTAGCCAGGACATTTTCTTGGAAACTTCCATGACCTGTCACAGACTTGGTTATTGTGACATTTGGAAGAGTACCTGACAGTGCATCACAGGGTGTGATATGCACTCTGGCTTTTTTCTTTCCCCTTGTAACTTCATCATTTCCTAGAGGAACTAAATGAACAGAATTGTCCTGAGGTCTGGGCAAGATCATTGGAATTTCCATTACATGCTTAGCTACTGATTTCAAGTGCTGGTTATGTTTCTTTGTGGTATACAGTGTTTATATCCCATCCATGTTTTAATAAGACAAACGAAAATTTCTACTGACTAGATAGAGATTGGTGGGGTTTTTTGGGTGGTTTTTTTTTTAATATGAGAGAGAGATTTTCAGTTTGAAATACCTTATTTTCACACCAATGCTAGGTTAAGTAACCAATGTTCCCCTTTTCCCCCACCTCAGCCAGTTTGAGGTGCAGATCTGTTTCTTCTTTATTTCATACTGGAAACAGTTTTGGTGCTTTTAGTACAGACTGGCTGGCTGATCAGGTTCACTCTATACCCCTTCAGAAAATCTTCCCAGCAGAGCTGGTGCTCGGTCTCTGCTACAGGATGCTGGGTGAGGCTGCTGCATCTGTGTAGCAGCACTGCTACAGTAATGGTATTTGACACGAGGTGGTGTTGATTCTGTGTGCCAGAGGGATGYTAAACTGCATGCCATGCTTCTCTTGGTGATCTCTCTCTCTCTCTTTCCAAGGTACATTATTTTCTTTCASGTATTAGCAATCTGAGGGATTTCAAATTGGCTTGAGGAGTTTGAGTGCTCACACAACCTTGCTTTACACTTGGTTGTTTACTCAAAAAGAAACAAAATAAACTTCTTGCTTGTCTTCTTGCCTGTCCATATGTTTCATATACACTTATTTTGTTTCCTTATTTTGTTTCTACTTTGCCGATAGAGAAGCCTCAAACCCTTCTCAGTGCACCTATATAATTGGAAAATTTTGTTTCCTTATTTAAACATTGGGGTGTTCTTCTGTACCATGAAAACTTGGTTTAGGAAGTTTTAAGGTGATGTAAGTTTTCTCCCATCAGCGTGAAGAGAGAGTCTGGCCATCAGAGTTTTTTTATTAAAAAAAAAACAACCAACAGACCTTTTACTACCATGAGTCTCTTTGGGAGGAGAAAGGAGGTAATCCAGGCAGGTACAGTCCCACTGGTCTGATCTCAGTCAATATGCAGGACTCTCTTGTAGCAAAGGCAAAGTAAAAAGCGGGGAGTAATGGAAAACATGGAGAACACGCAGTCAGTTTATAGCAGACTCACTATTTTTCTTTGGTTTTCAGTTTTAAAATTTCTTTTAAAAGCTGAGGCAAATAGAGTAGAGCAAATATGCCTAGAWTTTGGAGAAGTTGATGTGTTTGTTGCCTCTCCTGCTTTCTGCCATTGTATTTAATGGAGCACAATCCACTTAACAACAGCCTTAGGTTGAAAAATGAAGGGCCAAGCCCAAGAGAACTCTGCTTGCCTGAAAATTACTCAAACATTAAGTGATATGTATGTATCATCCAAAACAAAAGCCCTCCAAAATTAAGGAAGTTTCCTCTTTTGAATTAGTAGATGTCTGTTACAATTTTTTTGCTTATCCATACTCCCTAGCATTTTTAAAGTTAAGATACTTCAAGCAGAGCAAGTGTTCCTTTGGGAAAAAAGATTTATAAGAACTGGAGAGCAGCTCTGTGGATGTACATTCGTTTCAACGAAAGACAATATTTTCCATGAACTACAGGTCTCAAGGCTTATATTTGTATTTAAAACAAAGGAGAAAGGAGACCGATACCAGAACAGGAAATGACTCTTTGATTTGGTACTCCTGGGACATGAGGAATATTTTGAGACTCTCCTCCAAAAGGGAGGAATTAAGTCTCAGTGAATGCAGCTGCCTTGCAGGTCTGTTGATTGTCATGGAGTCTTTCCATGTCCCCTGCTGCAGCTGAGGGCTCCATTCTGAAGAGAATCTCAGTTGGCCTGCCTCTCTCCATAGTTGAGAGGCTCATGGGCAGTCCTGGAGCATGTGTGTCAGAATCTGTATTAATTCACTGCTGTGTTCACAAATGCCAGAGGAGAAAGCTTTTATTGAGGGCAGCTTATAGTAATGTACAGCCTTGCATGATACCTTGTTGAACAGGATTGAACTCTAGATATGCAGAAGCACCCCTGACACTTGAATCTTTCTGTAAAACAGTGAAAAATCTGTCACTAAGACTGTGCCAGGCATTTATGAATGACTCAAATTGAACATAGTCCTTCACTTATTTCTAGCCAAGCACTTTTTTAAAGACTTTTTGCTGCTGTGTCTTTATCTGACCTTGTTTTTAGCTGTATAACCCTTAAACACCAGTCCTTATAAGAACCAAGAGCAGACTTTTTTTTTCTAGACAGAATGATGGTATTCAGACCTGTTTGAGTTAGTGGTGAAAGAAAAATATTTCCTCTGTAGAGATTTCTTAGAAACCTGATGAAATTGATCTGTCTTGAAATTGGGATGTAAGTTGCTGAGTCTGCTCTAATATGCAAGTTACCATTCTTCTGTTTCCCTGTTGATACTCCTTCTGGGAGTGTACTGCCCCCTTTTTCATGCCTGCTTAATGTTGCCTGCAGCTGCACCTTCAGAAAACCATACAGTTACATAACAAGCAACATTCATGTCAATGAAATAAGCAGTATGTTTTTAAAAAGAGTATTTCCTGTCAAAGGACTGGAGAAATTAAATGCTTGTTTGGTCTGATAACATAGTGGTTCAGGAAAGTCAGAAATTTGTTTTAAACTTGAAAACTTGAATCTCCTGTAGTCCTTATTACTCATTAATTTCTCTGTCCCAAMTGACATTTTGCCTTCTTTGCATTTCTTTTATTCAGTGATCACTTTGCTGAGAGATCAGGTAGATTTCTGGAAATCTGAAATAGTATTGCAGAGTTATGGTGGTAGTGCTTTGCTTCGCTAATGTTGCAGAGTGTAAGTATAAGGTTTGGGAAGAGTAATGTCATACAGTGCAATGTGTTTACTTAGGAATAATTTATTTTGAACACTTTCAAATGTTTGATTGGAACTTAAATAGTGGTGAGCACTATTTTAGGGGATGCAGTAAGTTAGATTCATAACAGTTTTGTGGAAAGCTGTAATTTATTGCATGATGAAAAAATCATGCTTTTATTTTAAAAATGTTTAATCTGTCAGTATCAGTGAAAATTACTTATCTGTACCTAGTCAGTATCTGGTCTTCTGTAATATTTCTTTTGTGGAAAGCTAATCCTTAGCAGCAAACTCTGCTTYTATGTCATTTTTTTTGCTCTGAAGTGACTGTTTCTCTTTGCTTTCCCAGTCTGCTATGACCTGCCAGGAAGACTTGTAAAATGGAAATACTGCAAATGGACTTTCTAGTGAAACTTACCAAAATTGTAAATAACTTCTTAGCAAAAGTATAATCACAGATGTGAAGGAAAGAGTGTTGAAGGGAGAGAAAGAAAGTGGAGAGAAACACTGTTCTTATGTATTGAGATGCTTGTAGTGTTAGGAAATACATGACATAAGGAAGCATGAAATACAATGTTAMGGCACTGCTCAGGTTGAAGATGTATTAATTTTTAACTCTGTTCGTGTTTCCCCTCCCATTTCTTTCCCTGCTTGGTGTGAGAGAGATATGGGGTAATGGCRCTGTCTGAAATGTTGAAGCCACCCAAGATTCCCTCTGCTCTGCTTTGCCCATAGAGAAACCTCAAACCCTTCTCAGTGCACCTATATTATCTGGAAAATTTTGTTTCCTGTAGAGTAGATGTTATGAAAAGGAGGATGCAAGTGGAAGGACTTGGTAGTTTCAGAGGAGTTGTTCTTAAAAGCAGACTTATAACTTGAATAGTAATGTGTTTTTGAGGTTACATTCTGGTCTCAGAAGTACTAGGGGCAATATTGTGTCAATAAAAAATGTGAATTACATTACTTATGTGAAAAATAATAATACTGCAGGCCTGTTGAGAGAGAAAAAAATGGTGAAAGAAACCCACTTTTTCTCTAGATAGGAGCTGCTTACAGTGATTGGAATCACTGAATTCTGGATATACCCATGTAGAAAAATGCTTCTGGTCATGTGATGTTTATGCCACAAGGCTCTTGCATCCAGGAGGGCTAAATTCAAGACTTTTGACCCATTTATTGATAATTTAAGACATTGACCCATTGTTAACACACCATTTATTTCAGATAGGAGAAAATRCAGATAACTTAGGGAGAGGAGTTTAGCTTTAACTTAGGATTGTCAGGCTTTTGTACTCATTGATACTGAACACAGAAGGGGTTTGGGGCATTTATGAAATWGTTTGAACTGACAGATGAACAGAGAGTAAATTGTGGATTGCACTTAATGTACTGCATCTTAAGTAATCTGTGTATCAACTTACTGTGTTGCATTTTCATTATCAACAATATTTGTTTGATCTGGTAGAAATAATTACTATTTCATTCTGGARAATGACATTTGATCTTGAGGCCTTAATTTTTTTATTGTAAAGCTTCGTTATTCTTAAAATTTAGGGCCACCTGCTTCTTAAGACAATATTCTTCTTGCCAGACCACAAGGAGACAGAGCTGCCAAGTGGAAGGGAGTAGTCCTCTCCATTGCAAAGTCAATAGTCTCTAATGTTTCTAACTCTACAGCAGTACCTCTTTCACCTTCTAATAAATAAAAGTGCATTGGTGGGTGACTGGACAAGGTAGAATTTCTTGTGGCAAGATCAAAGCAGTATGGCTTTAAGGGAGTCTGAAGTTTATTTGACTTGAGTATGCTTCTCCTCTTTCTACTAATACTGAGAGGAGAAGGATCCYTCAGTTACTTAAGAATAAAATATTCAGTGTGCTACACAGCAAATTCTAAATATTTCCTTAATGCTTTACTTTGTGCTTCTCTGCACCCCAGCAGATGTAGGTATTTCTCATGGGTGTTCATGTTAATACTAAGATAACATACTGAAGAGAGATGAGCACTGTTCTCTGAATGATTGAATGGRGACATTTAAATTCTGCTTAGCTAGGGAGGTAAGACCAGGTGTCTCCATGATCTGAAGGAGCAGATTTTGCAGAATGTGTTGATGTGGATGAAGAGAACTGCAAAGTAGTGTCTTAATTGCTGAGACTCATGGAGAAGATTTGTAAGAAATTTTGTGTGGTCTAGAGTTGTATCCTCACAGTGTACCCAAAAGTGAGCAAAGGAATGCATCCTGAAAGTAAGCAAGGGCAAATACTTAKCAGCAAAAGAAAGACAGTTAAGGAAAAGAGAATTCACTGTGAGTTTCCAGGTTAATCTGATTGTTTCTGTCACGGGCTTGGGGCAGGAAGTGCCTTTCTTTAATGCCATGGTAGGAGGTGAGGTATTGCTTGTGAAGCCAGTTCCTCTTGAGCTCTGGACTGGTGCTTTGCATTCTGACTGCCCTTTTGAAGAGACACTGCCCTTAAAAAATGGGGAGAATGAATGCCTGGCAGCAGTGTAGGAGCTGTGGTGGAAATCCTGCAGGAATTACTGAAGAGTAAGAAGTGTTCTGTGTCTTCTGCTGACCTGTCTGGCACTTCCTGTGACCTCAGGTTTCTGCATTACTACTTTTCTGTGTTTTTTTGTAAAAGATGGAAAGGAGTGTTTCACTGCAGATTAAAGCCTCATTAATTCTTCATGATCAGGTTTTTTAGACCTGAATGAATGCAAATTCTTGCTTTAATAAGAGGAGGATGAAGAAGGGAATATATGTAGMCCTTCCATTAGATTTTGGTTTTTACACCAGTACCTGCTGCCTTTTACCTCTGCTTTTGAATTCTTTATTTCAGTCACCCAGGTAGAAAACTTGATTGTAGTCTTACTGTAGGTCTCACTACCCCATCATGAATTTAATTATAGTTTATATTTTTAGGTAAGGCAAGTCCTGCATGGTTGAGATAGTTGCAGCTGTRTTGCCCACAGTGATGAATTATTTCTTCTACTCTGAATCACCTATCAAACCAGTGTGACAGGTTTTAATAACAATGTCCTGTTAATAGAAATTTTTGTAACCATGAAAGAACCTTTTGGAACATTGACATAAGATTAATGGGCTGGTGTTGCACACTGAATGTGGTACATTTTATTGAACTAAACAGCACCAGTAATTGAAGTAGACTTGAGTTTTTCCTTGTCCTTTGCTTTCAGGCARTGCTGAGTTTTATAACTGCAGAGGAGGAGTATTTGATGACAGGAGAGCAATTGAGGAGCTTTACGAAAAATTTGACTTAGTATTGAAAAGAGTACAATGTCTTGTTTTTAATTTCTTCCATTGCTCTGAGCTTTACAGGGTTATTTACATAATGTGTACTTTGAGGGGCTTCAGTTTCAGTTTGTATGTTTATAAACACCAATAATAGTTAATATTAAGGGGCACACATCAGCTACTGTGTGGCAGCAAAGATGTGAATTTGTGAAGTGTCACTTCCTACACAGTGGCTGATGTGCATATGTCCTTGCCTTTTTTTCCTCCAGAACATGATAATGATTTTTGGCAGAAGAGACTTGTTGCAGCAAAGCACAGAATCTTGTTTTCTGTTTAGTTAAATATATTTTACTAGTGGCACTGGAAAAATTGTATACTTTTGTTTAAATTTAAACTGATTAATTAATAAAAATCTGTATGTGTGTTTGGAGTTGTTAACATACAGTAAGAAATACTTCTTCAGGTTGCTYAATGCTTTCTTTGACTATGTCTTTGTTTTATTCACTTTTTTCATGTTTCTTTTGTATCTGTTTGATGTAGATGTAACAGTGAGAGTCTGCACAAGATGCCACAGCACTGGCTAAGCTGTGTGTTAGAAGAAATCAAATCTTGTGATCCTTCTTCCACACTGTGTGCAACCCGACGGAGTGCAGGAATTCCATTCTACATACAGGTACCAACTTATGTCGCTGCCTCTGATTTAAATATATTCTCCAGAAAGGGCATTAAAAAAAAAAGGGAATTGCATATTTATTTTTCCCACTTGAACCCCTTTTGATCAAACAATTGTTTGGTTTTTTTATTGAGATTTTTATTGCCTTTGTGCGACCAAGAAGTTGTGTGTAATTGAGCCGCATTTGGCGCCTCAGTTCTATTGACTGTTGAGATTTTTGGCTTGTGGTAGATTTCAGTGGCATTTCTAAAGACTGTGTTTAGGCTTTGTGTTACAACTGTAATAATTCTGGCATATTCACAGATTAATCACAGATTAAGTAAGGCTTTGTTAACTATGTGCTGCTTCAGTGTGAAGCGAGAGAGTGGCAGAGTATGAACAGTCCTTCACAGAATTGTGAAATGGTGGCCTGTTAAAGACTGAAAAGAACTTGGGAAGGCCACTCACCAGCAATAAAGCACAAGTAATAGTGTCACACTGCCTGGTGTTACTGGCAGTCTCAAGTGCAATGAAGGAGTGCGTTACTGAAGACTTCTGAGAACCTGGGGCCGTGCTCCCACATTCTTCCCACTCCCTGTGTTACCTTCAGYTCCATTAATCCCAGCCCCTTTAACTTCTGCCAAGTTCAGAACTGATGGAAGGATGGCAGTGTTTTGTCTCTGCTTGAAGTGTCACCTCTTGCTGGGTGCCCCACATTAGTATGCAGCACCTCATCTACATCCTTGTGGGGTCAGTCACTGCAGAGTTGGTTCTGCAGATTACACTTCGCCTATTTTCATTCCTTTGTTCCTTACAGCAGCCATATTTGCTTTCCCCTAAATTAACCTCCATGATCTTGATTTTCAACCAGTTTTCTAAGACAGGAGTCCAAGAGGAACAATATGGTTTGTAACTTTCTTCACTCTCAGAAGTACAGTCTCAAGCACGTTCCAAGGATCTGAGGGACTGCTGGGAGCAAGCTCTCCTTGCCAGAATAATTCATCTTGCTTGTTTTCCACTCTGAGTTTGCCCTGAGAAAGTTGAGGCAGCCAGCTTCTGTCTGACCTCTAATGTCAGTCACAGCCTGCTCCTGGCTTTGCTAGATGTGTGTGCAAGGCAGCAGAGATCAGAAGTAGGGCACTGATTTTAGAGACATTTTTCCTGTTCAGTTTCAGCCCTTAAATATCTTTCTCGCTTCGAAGAGTAAGTTGTCTGCAGAAGAAATTTGATGATTTTGTGTTTTCTGGTTTCCCCATTCACACCACACAGTTTAAATCTGATGGACATTATCTAGTTTTAATCTTGACAATGTGGGAAAAAAAGCAGCATGTTTGAATCAGTTTTAATGTAAAAATTTAGGTTACTGTAAGAACTAGGTGGACTCAGTGATATCCCACTGCATGTGTAGTCTGCAGTTGGCCTACTGCCTCCATAGGGCAAAGCTTTGTGGATAAATAGGTCAGAAGCTTCTTTTTTGACAGCTCTGRAAGTGTACAAAGTTTAGTCAATTAACAGGAGAGTTTGAAATTAACATTGAGATTAGTCTGAAATAAACTGTTTTCATACTATAATTTTATAGTAAAGAGATGGGGTAGTGTTCTTTGGAAATAGTTTTGAATGTGTCCATAGATTCAGTAAAATGAGTTGAACCTTCAATGCCTTGTGGCATTTAGATAATAAAAATATGAGCTGTAATGTGTATCCTAACAGCAGTAAAAGAAGGGTATTTTATTACTGCAGTGTGGTCTCTTTGCTATTTACATCCTGTGCTGTGTTCTTGTGAACCTAAAATACATCTATTTTAATGAGAATATGTAATTTTTTAGGTTACGACCATTCCATGACCTCTTTTAAATAGGAATGTTATTACTGCGAAGGTACAGCTCCATTTAGTGGGTGGGAAAATATAATTTTCAGCTTTAACATTATGAAATTTTAGTCTTCAGGTCATTCTCCTCTCTTTCATACTTCATGAACACYTTTTTTTTCCCCCACCTGCCCTCTCTGTTTCTCCTATCATTAAAGATACTGATAAACTGACAGAAACTACTCCTGGGTTTCTGCCTATACTCTGAAATTCATTTGGCWTTAACTGATGCTGAACAGACTCTAGGCCCCAAAGCACAAATAGATAATAATCTTTTATTGGTAATAAATGATTTATGATTATCCATTTGTCCTAACTTGGAAAAATTCAACAAGAGCTACTAGGTAAAGAGAGAGACTGTTCTAGATTCAGTCCTGAAGTTTAGAGAACTAATTTAGAGTATTTTCATCTCAGCTGGATGTTCTATCCACTRAAATACTGTTTGGAGAGGGATGCATCTCTTCCCTTATTTCAAAAACGTGCTGCTTGTTTTATCCTGTGTTGCAAACCAGAATTTATTATTTGGCTAGCCCTTGTCATCTCATACAGGTGTTATGAACCTTAAAAAAAATCCATACTAGGAGATGGAAGTATGTGTAGTACAGCAGATACTTTTGCTGTCCAAAATGCTATGATTTGTATACTGACAAACTTTGAACAAGGCTGAGTTGAAACTGAAACTTCATTTTTTGCGGATTTTTCTTAGTCATTCTGYATGGTCAGAAGCCAGACTGTGGTATGGTAAATACAGGACTGAGAGAAAGAACTGGTAGTACAGAAAAATGGCTAGAAGCACCTGATTTTTATTTTTTTTCTCCTTTCTATAGGCTTTGTTGGCATCAGAACCAAAGAAGGGCAAAACAGATTTGCTGAAAATGGCAATGAAAGAATTGATATCTCTGGCTGCACCTTTGAATGAATCTTTAAGTGTAATTCCACAGGTAAAATTGAGCCTCYCATCAAAATGCAAATGTCAAAAGTATATTTACACTATTTCAAACACTTAAGGAGAGCATGTGGTTTTTAATGATAGTTCTTACTGTCTATAGTTAGATTTTAAAAGCTTTGTGTGTGTAGAGGTTACAATGTTACTGTAAAGCATACTAAAAAGTGGATTGGGCAGAATTCCATAGTTTTTTTCTAGTACAGCCAATGAAGTCATATATGAGCAATTTACTGCCTAGAGTATATTTTTAAACAGATAGATAAGTAACTTCCTTTTTACAAGTTTGTAAATGAACAAGCAAGCTTTGCTTACATTTAAAGTAAATAAATGAGTTTTTATGCATGATTCATAGTAAAACACTACATGAAAACTGATTTTAGTCATACCTAGTAACTTCTAAAACTCAAGTACATAAATTTGGAATACCAAAAAAACTTATTTTAAAGGCAAGACCTTTATCTTCAACATGTTGTCATTTACTTTCTCTCTGTTTGTAAGTGCAAGCCATAATTTGTTCCCAATACACAGAAGGATGTCCTAATGACTCTGCCAGATTTTCTGCAGGTATAAATTTATGTAGCCTTGTCAAAGTCTATGAAGCTACATGTATTACCACCTTCCCTTACAGGGGGCAGAGAAATGTCAGAAAATGCTCCACATGACAGAACAAGCCTGGCTGTCAGTTTTAGCTTAATATTGCCCTCCTGTGAGCTGTAGTTTATTTTTTCTCACAGTATCCACAGCGTGTGAAGAATGTTGGAAAAGATGATTCTGAACTTCAAAAGTTATTTTTACAGCCATGATAAGCTAAGGATAAAAGAATGTTGGCCTTCACTTGCAATGCCTGGACTATAGTTGTTAGAGGAATATATTTTTAAACTGTAACTGCTATTAACAGTGTTTACTGCAGCACTATTTTARTCCATTTTTAAGCAGCAATATTGCTGGTATTTAATATGGAAATAAAGTGCTGTAAATGTGTGTATAGATTGTTTTTACTTTGCATATTCACTGTTTTTACATAAATGAAATTTATGTAAAAATTTMAATCTTCACTGTAATTACATAAATGAAATTTAAGGTATTTACTTATGAATTTATATTTTTCATATATTTCTTCTCCCACCACAGGTTCATGCTTTAAATATCCTCCGGGCACTGTATAGGGATACACGTTTAGGTGAAAACATCATGCCTTATGTTGCAGATGGAATTAAAGCATCAATTCTAGGGTTTATGTCACCTGTCTGGGCAGTAAGTTAATTCTTCATTTTGCTTCTTTAGTTTACCAGGATATAGAGTGGTCCTGTTCAGTGAAGCTTTGGTCATGTTTATAAATGGCACTACCATAATTTCTGGAATGTAATACTTTGAGRTACAGTAAAAATAATGCAGACCTACAATAAAGTCATAATTCTGGTCTTGTTTTTTGGTTTTGTTTAATTTTTCTTAATGTGAAGTGCTGATATCCACAAAAAGTAGGGACAAAGATGACCTTATAGGTTAAAGTCTCTCTGGCTGTTAAATTTTGAGTCMGTGCACTTAGCTAGTAAGAAGTGCATTTGCATTCCTTCTGACTGTTACTTTGCTCTTGAATTAAAGATCCCATATGGCATGTTCAGGTAGAACACCTCATGATCTGCTCTGCATAAGGGTGAATGCTTTGAACCACTAAAAATCTGGATGTATTCCTTATTATAAAGATAGACATCTCCAAAGAACCTGACCTTTCCAGTAGTACCATCTTCATTGGAAGGATGCTCTGAATTAAGGTTCCGTGTGGTGACCTGTAGCATGCTTTTCACTCAGCTGTTATTCTTTTTGACTGTACATTAATGGCTGTATTTAAAAAAAAATCATACATTTCAAAGGGGTTTTTCAAGCATAGTTCTTATTTTTTCCTCTAGGTACGAAATTCATCTACACTTCTTTTTAGTGCTCTGATTACAAGAATTTTTGGAGTTAAAAGAGAGAAAGATGAAAATTCCAAAAAAAATAGGTAARTTTCACTTTGTATCAGCAATTTGAAAATATTGCTTGCTTTATGGATATGTTTGAATCACGACGTTAAAGGAACATCTAGCTGTGCTTAGATCGTGCTGCCAAGAGGTAAGTGGTAGGGCCAAAAATATCTGTTGTTAAACACAGAGTTAATTTGTACTCAGGTGCAATTTCACAAGAGTGGAATGTTGCTGGGAGGTTTTGCTACCAGTGGCTCTTTCAAAAGCCTGGGGCTCTCATGGTCACAAAACAGACCTATTGCTCTTGAGAGCAAAGAGAAAGGGGATAAAGGAGAAGAGGTACACTGGTTACACGTCTTCACTTCCTTCTAGAGCAGGCCTGGAGTTAATTTCACCCCTACTTATTTGATTTTCCCCTTTAGTCTTCCTACTCTAGAACACTGTCATATCTCTTTACTCCAAGCTCTAAAAATAGCAGCTTGCAGAGCCATTTCTCTTCCAAGGGATACTAGCCTTGGATTCTGTGTGCTGCTTCAAATCCCTTACTATTTCACTTTATGTAAAAACAGTTCTCTGACTCTTAAAACTCCCCAGTCCTGAGCATTCCAGTTTCTTTGCACCCTCCAGTTACTGCACAAGGACCCCTATGTTTTCTTTGGGCCTCTTCCTTTAGCTTTTTCAGCAAAGGAAGCGTATCCATGCCCTGCGCTCTGAAACTGACGTTTCTGCTCTAGGAGGGATGTGAAAATAACCCTAGATGTAGAATAAACTCATTAAAAAGTATTCCTGGGTAAGCCCGTRGGGCCATAGAGTGGTCACGGCATGGATATTATGGTAACCATTTCAGAAATTCCTAATGGATTTTCACATCACAGGCAAGGCATGCAGTTTCTGAAAGAAAGCAATTGTTACAATTTACCTTCAGAAATTCCACCCTTTTTATAGTGGTTCCTTACTGTTGATCCGTGTAACTAATAAATTTTTCATGCATATTTTGAAAAACTAGATGTCTTGGGATGATCTTTTCGATGCTACATAGTTGCTATTTTAGCTGTATGAAAYAGTTAATTTCAGGTGTCTCTTGAAAAATTTAGTTACTGTGCATRTATGAACATGAGGAAGAAATACAGGTGGGAAACTGGAGGGAGATTTCCCTTAGAAAATAGTTTTCTCCAAAACAATTTGAAATGTTAACTGCTCTACTGCCTGAAATTATTCTTGTTTTGTCACATACCCAARTCACTTTTAAATTCACTCCTGTAACCCTCCTGAAGCTCAAGCAGAGCAATAAAAACTGCTTTTCCCTTCTTGCCTTCCTACTTTGGTTTTATAACAGCATTTAAAGTTGCTTTTCTCCTTTAGTTTTTATATTGAGCACTTACTGAAAGAGACACCCTGCTTTTTAAAATTTGTATCTTTGGGAAAAACTTGGCACTAACTTCTGCAGTGGGGAGGCAAAGTGACTTCTCAAATGCATGCAGTGTGATGATGTGTAGAATCTGAGATTCCTTTTTGTGAAGCTGCAGAAAGTAATGCATTTGAGCTTCTGTTGGATATGGGAGATACCAGAACGAAGGAAAGGAATCTTTTATGTGGATGAGTTAAATTTTTTAATGACGATGTTAATTTTTATGTAACTGGCCCTGTTGACTTGCTTCTCTGAAACCTTTGTTTACAGTAATTTCTCTGTATTCATTTTAACCAAAAGATGTTAAAGCTGGGCTGGCTTTCTTTTCTTCATCATTTGATTTAGTGGTTGTGCATTAAACATTGCCTGAAATCACTTCTGCTCTTTTCCATGTGTGCTTGTCAAAACTGCGACACAGGGATTAGGAAGACACKTCTTTAGACAGGTCTGTGAGGTACAGGAGGTGTGAAAGCTGGCAGAGATTTGATTTGTAGCTCCTGTCTCTGCAGGAGCCCCAYAGGTGGGTATAAGGTGGCCTGTGTTTGGGAAGAGAGAGGTTTGTGTTTCTGCTGATTTGGCACCACGAGGTGTCACCATTACTGCACAGCTCCCTGCAGCCTCATCCCTGGGTGCAGCTGTGCTTGGGTGCTTCTGTTCTGGAGCTTTAAACTCCAGGAGTGTTTTGCTCAAACAAAATTCACATATTAAAACCAAATATTTTTTCCCCACTTCCAAAGCACTGGCATTTTAGCAACTTGAATCTGTAGGAGCTTTTGTGAAAGTCACCTGGCTTTRGAATGCTTGTTCTGTTCCTTGAGGRTGTTCTGTTTACATTAAGGGACAGTCTGTCCAAAGACCAACTCTCCCATTAGGACCCTGTCTAGGTTTCCTAATCTAGGTTTCAGATTAGGAGGTTAAATCTGTCATTTTTGTGTCAACAGGGAGTTAGGCTATTACTGGGCTATTCTGAGCATCTCTCTAAAAAAGGATGGACTTTCTGACTGGTTTCTCGAAAAGAGTTCCTGTAATACTGATAGAATTGGGGTGGTTTGTGTAGATGTTCAGAAGCTTTGCTGGAACTTGAATTATTGATGTATCTTTTTAATTTTAGCATGGATGAAAAAGGTGATGARTTGGAAAATTAATGTGTGAAAAAATAACAGCTGTGTGCAGTCTTACAAGTAGAAGAGAGAGGAGTTATGTGAAGGCTCTTTACAGTGGTCCATGAAACTATCCATGTTGAGCTTTTTCTACTAGGAAAGATAAAGTTAGAACTCTTCTCTGGCTTTTCTCTTTCTGAGAAAGACTGTATCAAAACTTCTAATGCTGCTGCAAGTGTGTGTGATGGTGTCTGTATATTGGTGTATGGGTGTGTATTTGGCTAAATGGTGTTCTGAATTTCAGAGAATTTACATTTGTAAAATGGTCCAGTTAGCACTTCCTTACAGAGGGTTTAGTTTAGATTTTATATACTTGATTTGGCAATACAATTTTCTTAAATAATTTAAAATCTACAAGACTTGGAATGTAATTCCAGCCAGATAAATTCAAAGTACTGAGGAAGGTTGGAAAGAAGTCTGCATTGTGCCTGTTGATATTTGGTTACAGAAAGTGTGTTCTGCACAGACACATCATGGTGTGCTTTAGAGAAAATACCCCCCTTTCCAAAGCCTTCACAGGTGTTTGTGTTGGTGCACTCAGTCACTTCATACTTGCTGTGCCTGCCTCCTGGCTTGCCTGGCTAAGGTGGGATCAGCTGTGAGCTGTCCCCCAGCCCATGCTGTTCAGCATTTGAACTGTGCCCTGGGATCTGCCCTCCACCCAGGCAGGGACGCAGGAGAGCGTCCCAGCTTCCAGGCACATCCTCCCTCTGCCTGTTCTGGCATTATAGAATGACATCAATTGGAAAAGAGCTGAAAGAACAGCTTGTTCCAGTGCCCCTGCAATGGAAAGGGACACCTTCCACTAGACCRGATTGCTCCAAGCCCTATCCAACCTGGCCTTGAACACTTTGAGGKACAGGACATCCATAAGTTCTCTGGGCAACCTGTTCCAGTGCTTCACAGTGAAGAATTTATTCCTAATACCTGATCTAATCCTGCCCTCTGTCAATTTAAAGCCATTCTCTCTTGTCCTATCCCTACAACCCTTMTAAAAAGTTCCTCTGCAACTCTCTTGGAGGCACCACCCTGAGGGGCCCATTGAAGACCCGAGTACTGTGCTTGGTTTAATGTGAATTGATTGAATAGGACTTTGGACAGCAAGGAGTTCTGTAGGCCACTGATTTTCTTGATTAAATAGCCACTTCTTTTTTTCTTGTGCAGTCAATTTGCAATGTAGATTTGTTAATTCCATGCACTTTTGAAGAAGCTGGAATGTAGTGTGTTCTTCATAGTTCTGTTTCTTTCATGGTCATTTCTTTTTTGTCTTAGTGTTGCTACAGATTGCAAATCATCCAAAGTAAATTTTTGTTGTAGTTTATTGTAGTTTCCAGTGTCACATAAAAAAATTATGATGTCTTGATATGAAGCTATATTACGATAGTTAATGCAGACCTGAAAATCAAAATGAAAATGAGAGTAGCTTACATGTGCAGTTAACTGAAATTAATTTTGAAATGAAATTTCTCATCATAGAGGAATTTTTTTTCTGTCCAAAGGAGTTAGAGTAATAATAGTGGTACTTTCACATGCACACACATATATATATGTCAGATATCATTTGGTCTTTAGTACAGTGCTAATTTACTGCTTGTTATGAATAAGATGCTTGTCATCAGATATTTTATGAGACTCTTCTTATCAAATCCTTGGTATTTCAGATTTTTATTTTTTTTAAATTTCCCCCTCCCTCCATCCCAAAGGATAAGCATGATCAGGAATTGCCTTTGAGGCAGTTTGCCATTTGACTTAGAACAAGCTTCAGTCTTTATGTTAATAAAAAAGGATCATCGTGGTTTATCTGAAAATGAATTTTTTTGATTTGGAATACAAATGTTGCAGAGTCCTTGGGAAGAGCGGACAATGGCCTCAGGTATAGGCTGGGATTAAAAGAAAGTGTGAAATGGGAGAGTTCCCTCTGCTTCTCTCACCTTTGGTGGAGGAGGTTTCAAGAAGGAAAAGCTTCAACTCTTTAATTAAAATCCAGGGTTTTAAGCAAGGCTGAGGTGMTACTGTGCAACCTGATGATTTTTATGTTTCAAAACTAGTGTATATATGGATATGTTTGCATTTTGGTAGGAGGAAAGCTCCTATATATTTATAGTGTAGTGAAGGGATAGTGCATGAAATAAACAGCGCAGGAGACTTTTTCTCCTTTTAATGCCTTTATTAAAAGCGATCAGCTCAAGACTGGGAAGCTCGATGGGTCTGCAGTCTCCGTCACCTCTCCCAGGGTGATTCAGAGGAGGAGRATATGCRCAGCTKTGTCCGCTAGGGGCAGAGCCGGCGGTGCATGGGGCTGCAGTTCTCCTGGGAGCCGTGGGCGTGACCCCCATGTTGACYTYCGCSGCCTCGCTCTCTGCRGGTCCCGGTCCGAGAGGAYTTTKMGCTCAGSGTGAGGGGCAACGAAGGCCCYCAGCATCSCTGCAGGCCCAGCACTCTGCTCCTCACGCCCAGACATCACTCTAATTTCCCAACTCTCTATTGCCTCGTTGTTTTGGGGGTCTTTTCAGTAAGCTTGGAGGAGAGCTTTTCATGGCATGCTGGTCCTGAGGTTATTTTGCATGCCCGCCCTCCCACGTTTKGTCTCTTCTCCTCACTGTCTGGGGAGGTCYCCTYCCTCGCTGTCTCGGGAGAAGAGCCATTAACTTAGCCCTGGCCAGGGCCTTTACTGATACAAAAAGAACCATTAACGACGACGACTTGTAATTATCATAATAAACAGGTAGCGCTTTAGCAGCAACAGTGGTCTGACTAGTTTTTGTAACCTTTTTCTCACAAAAAAAAAAAAATTGGCAGATTTTTTGTTTATAACAGTGCATATGCTGGAAAATACTTTGTTGTCAAYGCAGATTTTCTGTGGAGTTAATACTCATGCTGCCTGGAATTCGAGTATGAATTCTGCCATGTTTTCAGTGTTGATTCAGATCTATTTGTAAAGAAAGAACTTTTCTTGCCATCTACACTGTCTTTATTTTAATTTATAGCTGTCAATAGATATTAATGACTTCAAACTCTGGAAGGGGGAATCTGATCTTTTTAATTATAATAAGATGAAAACTATGTAGATGTTAACAGGTTATGAAGATGCCCTGCATGACTGCCCTCTGCTTTCTTTGTTTTTATTGCAAGTTGAGTGTTCAGCACTTCTCAGTAAGTGGCTGCTCGCACACTTGAAGGTCACTGAGTGAAATCAAATTCGCTTCTAAAAACACTTAAGTTGGTCTGTTTTTTCTTCTAAATTATATGCTTTTTCTTTAATGTTAAGGTTTTTAAGACCATAAAGAATCACATTTAACGCTGTGAAAAGTTAGAGGGAAACACTAAAAAGTGAATGTTCCCATGCAAACCTCTCATTTAATAACATTATCCCTAAATTAAATGAATCTGATAATATCTTCCTTTTCTCTAAGCTCCTCTGGAGTTATGGCTTCAAATACATAGACTGCATTGTATGTACATGATTCCTGTTGCAGATCCCACTCCTGGCAGGCTAGCACTTCCAGTATTTCTAACTTAGCACCTGAAAGTCTGTCTGACATCAAGGATGCTTTGTCAACCTTAACAGCAAGCTTATTAGACATTTTSAGTGGATCATGCTGAGCTCTGTAGGAGTTCTGGGATGAGTCAGTGTTGCTTRCGGAGGAGTGGCCAGTCCTGTTTTGGGGTAAGCCTAAAGAAACATGGGTGGTACTGACATGGTCAGGCTGTAGAGGCTCATCAGAGTGSTAAAATGGGATAGCTCTTAGGTGAGTGCCCTGAGGGGATGCTCACAGTGACTCCAGCCCTTAAATGCTCGGTGCCAACTTGGAGACACACGGTGGCRGAATTCCCATGTGCCAGCTGAGGTCCAGCTCCATGTGAGGGATGGTGACCAGGGCCGTGGCTCCAGGAAGGCTGAGCTCTCGTGCCGGCTCCAGCAGGGATGTGCACGTACGGCTCCATTCACAGGACTGGCCTCACTGAGCTCTGTGCCTCTGGCTTGTGTGCTGGGCAAGGCTTGGGATTGCTGAGCTTGGATCCCATTAGTGATTCCCTAGTGGATTTTCTCTGGCAGCCTTGGCCTGTTGCAGCTCTCCAGTTGAAATACTGTGTCAGTGACARTGAGGTTTTGTCAGGTGACTGAGCCATTTCAGTGCCTCCGTTGCTTTTCCTCTGGCTCCTTCTGTATCACCTTTTGCAGCCTGTTCCTTCCATGGAACCTCAGTTGTTCTGGTGAATGCTTTCAAAGTAGTTATTAAGGATTTGTTGCAGTACATTGCCTTGTGAGGGGGTTGTTTTTTTTAAGAAAAAAAAMCCCTTGCCCTTCTGTATGCCAAAAATAGGCCACATTTATTTTGTTCAACTTTTTGTTTTTAATACTGTCTCTCTTTTTTTATTGGCTTTGACAGATTTAGAAGACTTAGTCTTAGAAGTGTCTCAAGAAAACATGCAAAAGTTCAGGCTGACTCAGATACCTGTTACAGCTTTTGCTGATTAATAGTTCAATAACAATATGCTTGTTTAAACATTATTTTGAACAGGCTCCCTAAGTGCCTTTATAGCAAGAATAATGATGATAAGGTACTATTAACTTGTAAGTTGAAGGTAAAATTTATGAAAGTTTTGTGCAGAAACAGAAACAAACTGAAAACAAGCTCCTAAACAAATCTGTTTCCCTCTGTGTTATTTCCTTAATTACTGTGTTTCTTTTGCAGGTCTAAACTAAAACTCTAAAATCCCCTGTAGCAGAAAATAGGGGTTTTTCTTCTCAAGGCTGAAGATACTCTGTCAGTATGATTTCTGCTGGTTTTAGGAACACAGTGTGTGTCTTTCTATTTTTGATAAAATACCTAAATCTACAGAACCATTTTTACTTCAAGGTCTTACTTTGTCTATACAGAGTCAGAAAAGCAGTAGCCCACATAAATCCAAGTCACATTTCTAGGGTCTAAAACACAGTTAAATCATTGTTGTGCAAACTTGTATCTCTGTTCTCCTGAACAGGGAGTATCTTCATAGCATCCTGTTTTAAGTCAGCAGCAGAAAATAGAAAGATGAATGTGGTAAAATGACCWGAATGAAAGTTTACCCAAAGTGGAACATCCTTAAAGTATATATGCTGGCCCAAGGTAACTCCAGCTCATTYATTTGTTTTAAATAAATTAGGGGCATAATGTTCATGTTTGTTTCTACTGAGTGAATAAAATGCATTCCATAAAACAAAAATTAATGTAAACTAGCCACATGAGTAGGTAATTTAGTTTCTCCTGTAGTGATAAAAGTTTTCATTAGTATGAATGGAGGTAATTATTCTATTTTGATCTGTGCATATTATACATATCTCTTATTCATTAACTATGCTAAGTAAAAAGCAGCTACTCCTCACAGAATACTGCCAGAGAGAAAGTGTAGATTATTGGAGCTGAAATTTACAATGCTGAGTTTGTGGTAAGAGATTAAAGATAATAGTGTTATAGGCCGTGGTTGAACAGAATTCTTGGAAACTTTCTAGATACATATATGCATATCTCTTAATTTTAGTTACATCTTTTTGTGTACATACATTTGTATGTACACATACTCATATGCACAGTTCAATGTCTTAAAAAAAGTTTGTTCAAAGTAATTATATGTAAAATAATTCCACTCAGTTTTAGATACAGTTTTATATACATGCATCTATATAAAGGTACCTTTGTCTACATGTATCAAAGTTGAGTGGTGATTAATGTGTTGCTGTAGGTTCCAGGTTGTATCTGTGATGTTGGGTTTAAGTGCTGGTCCCCTGTTTTTATTCTGAGCCTATTGTATGCATACTTCTTTATCTAGCATCATAGCAAAAGTGTTCTTGTAGAAGTACTCTTCACAAGTTACTTTCTTGAACTGTATGTTGCATAATTATTCCTCTTAAGTCACACTTTTCCTGATTTTTTTTTTTTTGTTCCGTGCAGGTGCTCTTTCCATACCTGATCACACAAAGAGTGTAATAAATAGCAAAACAAGAGGTATAAAGAAAYTTCTGCTTAAGAGATCAAAGCAAACCAGACCATGCAGTCCTTTAGAAATCTTGGCTAGCTCTCTTGTAAATAAAAGTGCCTCTAAAGCAGAGGGTATTTAGCTGCTGTATTTATACAGGTTTTGATTGGCAGTTCAGTTATTAACCTCATAAAAACACAGCAGCGTAAACTAATATGAATGTTTATTCTAGCACTTCTATCTGAAGGAAAATGAAAACCAAGATATAGTGGCATATTCTTAGTTCCTTTTACGTATTTATTTTAGGTCTGTGTAGCATAAAATAATGTTTTTTCAAGTCAGTGAACTTAAACTATTTTGCTTACTGTTCTGGGATTTAAGTGTTTTCTACTTACTAACAAAACAAATGTTAGATTTATTGAAGGTACAGAGTCACCACATCTTTATTAAAGGTCAAACCCCACATGTTTATGATGATGCTTCTTTCCCCTTCATAGTGTTTTTTCCATTTCATGCAGGGTAAAAATGAAATCTGAATTCTTTTTTGTAACTGATTTGATGAGGTTACAGAAAAGTTGTGCCTTTTTGTCATGGAAGAGGTGTCCTGTATCATGCTGGGTCTAGAAAAACAAGTATGCAGTAATCTTCTATATCCTTGCTCTTGGGCTTATTAGCCAATGCATTACACTAGTTTTGGTTTATTTAATAGTTGTTTTTTTCCACGCTTCATTGTGGCCTCCCACAAAATTACATGGCCATTTTGCCTTCTGAGGCAGCGCTAAAATTCTCTTTTGCGTGTGAAATGTTTTATTGAAAGCAGTTTGTCATGAGTCCTGAAACACTCATGTATGTGATTTCAGGAATTTAACTCTTAGGTATATTCTTTAAACAAAATTATCTGAGGCAAATTAAAATTTGTATATAATCTCTATTTCTAAAGGAACTTGCCTGCTGCTATTATCTGTCTCTGAGTAAAAATAGTGATGGTTCTCTAGTGGTCATCCAGAGGGACTGTTAATCAAGAGCTTTCATAAATATATACTACTTCTGAAATAAAATTTCAAGTGATTATTTTCATTTCTACATCAAGCTAGTATTTTAAATACTATTGTACAATGTGGCAAAAATAATAGTTCGTGCTGAATTAAAGACTAAGTTGCTAACTTGATAAAAACAAGAATTTTGTTCTGAGCAGGATCTATTGTTTACTGCACTTGCAGTGGCTTGTGATGGCCAGCAAATGCAGGAAGACAAGAAAAACATTGATCTTTTGAGAAGGCAGTGTTAAAACCATGGTGACAGAGGGGGAAGTAGCTTAGTGGAACCATACAAACTGTAAAGGGATCTCTTTGTCCTTGATTCCCATAGAGAGTATGATTGCTAGCAACACTACATCAGGTCAGTGGTGTCTTTGGACGAGTTAAAACCTCCAGAGTTTCAAGGACGTTTCATAACTATTCTGAGTAAGAGTGCTTCATTCCCCTGCACAATTTAAAACTTTCAGGCTATTATTTGTGACCATTGGTCCTTTCTATAGTCTCTGCAGCTACTGCAAGAAGATGATTAGCTCTCTAYTCTTTGATTCCTTCAAATGGTAGGCTGCTGTTAGATCTTCCCTGGACCTCCTCTTTGTCCAACAGAGCAAACCTGGCTCCTTCAGCTGCTTCTTACAGAGCGTGTTCTGTAGGCCATGTCCATCTGAGCAGCTCTTTGCTGGACCCTCTCTTGAGTGTTCTGATGTCTTCTGGACATGACAACCCAGAATGTGGTGAGGATTCCATGTGCAGCGTCACTCATCTGCTGCCGCTGCTTTCGTTCTAATGAATACATTCCCATCTGTGGTTTGTCCTGTGAGCAGTGAGGATGTGCCCTTGGCATCCACTCTAACCCATATATTTTTTCTCTTGGGGCTGTTGGTTTCTGATCCAGTTGGTTTTCACCCTGTGCTGTTCCTCAGGATTATTCATCCCAGCTGCAAAGTCTGTAGTTTTGTGACTTGTTCTTCTTACTACCACTTTTGAATAATTTCAAATGTTATATAATTGCCTTTGTAGTTATATAATATTACGCTGTTTTGCTGTGTTCTAAAATAAAAGATGGAATTACCCTTGAAATCAAATACAGTAAATTATTTTGAGTTTGCTTCCCCTGTAGTTAGAACCTTTCTGTTTTCTGTACCTTTATTGCTGTTACTCATCCCCTCACGGCATGCAGATGATTGTCATATAATTTASTCCTATTAAAGGAGCAGAAAATTAATGTAATTCTTAAAGCATATCTGAAACTGGCTTTGGTCTTGACCATAACTTCAGCATAAATCAGTCTGCCGTACATTTTTTCTTGATGTTTTCTATGTAGTTAAAAAAGAAAAGGTTTCCCATTTATTTTGAGTTTATGCTTCTGAAATCTATCTTTGTTAGTAGGGAAATAAGTTTCCTATATTTTAAGACAGCATCCAGCTGTTTAATATGTGATAAGGGTCAGGGAAAGAACACAAATATTAAAATGGGCAACTACAACCTAGTCTAGTCAGGTTATCCTAGTTAAGTTGCATTGTGGGATTTTTTCATAATTTAGCAATGTCAGAAGTAGCAAATACGTAAAATGTCTATTGTCTACATAAATCTGTCTTTTTGAATGACAGTTTTGCCAAAATGTGTCCTGGTTTTCAAGTTCTTTCAGCAGCAGTTGTCCTTGCAGTGCCAGGAGTATGTTGGGTTCTGTTTCTGCGTTACTGCTCTTTAACATCAAGGATCATCTGACATGGCATTAATGATTAGAATGTAAGGATTGTTACAACACGAGTAAGTTTTACAGGAGACAATTAAAAATGTTTCTGTAATTTCATCAAAACTATATTCTTGGTCCTGATCTAAGTGTGCCTTGTCTATTTTTTTTCACATTCCAGTTCTATTTTTTATTTTTACGTGTAGTGTTTTTTTTCCCTGTAAAATATTTGACCATGTATTTGTCAGCTGACACGAGATCTTAGCAGTATTTGTGTTTCAAAAAGAACGCCAGAAACCTTTTTTGCCCTCAGAAGATTGTCTCTAAATCTCACCTGTACTATACTCAAATATGAACATATTTGCTGCAGGTGTTCTTTTACGTGTCAGTTACTAAAAACAGTCCACAAGGTTAGAAAGCTTCGTTCTTCTGAAAAATAAATGAAAGAGCAGAAGCAGGTAATCTCTGACACGTCACAGTAAAATGATATGTGTGCCCCAGTGTCACAGCAGAATTTTAATCTCCTGGAGTGTTCTCTTAAGTGTACAGCACAGTTTTAAAAAGAACACTTCAACATCTATAGTTTTATTCTTAAATGTATTTTTAAAATGCAGTTAAATAATCCACCCACTTGTTATGTATAAGATGGAATATTTTGTTAGAAAGACATTAATTAAATAAACATAGATGCTAGAGTTATGTAGCATCAAGTTGCTACTGAATCAAACACAATGTATAATCTTTGGAGATGGCAGTTTTTAGCAGCATTTATGAATTGCTTCTAGAAGTTAGGTGTTATTGACATCTCCACAAGCACAGCACATGAAAACTTTAAAGCACATGATTTTTGGCTTAATTTAAGCCACTCCACGTTCTGTTCTGAAAAGTGATAAAGGCAAAGAACTGATGCTAAATGAATGGAAGAACTGCTGACACTCAAGAGTATAATAAGGGCTTCTGAGTTCGGTTATTTCAGAAAAAGTAAAACCAGCTTTTGCATCTTTTCTGAAAAAGTGTTACCAACACTCTAAACTGTGTATCATGCTTAAACCAGACCTTCCTGTGAAGTCTTATAGACTTTGTCTGCTTTGAGTTTTCTTTTTTTTTAGTTTTTACCCCTAGCACTAGTTGGTTTTTTGTAACTTAGCTGTGATTCAGTTGTTTTCCAAGTACTTATTGCTAGCTGTTAAATTCTGTCCTTCCTATCATCACATGCCTTCAAAGTAACTTGTTGCCAGTTGATGGGGCATCTATATTTGGTGAAAGTTTTCTCTTCCCCCCCAGCTTTTGCCTGCTCCAGAATCTATTTAAGAGGAAGAGTTTGACTCAAGGGCACACAGACAAGTGTTAGGAGTGGTGGGTGTAGCTTGGTTCTGTATGACGTGATACAGAAGAAACTTCTGTATTACTGTTTCTTGTTAATGGAACATCTTTTCAGGTGGGGAGAACTGAATGACAATGGCAAAGAAACTATTGTATGGCCCTCTAAATAAGCATTCTTTTTTCAGTCAGTCTTCTGAACGCTAAACCATGACTGCTGTGTCTAGCCATCAAAGTGAAACCTTTTGTGAATGGGTTGCACTCTGTCATCTGGCTTTTATGCACAATTGCTTGCATGAAAAAACATTATATTGTTAAACTAGAAACTCTGTGAGATGTAAATACTGCATCTTCTCAAGTGCTGCAGTATTCTGCATGTATACAGATCTTCAAATTATTTTTGCAAGTGAATTTAGTGGGATATAAGTGCTTCCATTAGTTTCTCTCTGCCTTTCTACATTAAGCATYATTTTAATTATGTACTTGAATGACATTTTAGATTTGGGAAAAGGGATTTTATTGTAAGCATCATCAGCCCATTGATAACTTTTCTGTTTCATTACTCTACTTCCTCTCTCAGTAAATAACCTTCCACCAGTTCATTGTTTGGGTCTCAGCAATYCCGTTTGAAATTCTGGATTGTGAAATTGTGCTTCTTAGAGTTACTAAAAGGAAAAAAGAAAATACTATTACAGAGTCTGTGGTTGAATGTACTGTTGAAGATGATCTCTGAAGCAATATAAAAATAGTTCCAGCTGGACATAGGGTAAAATAGTAGTATCTTAAGGCTCTTCACAGTTACTKCTCTTAGAAACACATTTTAGAGGGAGTAGATGTAAAATCTTGTGATCTGCATAATGTCTGGTTTAAGAATTTAATTATGGCAGCTCTGTTGCCAAAAATCTGTGTTTGAACTATGTCAGTGACTAATGGGAAGGTAGTTATCTGTATTTTTAATTWAAACCTATTGTTCCCTGTCAGATCTGTCATAGAATAGGAGGAACAAGTTTGTTTCATGAAGACTGTTGGCAGTGACTTTTGGGTTGTTTTAGTCCACATTTACTTGATATCTTCTTCTATAGATATGTCAGAGATTTGTCTTCTTTTAAAGATATGGATAGCTTATTCCCTGTGAACCTAACTCACATTGTGTGCCTATGTACATGCATGCATGTTAGTGATAGAAATAGATTCATGGGACATATCTCAAAGTGCTAGTGTTTATTTTTTAAAGGAGTATGGTTTTTGATGAAGTTAATGTAAAATATGTGGCTTAGTGTCATGAGCAGTTTTGAAGAGCAGAGCCATTATACTTTTTGTTGTTCCAGTCTCAATTACAGTACACAAATAGTTGTGTGTACATGTTTCCAGGAGCAATAAGCATGGTCAGCATTAAAAAGTGAAACAACTRAATTCCTGTGTTCCATACTGTCTAGCTGTTTTGCTTCCTGCTTATTCCCAGTTGTGCATCTCCTTGCCTTGACATCCCCAAGCAGTAGATTTACACTTAAATTAATGCCTTGTATTTTGAGTACACTTTTTAATTTTGCAGCACTTCTGATAATGTGTAGTGTTTCTTGGTTCCCCTCTGAACTTGAGGCCCTTTAACAGTCTGCTCAAACAGTTGTGTCTCCTTTTTTCTGAAAATGCCTGTGGACATCTTCTCTGCAGATACTGCCTGTCAGTGGTGTTGATTAGGCTGCCTTCTCCTGTCGATAAACTCTGGAGCAGTAAAGCAAGTAGGAGGTTATGTAGGTTATGTAAGTTACCCACTTCAGTAGTTATAATTTTCTTTTCCTGTCAAAAGGATTTATGAAACCATGCTAATTGCAAAGAATTTTGAGGCTTTGGAAAGATATTCAGTCCCATTATTTAATATTGAGGCAAATGAATTTTTAATACATTAAAAATGAACCTGGTTAAAAGTAGTTGTGCTACTTGGATGTAGTTTTTCTCTTAAATTTCTAAGCAGTGAACATTCATTTCATAGGAAACTTGACCCCAATTCTGCTTTTGCTTTTTGCACTCTGTAGCACAGGAGATGGAGACATCACAGCGTTTTTGGATAGGACTTTTTCTTTTTAAATACTGAGTTCTTAATGTTTTACATAGGAAAATTGAGTAGGATGGGCYGTTTAATCTGATAGTTCTTGGGTTTTGTGCTGTCTCTGGCTTCGCATCTTCAATTTGCTACAAACTTTATGGGCAGAAATATTGAAGTAGTTTTGAGGACACTGTTAGAAAAAATTGCACAGGTGTCTTCTGCTTAAATAACCGATTATTATAAGTATTGATGTCTTTAAACTCTCCTCATTAGCACTTCAATTTATATTAATTCYGTTTTAATGTTTCCATGTAATTTTTTAATCTGAAATCATCTTTGTAACTATAACAGCTACTGCAGATTCCTTGCTTTTAGTTCTAGCAGTTCACTATATTGTATAAATATTCACAGAATGTTTCTTAAGTGCCTTGGGAAAGTTTCCTGTCCCTCTTTGAACATTTGTTTCCACCTAACAGTCTGGTTTTGCTGTGTTTATTCTGTGGCCTGTGGCTAAGGCATGTTATGTTAGCTGARTGCTGGAAGGAGCTGTGCTGATGTTTGCCATGTGCTCGTTTACTCGTGCATGATTTTTTTTTTGTTTGCTTGTTTTTATGCACATTCAGTCTTGCCATCTCATTGTGTTATTTTTCCAAACCTGGATCTGTCTGCTTATTGGAAGCTTTGCATTGGAGTCATGCTAGCATGGAACATTTATCTTGGTTGATCTTGTGGCAAGCAAACTCTGCAGTTGGCTTTGTTTTTCTAAATGATGGCCTTTCATTTATTTATTTTTAAAGSAAGTCTTTTTAATCTGCATACCATCTATGTCTAATTAGAGCTTCCCCCACAGTAACATTCAAGTGGTTCTTGCTTCGATGATGCTGAGTGGTTTCGTATAAACCATGAAGCCATCCTTTACCTGATGAAAAGATTGTAAAACAAATACAGGAGATTTTTACTTACGTCTTTTTAGCTTGGATTGATTTGCTGTTGCAGCTTTAAATGTGCCACCTTACTGGTTTTGGCTAGAGGTGAGTTACTGAAGTGTTTGTACATTGCTCTGTTTTGAGCATGGTTGCTCCATCTAAGGAAGCAGAAATRTGGCCTGCAGTGTCGCTACTGCTGTGTGCTGGAAGCAGCACTGTGGAAAGAGGGCTAATGAAAGCTCAGACACTTCTGACACTGCATCTTACAAATCTTCCATGAATTACTATTATGAGGTGCTTTTTGATATCAGCAAGCTATCTGTTAGTACATGTCTACTAAGTGTATTCTGTCATGTTAGTACATGTCTACTAAGTGTATGCTGAAGCAAGTGTCATCTTCTCTTGTTCAACCAGAGTATTGTTAAAGTACTGTCAGAATTTAAACCGTTGTATCTTTTTGGTTTTGGTGTGATTAAGGGGCTAAGATCCCTTTTTCCCAGAAAGACCTGATCAGTTTAGCTGACAAAGTGTCAGTGAGCGCACATAGAGACTGTTACTTAACTTGTGTAAGCTACACTCTTACCACTATTTTTCATGAAAACATTATGCCTTGAGAGTTCATTGTGTGTGCGTSGTTCTTCTGCCTCTCCACCTTCACTGTAACATCAGAAATACAACAAATAAACTGTTATTTTGAGTGTAATTAATTACTGCAGAATGTTAATTATGACTCCTCTTCATTTGTTTCTGCAGAATGACGGGAAGGGAGTTTTTCTCTCGGTTTCCAAGCCTTTATCCTTTCCTTCTCAAGCAATTAGAGGTTGTAACCAGCACTTTGAACAGGTAAAATGATGTCAGAAAAAAACTTTGAGATACAAAGTGAAGTGAAAAGGTTAAACTGAGTTGTCACATATACACCCTAGTGCCATTTTATACATCAGTGCTTCTTGAAATGATACAGTTCTAATGTTTTTGCTAAGGCTTTTTTCTTTTAACTTTAGCACATTGCATTAAGTCTCTGAAGATTGAGCTACTGTTGACTAATTAAGAGTTGCTGTGTTCTTAGGATCAGATGTTAAGGAACTTATGTTTTTCAGGGAAACAGAGCCCGGGTATTGGAGTGTCTCACATTTAACAATGATGCTTCCCAGCATGTTTAAGTGATACGGGGTCATAGGCCTCAAGTAACACCACATGAACACTTTCCAGCCTGTGGCACACTAACTCTGGGGAAGGTCCTTGATCTTGTTTTAAAGACTCCACAAATGGTGGCTGAGAGCTACAATTTGATCAATACAGATGATACCATTTGGGATGACGCTGTTACCTCCAGGTTCACGAACTTTTAAARTAAACCAGTGCTGGCTTTGTTTTTTCTTGAAATGCTATGATATAAACTGTGGAAGTTGAGCAKCTGATTTATGGGTGAGGTTCAGCTGACTGTTTAATGGGCCTAGGAAGCAGGAGTTTCAGCAGTCATTCCATGTTTTGCAGTCTCTGCTCTAGGAAAAGAGCTTGTGTATTTTCTGCACAGCAATCCACTCTACCTGATGTTACAAAAGGTGACAGTGTCATCACTGGCAAATTTTGAGAAGTTTTTCAGTTGAAAAAGATTGAAAACTACTGTCTGAAATGTTGGTCTTGGATGCTTTTTCAATGTGGATTAAGACTTGTATCTTATTATTAGTTGTTAAATAAATAAAAAAGTATTGATTTTTAACTTGGTTTTCTGATTGTTTTTACTATATGGATAGTAGACCCTCGGTGTCAATGACAAGAACTATTCTTTAGTAAAACATGTTATTTACTAAACACACATTTCCTTTCAAACTGATAAAAGTACTTTTTTTAAACCACCTTTTTGTAACTCAGATCATGTTTTCTGGTTCATAGAGAAACCTTATCTGCAGGTTTTTAATATTCTTTAAAAATGAAGGCAGCTCACCACATTTGGGAATAAAGGAGGCTTGGAATAATGTGGGAAAGTGAAGGCAGTACAGCCATGAGTGTCTTCATTAGAGGCRTCCCCTACAGAAGAACTGGATGCCATATTTGGTCCCAGCAGGGTTTGCACTCCCATGCAGTGATCAGTTYAGGATAACTCCTTGAACCAGAGATGCAGAAGCCTCCTTTGTGGGAAAGAGGCTCAAGTCTAGTGTGAAGGAAGTTGCTTTTATTTCACCAAATGCTTCTTCACTTTTTATTTAGTGAAACTGAAGAGTTGAAAATCCATCCAAGCCTATTTCTTTTGCTCTTAATCCTGGGAAGACTGTATCCATCTCCAATGGATGGCTCTCACTCAGCTCTCAGCATAGCACCATTTGTCCCCTTTATTATAAGGTAAGGTGATTTTGTAGKGGTTTCTTATGCAATGGGAGTTCTTTCTTGAATCTTCAGAATTTTTCTAATAAATGCYTTTTTAATCTTCTCTTCAGTTTTAGTCCTTAAAGGAAAAATTGGTATTTGTTGGTTGTATTTTCCTATATATTTATTGTTTTGGGGAATTGGAAAGAATATTGACTTATGTAAATCATTGTATGACTTGTTTGAAAATCTTCATCTGCAAATGCTGTATGGCATCACTGCTGCCCCTGAGAGGGTAGATTAAAACTGATGAGTTTGACAGATTTTAGCAATGCAAGATTTGCTATACAAGCTTCTGATGGTTTTTTTCAGTCCTGCAGAATGATTGTTTGCAACACATAAATGTAGTGTCTAATATATAGATTTGTAGGTATGTGTATGTATCTCTTTCCATATCTGCCCATGAATATACCTAGCTAGATAAAGAAATGGATCTGTCCTTTATCTAATGTGTTTCTAAGATGACTTTTCAAATATTTATGCAGTGTAACTTTCATTTATGTGGTGGTTACAGGAAGATATTCAGTAGACATTTTGCTACTCTGTGTGCCTCCTGTTTGGAATTAGGAGCCTCATAAGGGAGTCAGAGCTGTGGTGGGTAGTGAGAAATGAGCATTACCAGTATTTGCGAGGAAGTCCTGCTATCTGTGTGAAAGCTTCCATGCAGTAGGGTGAGAAACTTCCATGCTTAATCTTGCTCATCTAGTAGTGAAACAAGACAAGGTTGTTATCATAAGATATTTCTATTTTTTTAAACTACTGTTGGATAAAAAATATCATCTCTGTCTGCTTCTTTTTCACAGCAGATGTGATGTATTTCTTGCCTTTTATGATTTTTTATGAATTTTCAAGAATAAATGCTAATTACCATTTTTTCTGAAAGGAAAAAATCTGTAGTAGCAGTTTTTAAATACTGTGTATTTAACAATAAAATGTCTATGGCTTTCTGCCATATCTGAATCCTAAATACTTTTTCAGGAAACGTTTAAAACTATTTGTTACATCAGTAATTGGCTCTGTTTTGATGCCTTTATTAATGCACTGGAGAATGCTTGTTTGTGGTTTTTTTAATGCAATCTTTCAGCATAATTTTGGTTATTGCTAATAGATTCACTTTTGATAAGCTTTTGGTTACAACTTTTTAGTTTTGTCTTTGTTTCTGTTATGACCACTACATTTTGCAAGGTACATACACCAGCAAAATAACTTTTCACAGTTACCTAGCTTATTGTCTTGGGGTTATTTAAATTCATTCAGAAGATGTAGGGGGGGGGCCTCAATAAAATCTTTAGGCTAAGAACCTGGAATATTTAAGAGACCTATACTGTTGGACCTACTTTCCTTTAAATGTGTTCCTAAAGAGGAATGATGTGGCAGATAGACGCTGTTTTCTGTGTTTCCTTTCCATTGATTTTGGTAGCAAATGCTGGGGATGCAGGTGTAAAACTAGCATAAAATTATATTGTAATTGTGTTTGTGACAAATGTGTTTGTGATAAAAAGTTGTAGGTGGATGTACAGATGTGCATTTTCTGTCTCATTACTTTGGCAAAGTATTGAAATTTTTATGGTTGCCTGGGGAGAATACCAAGGATTCTGTAGAGGTAAATGTATTTATGATATAGTTCAGTGTGCTGTTACTGGCTGTATTTCTGTCTGCAGTTCTTACACCCTTGTTCTTTGGATGCTGTGAGTGTTTTCAGTTCRTTTTGACTGCATTTGATTTATCTTGGTAAGACAAGTAAGTTGCTATTTTCCCTTCTATTTCCCTATTTTTCATTCTGTTGTAGTAAATGAACAAAAATAAAATTGTTTCCTATTCGTTTGGTTGTTCTTCAGAAGGTGGTAATGAAGGAATCTATTAGAGAGGATCAAAGAGAAGGTCTGGTGCCAAAGGCCCTGTATACCAATTCATTAAATTGTGTGTATAAACTGTTTCTTTGAATTTCTCAGTGCACTGTTGTGTTCTATAGCATCTGCATATACATTTAATTGCATGGTAGTCCAGTGCAATGATAACAAGTAATTGCCATGCCATACCGTGCCTTACCATGAGATTTTTGTTGAGGATGGTGTACCGGTGTCAGGGAAGGATGCAGCCATGTGGGGAGGAGACAGGAAAGGTGAATGTGACCCATACGAGGTCCTAATACTGTTCCAGGGCTGAGCCCACAGGAAAGGGACATTCACTTGTTGCACTGAGAAGATGAACAGAATATTGTGTTTGCAAGCAACTAAGCAGTTCTGTGAACAAAACTGGATTGAGCAGAAGGAATTCAAGTTGGACTTTTGAAGAGTTTCTCTTAAGCTCGAGTGGAATTTTCCATCTGCTGGGAGAAGAGCTGTGGTTGCTCTGACCGTGCCGAGATGAATTGCACAATGTGAGCAGGATAAAATGCTGCAAGGACAAATCTCAATCTCTGTGCACATAGTTGTTACTCCCTGTTGAACTAGGGCATTTGATTACCTATCTGCAGTTCTATTAAGCTATTTTTTCCCCCTGCAGATATTTTATTTGGAAGGGAACACTTTGATTCACAACTTATTACCTCACTTTTTTATTTTTTTTAAAGAGCTAGATAGGCCTGTTTTAATGGTTACTTTCTAAGATGAAAGAATGTACAGCATGTTTTTGATTAACAAGGGAGGTAATCGGGAGGTAATGTTTAAAGTATGAAACAAAAACATAACCTCCCTTTTGCCTTCCTCTCCCTTTTTCAAAGACCTGTAATCTCTTCAGAATGATCTAGAATTGGGTTACCTTATGTCCTCTCGTACCATGGCACTGACAGTGTTTGTTTATTGTTAAGTGTTCTGGGCTAAATGCTCTGAAGGAGTAAAATGGGTATTGCTTTATTAACTTGAATACTTTTTCACTAATTGAAAAAAAATTGAGTAGTTACTCTCTATTTAAGAGAGTGACTTTGTAATCTTTTAGAAAGTTTTTTAAAAACTAGCTTTAAAATGTTAAACAGTGTAAAGTTTTAAAACCTTATTGGATGTATGTGCCTTGGCATCTGCTTGACAAAACTTAATTCTTCATGAAATTTCCTCTTGAACTTCAGCAAATAGATTTCAAAGSAGTGCTGCTTCTAGGTGTATTATATTGCAAGAAATGTGAGCACCTTCCCATGAAATTAACAGAGTTATGAAATAGACACTGTTTTCTTGGGCAGAATTTTGTAATCTGTAATGTGTCTTCGTGCAAAATGGAGGAGCTAAATTCCCAAGTGCCCTGATGTGTTTCCAGTCGGGGACCTGGGTGGGTGGCAGAAGGAAGCACTTTACAGCTGTCCTCTTTCCCTTTCTGCCCTTCTCCATCCACTACTCTGGACTGACAGGGTTTTGGTTTTGCTTGTCATTGATGTACAAGGATAATCACTGTGACTGGTAGTTAATGATGGACACTAAGATGCAAGGGAAATAAAACTGTGTAAAGAAACCGTGGTAAGGAAAAAATTTTTGTGGGATGGAGCATTGTAATTTTTTAATTAAAAAAATAAAAATACCTGTAGCCATTCCTAACAGAGTGTTAAGGGAAGGAGAGAGAAAATTCTTATCACCTATGAGTTTTATAAATAGATTGATCTGGGTTTATTTTAGCTTCCTAGCAAGCAGAGCAGCCGACCATGAATTCTGAGGCTCACTCTGAGTTTCAGTTGTGTTTTACTGTTTCACAAATGTGAAAGAGCTCACGTCTTAAGGAAAAGGACTCGGATGTAGTAAAATTAATATTGCAGAAGGTAGTGTGAATTTTAATTTTTACCAGTCAGTAATGTTACTTGCATGTAGGTTGCTCATTTTAGAAAGTTACTCTTTGTTGACTTGTGCTAATAAGTTTGATTGCTCTGTATTGTGTTTGATTATGTTAAATTATATCCAGTCTGTCAGGTGACGGTTTTGTTCCACTGTAGCCCTGTGACAAAGTCTTTATGGGCTACATAAGAAGAGAAGCACAAGAAAGAGGCAATTGGTGAAGTTCTAGTAACCAGATATCCTCAATTTGTTTGAGAAAAGCTTGGTGGAAATAATTCATGTATATATATTTTATAAGCTGAAGTTGCTGTTTATGTAAGTTTAAATGCAGATTTGCTGGTGTTTGTTTTGTTTCACATATGTGCACTTATGTGTGTGGGTTTAGTATATCATCCTGAATCTGACTTGAAAGCAGCCATCTGATTTTCTGTAGGCTGAGYGCTGGTATCTTTTGGTAAGTGGCCAAACAAGGTAGATGACTGTGCTAACTAAGTGTACTTCCTCTGCCTTTCTCCTCTTTTCCTGTATTTTAGTGTGGCATGGCAGCGCTAGAAGAATTAATATTCAAACTTGCCTGGTTTCAGCTGTCATTTCTGTGAGACTGGAAATCTCACCAGGGGTCTGATAAGGAAAGAGCTTTTGTGGGAATGTCTTTTCATAATAGATTAAAATATACAACAAGCTGTGTGCTGTAGCCTTGTTGTGTTWCAATAGCTCCTTTTGATTGCAGTTGTTTATGAAAGCATCTCCCTGGCTTCTCTTTTCAATTGCACATCTTCCCAGTCTTTGGTCTCTGGTTTTTTAATTTGGTTTGGGGTTTTTTAATTCCTATTGTTTGTTTAGTATAACGGCTCAGCATTATAACTGTCTGCAAATACTGCATTATATGGAATCCCTGTGAGATTGGGAGCAGGCTCTGACTCATTGGAATGCCCTGTCCTCCTTGAGGAAGCTCATGGGGCTGACCAGTCATTGCAAGATGAAGACAGATACCCTTTTTATTATGGGCAAGGTTCCCAAAACATGGGCTGATCTAGACATTTGAAAAAAGCAATGTGCACTCCTAAAGCATACATTGTCTTTTAGATTTTTATTGTATTTAATCTCTTGCTTGACATCTAAAGTGGAAATTTTGCACAACTGGAGGAGAAGGAGGGAAGGACAGGAATTCATTTTCCCACTGAGCTTATCACTAATGAATTGGGAGTGTCTTGGAAGTCTCCCATTTCTAATGAGTCTGTTCTCTGTGCAATCCTGATTGCATCGTGACTAATACAGATCTGTAAAAGTATTTATGGGTCACTGTAAATATTTATTAATGAGAAGAGTTTCAGTCCTTTTAATCCTTTTAGCAATTTTAAATAAATTGTAAACAGGCTGTATTTTTTCCAATTTGATTAAGTTCAAATTGTAATGCTAGAGAAGAATGCAAAGGGCTTGATTGGCAGTAGGCGGCTCAAGACCCTCTGATCTACTAAAACTCTTTATTAATCTTGTACATTCTTTACTGTATTCCTGTCTTTCCTCTGAAACTGTAGACAGATGTGTCATATCCAAGTGSTGTTGATGGGAAAGAACAACCCTTAGGTATTTATTATTAATTTCTTATTCCAGTTTTCACTGTGTTCATCAGTCATTGGCAGATTATTGTCTGAAGCAGTTTAGGAAATACGTACAAACTGCAGGGAGCTGTCAGATTCATGGGAAATACAGGGTGACACTTAGCAGAGAGGCATTGATGAGTACTGAGAGTAATTCTCTTTTTCTAGTGTTTCAGACTCCTGAAGAGGACCAGTGGCTGGGATCCTGGGTTAAAATTTGATGTATGTGGAATTTGATGTATACTTACTTGAAACATGATCCAGTAAAAAATATGATGGGGTGCTGAGCTGTCACCATGTGATTGGTGAAGTAATTTTATTATTCATTTATATACTTAAAATTAACCAGCAAGTACTCTGCTGGTCAAGATAACTATCCAAAAAATAACATTTAGTTTATTCTGGAAAAGTATTTGCAGGAAGAAATATGAAAATGGAGAGAAATAATACATTAACTATCCAGACAATGATACAGGGAACTAAGTATAATTATATTTTAAAAAGGCAATATTTTTTTAAAAGAACAGTCTGAGTTTGAGAAGAGTCAGTACTGGCAAGGCTTTTTAGTAATGGGCTAGATACTTTTGGTGGGGTGGCTGAAAGGGAAGTGTCTTTGAGAACCCAGATCCTTTGGATGTTTTCATGGGTCTGATGATATGTTTTTTTAGATTGCTCATGTTGCAGTTTTGCTTACAATCATCTGAAGCTTTGAAAATCATTGCAAGGTGCTGAGACTTGATTTTTCCATTCAACTTCCCWTTCACAGAGTTCAAAATAATGACAGAGTTGCTAAGACAGAAAGTGGTCTTTGTTTTGTTTTTTTCTTAACTGTTTGGATAGTAAGTGGTGTGTTTTTCTTTCTGTTATTCTGCAGTTGTGAAACATAATGGTAACTATTCACAAATTAACAAAGTTGAAATATGGTTGTGAATGAAATTGTCTTTTACATGATCTTGCATTAAGAGCAGTTGTTTTTTTCTCTAGAGTGCTGTGAACCGAAATGGAGGCTCTACCCTCACGTAACTAAAGTGGTAGTTAAATAAACCTAGAGGCTTCTTACCTAGACAAACTCCTTGAGATTTCTTGATGGAATTTCAAGARCAGATGCCATTTAAATTGCGTCAGCATGTTCCATAGGAAATCTCCATTTGACAAGAATATATTTCTGCTTCTCTGAAGTTTATTCACAGTATTAGTAATAGTTTTCATAGACTCAGATGTGAGGGATCCTARGTGTTTTGGCTTGCTAAACCATAACAATTCAAGTTTCTGATGTTGATTCAGCTTGGTATCAGTTGGCCACTTGTTTACATTAACCTGGACCTTGGTGACAAGAAGAGAGATATGTCTATAATTTTTCCTTAGAAAGCCCTTGGAAACATGTGGAGAAACAGCTCCTGGCAGAGCTTGTGGACAGCTTTCACAAATAGAAGCCTGTGTACTTTGCCTACATACCTTCTGCAGTATTTATGGCTACTGTGCTTCATTAAGTGCTTGTGGAAAATACTGCCCTTACAAAAACATAGGGTTTTATCTTAATTGCCCAAGTTGGAAGAATAAAATACTTAACACAGTGTATAAAGAGACTAGAAGTTTGGGCAACCATTAACTTCACTTTAAAGGAAATAGATAAGAATTTAGAGGATTAGTACTGCATAATAATGTGAAATTAAATTTGGCTTSTTTCTGTCCATGGTTTCTGTTCAAACACCTTCTGAGCTATGTGTATGTGTTGAYTGTAGATCTAAAACCTCCAGCAAACTGCTGGTAGTTCTGTAATAYTTTCCTACTCTTCAGGTAAATAATGAGAAGTTATATCAAGTCTCAGGTTTTTCTGGGGTTTTTTTTGTTTTTTTTTTTTTTAATCTTAGATTAAAGAACAAAACAGACCAATTACAGTACCAGTTTCCACAGAGAAATAAGTTTTTTAAATTAAATGCTTTGGAGACTTTAATTGCTAAGAAACATGAAAAAACAAAATGGAAAATGGTTGTGTTTCTTTAAAAGAAAAAAAACAACCAAGGAAATCAATAAGCAAACAAAGAAGCTGTAGGTACATGTGTAGTAARTTATCATTGGTATTGCTGGAAACCTTACTCTCCCAGTAGGTAATAGGTACTGTCCTGCTGCTTCATCTACAGTAAAAAGTCCAAGTTGCTTAATTGTGTGGAAGCGTGAGTGTTGCTTTAAATTCTATTTTTGGATCTCACTTAGCTTGGAAGCCTGTCACACTGCATTTGAAGTTGCTAAAGGTATTCCTTTAGGAGATAATTTGAAGGGGAAAAAGTGAACTAGTGTATAATCATGAGGAATGCATACAATGCTCTTGAATCGTAATAACCAACTCCTTGTAATAGGAGCTGAATCTGTTGCTAAATACTTTTCTCACTGAGCTTTGACCAGCATCCATGGTTTCCCCTGCTCTAACTTCTTGGTTTTAATTCTTGCTTTGGAAGTGATGACATAACTGGGACTGTATAGCTGTGTCATGGAGGAAAGGCAAAATCTCCTTCTCATACTATCTACCCTGTCCATACAGAATCAGACAGAAGATTTACCTCAATTTTTTCTTAGAGTGCATTTGTTAGCACCTTGTGGCAAGCTAGCTCAAGGATTTAAAGAGTACCATGTATGTGATTTTTATTTATTTATATATTTCAATCACTATTMTCTTTGAAAAGCCCTGGTGGCTGTTAAAGTGCTTTAACCTGCAGGCAGAGGTGGTTGGTTTGAATTGCAAAGCCTTTCCTGCCTCATGCTGCATGCTTCTCCCAAAGTCTTTGTGATGGTGGTAGGATGCTTGGTTTGACTTAGAAGCTCAGAGGCCCCTTCTGCAGAACATTGGCTGTTTCATTAATTAGCAATGACTTTGTTAGTAATGCACAGATTGTRTGACAACAGCCAGTAAAACCTGGAAATAGACATTCCTCTCCTTGTTAATCCTTCTGACAACTGTAGGAATTATTTAGTATAATGAACATATTCTCAGAAACAGGCGTAATTTTTCAAATTCATTCTACTAATTTTTTTCTGTGACCTTTATCTAAAAGGTAATCCTTATTTCCACTGTTAATTTGGGTAATATGAAGTCTGTTACTGGGGAGAAATAAGAAAGGATGGAAAATAAGGACATAGGAAACACCTGCAGGTTTGTTTTTTCTTTTCTTTTTTTTTCCCAAAAGAAGCTTAAGATACTATTATTTACAGCTAGGGTTCTCTTGTTTGTAGCCAGAGTAATAAATTAGATACTTTGATGTGTGCAGAGGAGTATGGAATCTTTGTGCCTTATGAGAGCTGGTCATAAATCACATCAGTTGGGAGGGTGGTTCAGGATCTGAGTGTTGAAGCTGGAACGGAGCAGTGGAAATGCATTGAATTGAATCTACGGTTACWCGGAGCGAAACCTTCTCAAATTTATTGACTTTTTGTTCTTGATCATGGACTGTTTCAAGTAAACATGTTTACATCCAGTTCCTCATGCACCTAGATAAACAGTACTGAGTTCAAGGTGAAATACTACAGTTGTTAATAGCCCTCAGGATTGAATACAAGTATATCACATGAGGATTTTGCAAGTTTCATTCTTGTTGCTGCTTTGAAGTGTAATAAAACTTGGCTGGCTAATGTGTGTTTTTACAAATGACAACATTTGAGATAATTCCTAGATTTTAAAGTCTACTTATATCAGACCTGCGTGTAAAGGTAGTGTCACATAGTTGAAGCACTTCCCCAAGCACCTTTCAAATCAAAGGAGATGGAGCAGTTTTAAATGCAGCTTTGCACACTCATCCATGCTGTCCARGTGGATGCAAGACTCCATTGCTGGTGTTTCCTAAAAGAGAGGATGAGCCTGCAGCAGAATTTCATTGTGCTGTTGCCAGGTGAAGCTCAGAGTCTGGATGGTGAAGTGCAGCCTTTGGAGGTCCTTTTCTGCCAGTATCTCCACAAGGCAACTGCTGTCACATAAGTGAGACTCGTCTCAGGGATGGCAGCRTGCTAAAGGAGGAGTAACCTGAATGGTTTTGTAGTCCTAAAATGTTTCTTTCTGAAGCTGCTGGGTTTTGCTGCAGATAGAAAATAAGTTACTGTGATTGCCAGAATTGTGCAATAATATTTCTTGATGCAATCTGGGAGATTGCTTCCCGTAATGATTGCTAAATTCAAGATAAAATAAATTTTTAACAATACAGGTAGTRGACTCAGTGTTAAAATGTGTGGTTTAGAGCTTGATATAACAATGAGCAAAAAATTGCTGGATTTGGTTGGAATGTTATTTYTCTGTTGCTCAGTTGTTTTATTTGTATTCAGTCTTTCTATCCCTTTTTGAGAATTGATCCTGTTCAGTTGTTTACAGATGAGAGGTTAAATGTAAGTGGGAAGTGGACTTCAGTAAATATCAAAACTCTCTGTTCTAGGGTGCTGCTAGAGGATGGAAAARCTAGTGTAGGTTTTGACATTCTCCTGGCAAACTTCTTGCATGATTCAGGAATGAAGCCAAGTGCCTTCAAAACATGAGAGATGTACACCTAAGTGCCTTCAGGGTATGCAGAAGTTCAGGGATAGGTCGCTGGTGGTGACTTGGCATGACATCTGGCATATGCATGTGAAAGGAGGAGTATTTTTGAAATATTATCAGTGCTATTTCTTGCTGGGGGATGGGGATTGAAAACAGTTGATTTTCTTTGAGTGTTAGATGTTTAAACAAATATTTTCAAYAAATGAGAAGAAACAGTAGGAATTTTAACCCCTCTCAGATTTGGGAAGCTATTTGTTGATGTGAAATACCTTCCATGTGTTCCCATTCATGTTCTTATAAAGCAGATACTTTATTGTTCCTAAACTTTTGTGATGCTTTTGTTCCTTAGTACGGACTTCATAGGCCTGCTGTTCTCAGGGCTCCCACTCAGGTGTGAGTCCCTGGAGTGTGAGAAGTGTGCATGAATGTACAGCAGCTGTGTAGGATAGGGGCAGTCTGGGGGCTGGCTTGCCCTTTGGGCAGGTWGGAGCTGTGGGATTGCATTTCCCTCAGGCACAGAAGGTTGCAGAGCCAGGTCCACAGTGTTCTGGGGGAGTTCTCCATGACTGGGCAGCTGTGTGGCTGCTCTGCAAGAGGACTTCAGGCAGCTGAGAAAATTTTGCCTGCAACATGAAGCTATTTTCTTTCTAAATATAGAACAGTCACTTCTATTTTCATTATAAATTTGATAAAATAATAGAGTGGAACAAAATTTGACATAAAAAATACTGTATCTCCATATATATAGGTGCATGTGTTATAAGTCTTTGATGTTTTTACAAGACAAAAAAGTTAAAGACAACAAACATCTGATTAACTGCATGGAGCTAACAGTGTAAGTGAAACTCATAATACATTTGAACRTGATTAGTAAGTAACATAAACATCCAGAAAGAAAAGGAAATAATTAATTACTTAGTTAATTAAAAATATGCAGTAATTCATTGCATTGTGTTTGAGGAAAAAAACCCTCTTAAAGCATATAGTGTTAGAAAGTACCCTTGCACAAGTTAGAGGAAACCCTGGAATTTTACCCATTTTCCACTCCTCCTGTGAAAACATGTCAGATTCTTTGGGATCTGTAAAAGGTCATAACCAAAATTAAGAAAACGTGGTTCAGCAGAGCTGAAAGAATGGTTGCAGACAATCACTGCTTAGGTTTCGGTTTACTGTGAAGTAGAATTAAAATGTTTTTGTTATTAAAAAAAGGAAGTTCTTTTAGGAATAGCCAAACTAAATTTCTTCTTGCACCTTGTCAATATAGGATTGAAGCTTATCCCTGTGGCAGAGCTTCTAACTGGGACTGTTCTCCTTTAGCATCCTGCTGTGAAGGATGGCCAGTCTGTGAAAAGAAAATGTAAAGATGTCTTTGTAAAAATCATAATAGAACATACAACCATATTTGCAAGGGTGCAAATTGCCTCAAAAACCTGTTGTTCTGGGGGTAGTTCCTCTCTCTAGATGCTCTGAAGGAGATATGTGTCTTTCAGGCGTGCCATGGCATAATGTATCTATTTCAGTTAAGACTGTTTAGTTTCTTAGTCTTCAAAACCCTGTCAATTTGGTTGCTTGTTCAAGATGGAACCTGTTCTCTGTATTTCTTTCATGTGAACTAAAGTAAACTACTACTTTGACTATTGATTTAAATTTGCTTCAGATACTTGAAAATTTAGAATACCTTTTAATTTCTTTTTATTTTTAAATATGTAGGCGTGACACTGCAGGGTTTTTTGGATTTTTTTTCAGCAGAGGTCAAAATCATTTTGGCAGGGGATAATCTCATCTACATAGGATTGTGTAAGCTGAAAAGACATAGGTAGCAATTGAGGAAAGGGATGAGAGTATTGGGGTAGGGAAGGCCATCTCTCGAGTCATCACAATCATCTGGGAGGTAGCAGAGCATAACTTCAGCCATACTGCATTTTCCATCACCTAAGACATTTGGCCTTTTATGTCTAAACCCTATGGTAGTTTTCTCTGTGTGGCTCAATTGTACCTGCATTACCAAAATTGACACATGCTGGCTTTGGAAGACTTAGWCTAACCAATTTAGCTAATTAAGGACTCCTACTCATGCCAATTCAGTATACATGCTACTGAGGTAGTATATGACTGATTAATGTGTTAATGTTAGCTCATTTTCCATGTATTTTCATAAATCTACAACCAGCCATCAAAACCTTAATAGCACTAAAAAGATTCTTCTTGGCATTTGCTCTATATAGAGGCTTACGTCTTAGCAGTTAATTTTAAATGGATATTTTTCTTTTAAATACTAATTATCAATAATGGGAAATTATTTTCCAATGTGTTTTTTTATTTTCTGCCTTTAAATGTATTCTAAAAACCAGTTGGACATTTGGCCCAAAGTTCAGTAGACACCATGTTGTGTTCTCATGGAAACATCTACTTAACTACATGGATCTAGCAGTTTAAGTCAAACTCATAATACACTTGAATATGATTAGTAAGTAACATAAACATCCAGAAAGAAAAGTAAATAATTCCATTATTTCCTTTTTATTTTCCTTTATGTAACTACCATAACTTGTGAATGGCAACAAGTCCTCTGGYGTAGCTCTGGTATGACTTAGCTTTCACTATGAGAAGACTGTATATTGGATTTGTGAGAAATATGTTTTGGTTTCATTGCGCGGTCCTTTGTCCTGTTGTGGGCATCCTGTTGGTTTGCTGGATGGCCCATACCCATCAGGTGTGTGTGGTTTCTGCAGGTGTGGGCACAGCCCTGTGTTCCGCTGCCGGGAGATGTCGGGCCGGGCCCTCGTTCCCTTCCTTGTGGCCACTGAAGTTCCACACACGGCKCTGGCCCTGCTGCGGGGGCTCCCAGACTCTGCTGCTCCTGGCATGAGGCAGAACGCTGTTCATGGAACCCTGCTGCAAGTAAGCTTGTTTTCCATTCATTTGTTTTTGTTTTGTGAGGGTTTTTAATCTTTTTTTTTTACTGTTGGGGTTTTTTAGAAAGGTTTTGGTCATACTTGACAGCCAGATAACATACCATGAGTTGTGCTTAACATTCACACGTTGTCAAAACATAGATGAAGACTGCTTTTGAGTTTATTCTGTCAGATGATAAATGTGGAATGCACATTGCAGCTGTCATTTGAAGCAGTAAGCTGTAAGTAGTAACATYTGCATTTCATATAATGTTTCATCTCCAGAGATTAAAGTGCTTTAAAAGCAAATACGCTATCTGAATGTATTTACAGAGAGATCTGTGTGACTTGCCCAAAATGACTGAGCACATCTGAGGCGAAGCTGAACTCCATGCACCAATAGCATTGTATATAGATTCAGACTTGCTACTGACCCACATAATTATTTATCACTCCATTTGCTTTTCCTGCTACACCAACAGCTTTCTGTCAGTGTGCTGTACAAGTTGTGGTAAGCTTTATACTCTKGTCTTCTGGAAACATTCTGGAGAACAGCTCACTTATCAGAAATTTCTTCATTCTCCATATATCATTCCCCTGGTTTATGGCAGTCAGTTCCCTGTGTTTCATTTTCAAGCTATCATGGTAATAAGTTACTGATTTTTATTGCCTGTTTTTCACAAGCAACCCTCCAACAAAGCCATATTGTACATGATCAGCTCTGTTGGTCTGTCTTAGCTGGCAAGCTTTCTAGGGACATGTTCCCACTGTAAGCTCTGTGCTAGGGTGTGTATGGTTGCTTTGATTYGGTTTTTAATTGTATCCTTTCAGGCATATTATTTCCCCTTAAAATCAAGACTTTCAGGAAATCTAGGAAATGGGTGAAGTCCCTCTAGGGCTGTTCWTGTCAAYTTTACCCATAAAGGGTTTCAGGCAGTTGAATCTGGATTTGATTAATGGTTGGTCCCAGTAGAGGGTTTTGCAGGGTATGGGGTGGGYTCCTGCTCTGGAAAACAGTTGATGCACCTGATACATGCAGGGGATACATGCTGTATCAGTGTGGGAAGGGGGGGATTGCCATCCTCGCACTGGCTGGCAGCCCTGCTGTGYCACAGCTCCTGAAGTGTTAGGAAGAGAGGATAATTCCAACAGTGAGAATGAAATGCTTTCTCAATCCAGAATGATTATAGCTACTCATGAGGGTATGGACTGGAGGTAGTGTATAGAGTTAATTGCCTTCTTTGCAGTTACCTGGAAAAAAAGATAATAAGAAATAATAATAATGGAGGGTAGATATGAAAGAGCCCAAAGGATGGTCTAGTTTTTTAATTCAGTGTTGYTAATGAGATCTTATGCATAGCTGTAGGGAGCTTTCCACACCCAAGAGATGGGAGATATTCCCAGAGCTTTAACCTGATTTTTCATCAGTTTGAGCAGCTGCTAGGAGCTACTTCTTCAATTTGTACTACAYAAGGACAGACCATGCTGTCAGAGAATGATAGTCTTCCAGAAAATGTCAGTTGTACCTYAACAGTTCAGTGGTTTGGTTTCTCACATTTGTCTTGGGCTTTGCTGTTATCTCTTATGAATCAAGGGTACTGAAAATCTCTATTTAATGCTTAATTTAATTTAGTGTATGGCTGAWGTGTATGGCAACTATCTATTGCTAGTTTAAAATAAGAAAACATTCAGAAGAAATACTTTAGGGTGGTAAAGATGTGCAAAAAATGGAGGCAAGGCAGTGGTGTTTGTTGTAGCTCCAAATTACCAATGCCAGGTAGTTTAACCTGTAGTTAGCTTGCACTTCTGGTAGGCAGTACAGAGAAGAAAGTACTGTGACTTTTTAGAGGTTGCTAGATGCCTGGTTTCAGTTTTCTTTTTATCAGTGTTAGTTGGGACTTGCAAATCTGCTGGTAAGGCTTATTGAAATGTAGAAATACGTTATGGGGACTATTGGTTAAAGCACTATTGGTCAGGAGGCTTACTTGAAGAGATGGTGATCTGGCAGTGTTCAAAACTGTTTGCACTGCTTTTCCATGACACAGTGGAGGATTTATCATCCTCCTTGATATAAAACCAAGACAAAAATCTCTACTAAAAAGAGCAAGCCTGCACAAAASTCAATAAAATATACATTTTTCCAGCAATGCAAGGCCAATATCTTATGAAAATGGAATTCAGTAATTTGATTTGTTCAGTCACATGAGAAGCTACTAGGTTCATTGCTTGAGTTTTTTATTTCCGTGTTCATATATACTGTCAAGTTCTGAAAAGGAAGGCTGGAATTATTCAGAATTAGGTGGCAGAGCCAGATGTAGTAAATCATGAAGGTATATTTCAGTTATGTTTAAGAGTTATGTAATTTATAGAAAGATCATTCAAAAACAGTTCAGCATGGAGTGCTTTTCCAGACATGGCTTGGTTTTCAAAATGCTGAGATTGCCAAGAAGTGCTTTTTTGACAGTGGATGTAGATGTGTTTAACTTGAGACGTCTGCATTATGTGAAAACATGTATTTTTCTCCATAGTGTTTTTACTGTGGCTCAATTTGCAGAGAAATATGAATGTCCATGAGGATAAAATAATGTTATGCTTTACAGGTTTTACAGAACAATTCTTTTCAAKAATTATGTAAGGGGACGCTGCTGTTCTGTAACACTTGGGGAGCTGATGATATTCTTCAAGAAGCAGTTCTGCATCATAAGCAAATGCACTGACTTAAATAAGACAACTAAAAATATTTTCTATGCTTAATGTTTCCTTTATGAGTACAGTTTCTGCTTTGCTCCATAAACCAAATTGGGATGGGTCGGGGGAAGGAAATAAAGTTTCTAATTCACAAGAAAATGCAAACATTTTGTACTCGCTTTCTTGAATAAGGAAATATTTCGTGCTTGTTTTGTTTTAAGATCATGGCTTTTTAGCTGATCAGCTGAAAGGAAGAGCTCATCCAGAGCTTTTTGTAGGGACTTCTGGAAGAGTGTCAACTAGGAAAGCCTAAAGGCTTGTGTATCTTTGACTTTTAGCAGTTGCCAAGGAACTTACAAATATTTGGGAAGTTTGTGAGGTTTCCTTATCAGAGGATCAAATGTTCTTTTGACCTTCTGCCTCTTTTGGATTGGAATTACTGCAGTATATATTCAATCTTTCCAGAAAAAAAAATGAGAAATTTAGAATGAGCCAGGCAAGGCTGCCTTTTACTTTCACATCCTCAATCCTTGGGTGTGATGGAGTTCCAGCAGAGCTCCTCTCCTTGTTTCCTCTGCTGTTTTTATCAGGTGATGACTTTTGTCATCAGTGCTCTCTTGGAGGCCTCTGGGTTGCTTACATGGGGCTGTGTTGGTCACCCAGCAGCTGCCAGGGTGGTTGAAGCCCCCCATGAGGAGCAGGGCCTGGTAGCACTGGGCTGTGTCCTGTAGAAGCCCTTGTCCACTTGTCCTGCTTTGTTTGGCAGCTTGTAGCAGACACCCCCTGCAGTCTTAGCYGTGAGCTCCCAGCTGGCTCATCACCCACCCCCAGGCAAAGCTCTGCCATTCCAGTTGTTCTGCCRCAGAAAGGTCAACTCCCATCTTCTCATGTCCCCTGCCTGTACTTCCTAAAGGACCTGTGTCCCTCCACTGCCTTACCCCAAACATGTCAGCTATTGTATCTGGCCTCTGTCATCCCAGCAGGATCACAGACTGCATCTGCACATGGACCTTTAAATTCCTCTAATTCTTTAAACCCTTCCTTTGAGTGCTTCAAAGTGAAGAAGAGTTACAGGGACCCTATAAAGATTTGTCCAGAAAACAAGGCAGCGCCTTTAATTCATCTGGTTGTGGGTTATTTATGATGATTAAAAAACCCTCCCAAATGCACAAACTTTCAGATTGGTTTGCCAGGGAAAGCAGATGTTAGACTTCAGCTTTTGTTTTTATCTTGAGAGAATCAGTTAACATGATTGATGCTGGATTTCAAAGCCTGTGTGGTGTTCATAGATGGAGAATCCAGTTGTTTTTAGTACAGTGGAATAGCAATGGTATGACTGGAGCTTTCAGTCACAGTTCTGCACTCATTAGTTTCCAGAAATCTTTTTCACATTTGTATACTGGAAAAATCTGTACTCCAATGAGAATGTATATACCCTTACATGCTGGTCATATCAAGAAGAATCCATTGGGCAGCTGCCATTAATCATGGCAGACATAATTACTGTTAAGGTTTATTTGTTTTTCAAATGAATGAATCTGCACATCAATTGACTCATTATCTTGTGTTTTATCARTTTGATCTTCACATTCACTTTGGCAAGCCTACAGTTACATATTTTCAGAACACAGGGGATTAGGTCAATGAAGTTATTAAAAGAGACATTGTGTTTTCATTAACTTGTCTGTGCCTTGTTCTGAAATGTTGAAGGTGCTGCCTTACTTTCTACGTGCTGACAGTGTCTAGCTTGAGATTGGGATACACAGCAGGACAAAAAAGTTTGCTTCTCTTATTTGGCCATTCTATTTGAGGAGCTTTTTTGCAATCTCTTTGCATTTTTTAAGCATGGAATAGGAGGAAGGAGGATTTGGTGACTTCTCCCTCATCACTTGCTGCTTATATATGGAGGGAGCTACATGACTTTGTCTGTATGCCTCCATTTGCTGCCTTCACCAGGAGATAGATTGCATGGTCCAAAATAAAGCTTTTATCAAAAGTTCCCAGCTTTTTCCAGCACATACCATTCAAGAACAGTTTTTTTCTAGAATCTGCTTTGGTCATGATGAGTATTTACATTTTTGGTGGTGCTGTGTACAGGCAATTAAAAAACTACATAGAGTAAAATTTAAAAAAAAATTCCTCTGCTGATCTGGCATGTTCTTGCAGGTGAATCCTTCCTGTTGTGACTGGTTTTGGTCATTGCTGTAACTCAGAAGTCACAGAAATTCTGCTTGCTCTGCTGTGGTCCCTAGGAACATTTCTGTCTATCCCCCATCTTCTCATCTGAGGCCTGGCTGGTAGCTTCTCTTCTTCTCTTTGCTGCCATCTTCCCACTTACTCCTGTTACTTTGTCACTCCTACTGATTTGTCCTGAGATTTGTTCCCTGAGCATATGCCARTGTTTTGCATTGCAAGAGAAAAACTGTATTCCTTCTCTCTGGGGATCTGTTCTTAAAGACATACAAAATATAGCTGGCAGATGAAATGGAGAGTTTGTTATGCTTTGGTGCAGGGTTAAAACTTCATGAAGATRAAAATGGAAAATCACTTACTTAATGTTGCTTTGAGTTTCAGCAATCAGCAGTCATTTGCTCTTCACAAATTGTTATGCTTAATATTCAAACTTTCTCCAAACTTAATTTTTCTCCACAAAATTCTGTGGTATTAGAGCAGCCAGCTGATTCAAAGTGTGTATTTGTGTGTGTGTGAGGTTGATTTTTCCTTGTTTGTTTGTTTTTTGTGATCATTAATTCAAACAGTTCTGTTAGGCATATGAATACAATGTCTCATGCAAGGAATGCTGTTTTAAGATTTTGAACCTTTTTTGTTTAGTTTTTGAAACAAGCAACACTTGCATCTCAAATCTGAAGAACAGAATGAGTCACATTGACTCAGTTGCATGTGACAGAAATTAGACTTATAGGAGATATTTGGCTTCATAACTCTTTATATTCTTTAACATTCATTGTAAAAATTAAACTTCCTACTGACTTTATTGGGTCAAGAAGTTAGCAGTTACTTTTCAGGGAATAGCATCTTATAAAACTAGGCCCATCTCTCTGAAAATTCTTAAAATGGAAGAATCTAGAGCCCTTCTATTAAAAAAAAAAAATATAATTAAAACACTTTCATGGTTGCATAGTAGGTTTTTCTGTACAGGACTTTTATCACAGAAWCATGGAATTGTTTGGRTTGGAAGAGACTTTAAAGATCAGGTTCCAACCCCCAGCCCTGGATAGGGATGCCTTCTCCTACACCGGGTTGCTCAGAGACCCATCTAGCCTGGTCTTGAATACTATGAAASTCATGTACTATTTTTTTTTTAATATTTCTGGAGTTTATTGACTACATCAAGGTTTGTGCAGTGGTAGAACTTTAAATTATGTGTATCAACTCTTTGGGTATGCTGATTCTTTAAATCTGGAAGAAGGGATTTAAAGATGAAATAATTGATTTAAAAGATGATTGGAGCCTTCATTAGAGCAGCAAGAAAATCAGGACAAGAACACAAGCTTGTAACAGCCATACTGGGTCATGTAAAGATTTGTCTGAGTCAGGTGCTCCCTCCAGCAAGGACTGATAGCACAAGCCTAGGAAAAAGAGTAAGGCAGATAAAGCAGCTGGAGAAACATCTGCATGTGCTATCTTAGCTTCCAGCACTTTTGAGCCAGAGATGAATGGATATGACTTTTTGGAAGATAAAAATTCAGTACATGGTTGTAGTGATGAAAAGCAGCAATTCATKATGAAAACATCAGTATGTTAGGTAGTTTAATTATCTGGCAGAGTCGTATTAAGCCAGGTTGTTGTTGATGAAAGTAATCGAAGTAGAGTCTGCCTAATGAATGCAGATGCCTCTTTCCTTCCTTTGAGGAGGAGGATTTTGGCTGAAATAGCTCCAAAGGAAGGTCAAACTTTAGGTATTTCAGATTGTGATCACTCTTGAGTTTTATGAGTTTAATACTTGAACACTTACTCAGAGGACTAAATGCAGTTTAAATAATATGAAAATAAAGCAGGGAAGAATGATGCATGAAGGAGAACTCACAAGCAGTCACTGGACCTGCCTTTTATTGGACTGAATAGGTAATAAAGCCCCATGGACTCCGGTGACKAGGGTGTGAGAATATGAGGAAACAAATCAAATCTATTTTGAAGGTCGTTCTTGGATTCTGATCCTTGTTGCTGGGTTAAAGAGAGAGGTGTACTATTTATGAGTTTCACCTAAAAATCCTTAATGTGAATTAGCAGCAGTGTTGGCAGTGACCATTTTTTTCCTGTTTTGTTTTGAAGACAGAGGATCTCCAGATTCTSCGGGAATGAATGCGGAAGTAGTGTATTGTTTACTTGGCTTTATTCAGTAGCCTAGAAACATTGTCTATGGTGAATTACATTTTATTTGTCTTGGCAGTAAAGTTTGAAGTGTAGCAGTTCAATGTTGGTTTATAAAAACTCAATATAGTAAATAAACTTTACATTGTCTACTGATCAAAGAAATAAACCTGCTAAAATTAAATGTTTTCCAGGGAAACTTCCTTTCAGCTGTTTCTCTTCTAACCTCAATTTCAAGATAAGCCTTACTTTTAAGATTAGTACAAACAAAAAAGAAATACCGATGTCAGGTTGGAAACATCATTTATATGGAGCTGGCAATAGCAGAACAGTTGTCTCATTTCTTTATGTTGTAAATTTGTAATGACTGTTACGAAAGGGTACACTGATATAAGAAGGCAGTGAGCATTTGAGAATGAGATTTGTATCTATGAATGCAACAGAAATACAGCTGAGTTCCAGGAATGGGAGGAGGYAGTCTCTGAAAGAGTCATTGATGAGGTCTTGCCAGAGGTTTTCTTTCAGCTGTTTTTTTAATTAAAAAAACAAACCGAGAAAAAGACACGTAATCCAACTGATTGACTGGGCAGCCCTGCTGGTTGTACATTGCTTTGAAGTTGCTTTAACTGTAATTAGTAATGCTCCCAAATATCATCTCTGACTTCCTAGGACGTGTCACCACTTTTCAAAAGGACATAGATGTACACAGCTCTTACAACTCTATTAGGTYTCTTCAGTTTCTGCAAAATTGAGTTCCCTCCTACAGCAGCTAAGGATATGCAAAGATGCTGTTGTTGTAAACCYTGTGGGGTCACCTCTTTCTAGTGAAAAAAAAAGACATAGTTTWGTACAGAATAAGCAACATTTATCAGTCTGTGAAAACAACTACTGTTTTGATTGAGAGGTGACTRTAATAATGATTACTCTGGATTGTGCCAGGGAGAGCATGTCAGTTGTCCCCTCTGTAYAGGGAGAGAGATGCTTGAAGGATGCATTGCTTCCCTCTCTCCCATATCCTAGATTTTGATGCTTGTTACTCTGTTTATGGTAAGCAGTTGCTTTGCAAATGTTTTGGCCTTCCTGTTCTAGTGCACCTAGTTCCACTCCTTTATGAATAAAAGCTCCTGCAACCTTGCTAGCAGAAGTTTTGGGTGCCTGTGTGTTGCCATTTGAGGTACCCTACCTGGTGCTCAGTTACAGCCATCCATCCAACCTGGCATCTCTAGTTGTGTTTGCGGATAATAGTGCAGTGACTGAAAACACTTATCTGTGAGTATGGTTATATAAAACAACTTTGATTAGGTGTTAATAAAGAGAAATCCTCTTTATAGGTASAGTTTTCACAGTGGATACATTATTTCATCTTTAAATGATGGACATATTAAAATTTTCAGCTCAGTGTTTTACTTTTCATTACTTTTACATTTTCAGTCTTCCTGAAGAGAGTTGAACTATTCTAGGCACTGGCTGAAAGCACTGGCTGAGTGATTTGATTTAGACCTCCCAGAACAACAATTGAACTGTTGTGAAGTCTGAATTTTTAAGTGTTCCATTCTGTGCATATTTCTTGCACCTGTTTTGCATTATGAATCTATAAGTATCCCTCATGATTAGTCAGGAAAGCAATCCTATCACTCTGTCAYTGGCAGAGGATGTTTTTACAGTTGGGAAGGGAAAAGCTGAAACTTGTAAAGCTTACTGAAGATATAATATTCTCCAAGGTGGTGCAGTGCATTAATTTAGTACTCCTTGGAGTTCATTTTTCATCTCCCAAAACATGTTTTCCATTCAACCCACATAGGATTTTTTTCCCTTTCTTTTGATCTAGGAACATGTCTTTAAAACTTTCAGAGCCAAAGGAAAGACAATCCTGAATACACTTTATGGATATACTTTTAAAAATACCCATCCATGATAAGTTCTGACTGCTTGAGGATGTATGAAAAAATTCTTCCAKACAGTGAGGCCTTTTTACTATTCTGTGTTTTCAGAAGTTCAGGTTATAGTGAGAAATAGGGGAAGATGCCTTCTATGTTTTTTGGAAGTTCTCTCAGCCTGTTTACAAAAGAGAAGAATATTCTCCATGAAAGGAAGAGAAAGCTGGGAAAATGAGCTTTCAAAAGAACGCTGGGTGGGAGAACTGAATGAAGATGGATGAGTGTTTGTAAGTGGGTGACTACTCAGTAAGGACTTATAAATGTTGTGGACCAGGATGCAAGAGTCTTGAATAGTGGAACAAAAAAAAAAAAAAGAAAGGAAGAAAGGAGGAAAAACCTGGAAATCTAAGGAAGTGAGACAAAATAAACCAAAACAAGAAGACACTTTTCCAGTGTGTGACGATATAAGGGCATTAATGCATCAAATCACATAGTGTGCTTTCTCTGTCTTAACCAATTTAATGCATGTTAATTGCTTTGGTTTTTTAAAATGTTTGTATGTCACAGGCATTTCTTTCAGTAGTGTTTCTTACTAGTGTTTTTTCTTGCCTTTATGTATTTAAGTATTTTAAAATACCAGCATTTTTGAAGTAGTTATTGTTGTGCTAAAGTTTTCTAGGAATATTTTTTCACATGGCTGTTTGACTTAAAGTGTGKTTTTTTTAACTGAGGCTCTAAATGGCTGAATCTGAACTGGAACATACTCTGTAAATGCGTTCCTCTGGTTTTGTTCCTCCAATGGTCTTTATGCATAGGCCAGAAAAAACCAGTAAATGGATATGCASGTGTAGGAAGGGCTGTACAGACATTTCACAGACATAAAGAGAGTACATGGGACAAAGTTTATGTGGGTGTGTGATTAACAGGGAGAAGCTGTGTTATGGTTGTACCTAGTAGTGGAGAGTTTATTTGGAGGAGTAGGAGTGGTGCCTTCCTTGTAAGGGTCTGKCTGCATTTTTTGCTTTTAGGTCAGGGGCAGTGTGAGGAGCAAAGCTCTACTGAAGCTCAATTTGTTTTCCACTGTCTAGTTCAACATGATTCCAGTTCTGGGGCATTTCTGCTAAAAACCTCAACTAAAAGACAGTGGCACTAAACTGGGAGGAGCTGTCAACTCCCTTGAGGACAGAGAAGCCCTGCAGAGACCTCAGCAAATCAGAGAGATGGGCAACCACCAACTTTATGAAGTTTGACAGTGACAAGTGCCCAATTCTGCACGTGGGACAGGGCAGCCCTAGTTGTGTGTATAGACTGGGAAATGAGAAGTTGGAGAACAGCTCCGTGGAAAGGGACCTTGGCGCCTTGACTCATATTCCACTTGGTCAATGGCAAGTGGAATCTGAGTCAGCAATGCCCTGGCAGCCAGGAGGGCCATCCCTGTCCTGGGGGGCATCAGGCACAACATCAYAGCTGGGCAAGGGAGGGGATTGTCCCCTATGCTCTGATCAGGGGTGGCCTCACCTCGAGTGCTGGGGGCAGTTCTGGGTGACACAATGTAAGAGAGGTATGGAACTGTTACGGAGTGTCCAGAGCAGGTCCACGAGGTTGRTGAAGGGCCTTGAGGGGAAGCCATGTGAGAGTGGCTGAGGTCACTTGGTCTATTCAGCCTGGGGAAGAGGAGGCTGAGATGAGACCTCATTGTAGGTACAATTTCCTTGTGAGGGGGAGAGGAGGAGCAGGTATTGGCCTCTTCACTTGCATGACCAGGAATCAAGCAAACAGGATGAGGCTCAGCTGGGAGAGGTTTCAGTTGGWTATCAGGAAAACAGCAGAGAGTGTGGCTGGGCGCTGGAACAGACACCCCAGAGAATGGTCACAGCAGCAGCCTGGCAGAATTCCAGAAGCATTTGGACCATGCTCTCAAGCACATGGTGTGACTCTTAKGGATGGTCCTGTGCACGGCCAGAAGTGATAATAATGTGGATTTTAAGTTGGGCAATGAAAAAATATGGCTTCCAGTGGAGCTTGCAGGCAGCTCTTGGACTTGTATACCCTGCAGAGCCTTCCTTAGGTGCTGGAAACAGTCTAGATGTGGTCTAACTGCAGAAGAGAGCAAGGGGAGATGTTGAGAGGGTGAGGGATGCTTCTAAATTTATCACCTGTCAAGATCCCTCCCTTTCTGTACTTCATAAAAGGTGCCAGTTGTCTTTGGATCATCAGTGTCTCTTGATATTTGGGAGTGTGGAAACCTCCTCCACAGCTTTAGGCAACCAAAGAATTAATAAGGCTTCTGAAGGAATGATGAGCAGCAGGTGCTTCTATTCTGCCCTCCCTAGCTGCTTGTGCCTCTGTTATCTCTACCCTGTTTCYTCTGGCACACTCACTATCAACTCTCTCCTACCAGCTCTTGTTTCAGATGTTTGCTCCTTTTTATCTCTGTTTTGGACCCCATCCTCTTATAGAATAGCTGGTGTCATGATATTTAGTTGCTTATTGCACTGGAGTAATTACCATTAATTAATGCTGTCAGAAATCTGTATATTGATTTTATTCAGAAGTTTAAACTTCAGATTCAGTGCATCTTCACATCTGCAATGAATGTCTCAATCTCTGTTTGGCAGATAACCTCTGCAGATTGTAGTTGTTCATTCTGGCCTGTTTTTATTGTGAAAAATAAGCAATAGTTATTAATTTTTTTCCCTCAAATACAGAAGTACTTTCAAAGCTGCAGAAGGGTCTTTGTGACAGAGGTATATATTGGGAAACCTTTACACCTTGAAAATCTGATTCATCCTTTTTTGGTGCAAATGCATCAACAACATTAAACCTTCCTTTTCACTTGGAGAAATTTCTTATGAATTCAACACTAAAACATCTGACATAAATGGAAGATATTGAGCATTTATAGTTCATACTGAGTTTCATTTGAGTATGATTGAATTCTCTTGGCACCTTTTCTTCCTTTCACCAGTCCAAATGCATGCATTTGTTTAGCTTTATAATATTAAATTTACAGTCTTAAAAGAGAAAAAAAGTGAGGTAGGAAAAGCCAACTTCTCTCAGTCCCTATGAAACACTTCTATGGCAAACTCACATCTCACAAATTACAAATGCTCATCTCACATTTGTAAAGTGCAGAAGATCTTTCATTTATTCTTCCAAGGTTCTGTCCCTGTTGTTTCATTGGTGAAGCAGATGCTGGCAAATACAACAGGAAGTGTCAAGAGCACAATGTTCACGTTTTTTCCCCACAGAAAATATAGATAGAGACATGCTTAAGTGCATGCTTGATTTTTGTACCTTTCGAATTATTTTGTGCCATAAGAMATAAGAAATAAGGAAGAGCCTTCGCTCTTTGGAATGAAGTCACTTTTGAACCCAAACCAACTCAAGACAAAGAAGAAAGATTAAATCTTTATGTTATGTGAAACATGCTACGTGTTTAATACTTTTTAGGTTATTATGTTAATGGAAAAGTAAGTAATAAGAGCATAAAAATATGTGTGTGCTCTGGTGTGTCTCCTGTTTTCCCATCTAGTAAAATCCTAAAAGGGCTCTGGAAGATGTAGAGATGGACATAGTAACACTCTAAAGGACTTCACATATACACCCTATTGCCAGATTTTTGTTAGGCTTTATTTCCTGATGTAACATCTAATAAAAAACATATGCTCTGTGTGTGTATGCTGTCTTGCAGCATAAAATTGCAGCCCATGGAAAATCCTGAAGCATTTCAAAAGGAAGGGACTGGGTGTAATCACCTCGTGGTATCAAGCATCTTCAGTTGTTGGAAGTGAAAAAAAGCTTATGAAAGCCAAAACAAACTTTTTATGTTTGACTAGTCTTGAAATATGCACAATATGGCCTCTTGGTACTCAGTGATCACWGATGAGGAAAAAAGTGCTATCTTTGAAATATCACACTGCCTTTAGCAATAAAAGGAGAATATTGTTTTCTCTRAAAAAAATAGGAAGTGTTAGTAAAAGTGATAGAGACACAGTGTTGAAGAAGGWAATATAGCTACAAAGTAATGTAGCTCTTAGAGTTGTTTAATTTTCATAATTTTTCTTTTTTCTGAAAAGCCCTATTGTAAARAAGAAAAAAAAATTGTTTAATTTAGTCTTTCAGACAGATACCTTGAATATRTAGCATTGTCACTTAATTCAATTTGACACAARAATTAAGAGTTCTAATGACATTTAAAGCTGTTTTCAGTCTTGTATAATGTGGTACTTTGTGAACAGTTGAAGAAGTTAATTTCCTGTAAAGTTGAGTTTTTGAAGTTCTGTGATCACATGGTCCAAATAAATTATTTCATCCTAAATATTTCTTAAGTCAAGTTGCAAATGTTCCTAAACTGATCATGTCCAGCTCTCAAATTATTACAGCAGTAACTTCTTGGGTTTTTTTCTCTCAGAGTGCAGTAGGCTATTACATTTTCTCAGAAAGGGAGATGACTGCCGCAGCCTTTAATACTTTCTTCATCAACTCTTTGAGTAGTTGAGTCTTACTAATGGTTTTCCATCAGCCTTTTCCTTTCAGAGGAATTAATGTTCCATTGACATGTTATCTTTTAATTCAGTTTTATATCAGTGATATTTATAAAGGTTGGATATGACAACAGGAAGAAAGGTTTAGAAGCTGAGAGTCACTTGCATTTTTTTTGCGTTTAGTCATGAACAAAGTTTGGAATGGGGTTATCGATGTAAAAAATCCCTGGGGTTTTACACAGACAACTTTTTAAAATAGAATTACAGCACCATAATTATGCGCCACAAAAATCCTCAAAGCAGTTGCAGTGCTGCAATTACAGAAGCATGAAGCACTTGGGAGGTGTCCCTGGACGATGCCATTCCATTGGAGTGCTGTGAGCAGGAGGTGTTATCACAGAACTGAATTAGACAAACYTGATTTTGGTCTTTTTCTTTAATTAGCATTTCTTTGGGGAATAAAGTCGGTTATTTTTGGTGACAAGTATGAAATTTTCACAGTTTGTACAGTAACTAAAACAAAGGTGATAAATTTGAGGAATTTTTTTTCATTTCTTTCACAGTTTCTAATGCAAAACTTTCATACTCAGTATTGCTACTGTATTGTAAACAATGCTGTCTGTTAGGAATCTCTTCACAGAGAGAACTTTATGTAGTTAAAACTGTAATGTCACCAATAAGTATTTTGTTTTTACCTTTTAACTTGTTCAACAAAGAGCTTTTACTTTGTTTTTACCTGTAACTAGAAGAGAACTCATCTTCCTTAACATCAAGTAAATAAATTTATACATAGGTGGGCTCCCCTTCTGCAGCTGGCTGATAACTTTTAATATATTGTAAACCCACCAATAGTGATCAAGTGCACAGAAAATGCATAATGGTGTTTGGAGAGAGGAAGAAGCTCTGTTTCAAATAAAGTTATTTTGTTTTTCCAAGTGCAGTTAAACCGTGGAATTTTGTGGAATTTTAGTAGACTCTTAAACTGCCTCTGTGGATTCCCTAACTTTTGACATGTTCTTGCTAGTTCATTTTCTTGTCTTTTTTTGCCAAATTGAAATATTTTTAGTGTTTATTTGAAGCAGTCATACTTCATAATATTATATATGCTTTGTTGTAGTTTTAGCTCTGTAGTAAATTTTGCTGCTTAAAAACAAACAAAAAAATTATGCAGCTTTACGGAATGATTCTTCAACATAAGCCATCAATCTCCAGCATAATCTGTTGATAACCAGTGGATGCTTTGTGATTAGGATTGAGGACAGGGTATAGAAAAGGCACCTCTCTAAAAATGGTGATAAGGGAGATGCGCACAAGATCTGTGTGCTGAGGAGCCATTCAATGTGTGGCACCTCTTATCTGCTTTGTAGCAGAGATTATGAACAAATAATGGAGCTATGAGTGAGGGTGGCAGGACTTTCTACTCATTTCTGTTCTGCCAAATTCACACTGTGAAGTGACTTGAAACCACAAGCTCTCCCTAGTTTCTGGTTTAGTTTATCTAAAGGTAGTGAAATAAAGTGTTTAATCTGTTAACTAAAGAAACTGTTGATTTTAGTGGGTGGTTTTGCAATTGCAGCCACTGGTAAAATACAGAAGCAGCAGGACATGGCCTGTGGAGTGGTGGGTGGAGGTGACCACAAGCACGACCAGATTGGTACTGATTGCAAAGGGATAACACAGTGAAGAACCCATTGAGATACTCTTACCACTTGTGTTTGGTGTTTATTTGAATGAAAAAGGGTATGAAGTGTCCTAATAGTTCCCTCCATCACTGATGCAGGGTGGTTTTCAGCTGCCTTGAGCCAATCTGGCTTTTAGTGAAATGGGTTCCTACTTGTTCTCATTGCCACTTTTGAGGCACTAATGCCAGAGGATTTGTGCAGGCTCCTGCTCTGCATCAGCTTGTGCACAGCAGTCCACACGCAGCTGATCATCACTGTCCTCTGGCTGCTGGGTGTTGCAGCTGCCATACATCAGCTGGTGGTCTTCTTGGAGCCATTTCAGCAAAACCAAATACGATTTAAATATTTGGATGTTATTTAAATAAATTTAAATATTCCAATTTCAATATCAGGCCTCTGCAAGCCTAACTGATGTGACTGAAGGGAATGGGGAGCTTGCTTTCATTAGAAACCTGGGTAGCATGTTTGAAATTGTCAAACTTCAGCAGGATGTGGTGTTGAAAAAGTGGTGGGCATGGTAACATGTACCACTGGCACCAGTGTGTTCAGAAGGCAGCTACCTCTGTGCAGTTCAATATCCAAACCTGAGCAGAGGGTTAAGTGGCTTCAAAAAACAGTTCTCAGAGACAGTAAGACAACTGTACTCCTCTGAGATAATAAAATCAAACTTAAACATGTGCAAATGTTGGAGAAGGTGGTCTTGAGTAAGGGAAAGTGTTGGAAGAACTTATTTTTCAAAAAAGTCTTTTTTGACATAAAAACTGCTGTTGACGTTCCCTTCTGTCAAAAACACATCAATTGCATTCAAATGGAAGAGAGAAGGGGGAAAAATAACAATAAAGAGCAGAGCTTTCTGACCAGCTTCTAATTCCTCTGAAGAGAATACCTCTAGGAAATTTCATCATTTTATTCTGGATATTGTCTGTTACAGGTGAATTCACAAAGGCAGTGTTCATCTGCTGTGGTGCTGCTGATTGTAAAACAAAGATCATGATCTTACTASAGCTTGGAAAATGTTTGCTAGCTTTGAGTTTGGCACTTGCTGCAATAGCGTGGGATGCTTGTTTGTCTGGGGAAAAAATCCACAAGGCGATGAAGCACTGTCAGTAATTAAAATCAGAAGGAATACTTGAGCCATTTGGGGGAGATGTAATCAGCTGACTAGTGAGATTAAACTTGGGGAACAAAAGGCAAATACATTGCAGGTAGAATTCCAAATGTTCAAAGCGGAGATGAAAAATTCATTAACGTTKCTCTCTGATTATGCAGTTAGCCCTTTCCTTGCCCTTAAGTTTACCTTGGCTGGGGCACTTGCAGTTAAATGGCACTGTGGAAATTACTGGAAAACATTAACATTAACTTGTTATTGTAAGCTGACATCATGCTGAGCCTGATGGGAAGTGAAAATTTATAAATAGCTTGTCCATATGTGTAAGGCAAAAATCTGCTGATCTTCAGCAGTAGGATGATTCATGTATTTGCTGTAGTTTAAACTTCATTATGAGTTTTCTATGTTTCTGTGAACTTTGTAGTTCCAGGAACTTCAGGAAGATCGGTGGTCCAAAACTGACAGGACTCTGAGGAAATACTGTTGATATTTTCAGTGCAGTTTTGATTGTACAATCTATATTGTACTGACACTTAGGTATTCTTCCCTCTGTATTTTCTGATGAGCCAAGTGCTTCCATAAAAGTATACTTAAAACATAGTTTTGGCATTTTTTTCTCCTCCCATAAATTCTCCTGCACATGCCTACTGTCTATGAACTGGAACAYAGGGGATCTGAATTGTATGTCTCTGAGACACATCCTTTGTGTATTTCAAATAAATCACTTAATCTCTGTTTCCTTGCCTGCAAGACTTCATTCTGTAATCTTTTATAATATGGGAGGGGGGGGTCATATTGAGAAACAAGATATGATTACATAAGTAGAAGCTTTATTTCTACATCATTCATGGAGAATAAGTAAAGAGATGTTGTGTATTTCAGGTAGCCAGTCCTCTTTCCTCTCAGATGATCTTCCTTTTTGGAAGGTGGCTGGATCCACACACACCCGGGCTGACCAGTGCTGCCTTGTAGTCCAGTGAGACTGAAAATACAGGAGGGCTGCTGGGTTGAGGATTGTCTTTTTTCCCACGTGTTACAACTAAGTAGGATCCTCTCACACAAATTAATTTTTAGATGTTATTGTGTTAAAAGAAGAAAAAAGGAAAACAGTTTGCATTAAATACACCTTTTTTCCAGTTGTCTTATGTACTCCCTTGTAAAGCTGAACTGATTATTAATGTATATGCTTGGAATTCAATTTAACTTATCTGCAAGTTAAGCCCACCCATCAGTTATGCTGTCTAGACATAAAGTTACTTTTATTGCATGTTTCAGTTGTATATTCCCTTTTATAGGGATAGTTTCGACCGAGGAAAATTCTTGTGTGTTTTACTTGCATTCGGCTGTGTTGCTGTGTGTTGGAGGAGTTTGGCATTTGAGCTGGGGGTCTGGGCACCAACGTGGATGGGGCTTGATGGATCTGCAGGGCTGTAGCCCCCGATGTTCCCCTCGTTAGCTCCATCTAACTGGGTGAGAATTTTCTTTAAGGGAGGGACATTTGCCCTATTGTTTGCACTCCGAGGTGCAGCAATCTCAGCGTGGAAGAGCAATCAATCTTACCTAAGTTCAGCAGGGTTTGAAATGTTGGCTTAGMGTTCAAACAAAAGAGTGAAGTTGCTAATGTTGAGTTCCTCAGATGCAAATGGAGCCATTAATGGTGACAAAATTCTTGTAAATAGGCAGCAGTGGAAGTTGATCCTCATGTACAGAGACATGTATAGTCACAGGTTATGACTGACAATGTACAAATGGGGAAAAGCTTTCAGAAGTTGTAATACAACCTTGAAAGACATCACTGTTTTTAAAAATTTTGTTACCATGGTTATAGCAAGCTGCACTGGGACTTTTCATGTGTCAAATTATTCTTCAGACTTTAAAAATACTGAATATTTTTCTCATGTTTGAGAGAAACCTGTATATATGTTTTCTCCTCTGTAAGTTTAAAATCATTAGTTGGTAGATGTAGATAATTTTCTGTAGCTGCAAGCTTTACTTCACTTTATTTTATAATGTGAACTTGGGAACTAAAAGCATCAAATTGATTTAGCTTGTTTTAATTATTTTCTCAGCTTATGTGTTAATACAGACATTCCTGAGGCAGAAGATCACCCCTGCTGAAACCAGCAGAGCTGTGGGGTCAAGTGACAGTGTACTTCTGAGTGCTCTTGATAAACATGTTCATACTGTGTCTCTTACCATGTCAGCTTCCTTGTGTCAGTGGGGTAGCTGACAATATTCCTCCTAATTGTAAATATTCCTCAGTAAAGAGGAATGTGGGCCTTGGTCTTTTATTTGCGTTTGTTTCCTTCATGTGGGTATGTACAGGAGAGCTGTTATGAAGACATAGCCTGGGAAAAAGAATTTCAAATTGTTTCACTGCCACCTCTCAAAAAAAAGGAAGAGGGAAAAGAAAGCTGGGGTGTGTATGGGTGTGGCTTTGTAGCCTTTGGGATGGCTGGAGTAAGACATTGATGGCTGGGTTTTTAGGATGACAGAATATAGATTTGGAAAAAGAGACTTCGTTGTGTCCTTACAGCTGTTTGTTCTGATTAGAAGTGCAGGCTGAGGACAGTTCTAAAGTGCTCCCACCAGCCTGGTTAGTTCATTTCTCTAGACTTAGAGGTTTTAGTTTCATGTTGTGGGAAGATAATAGGGAGGTTTGCAGAGAGTGGAAATGCCACCAGCTCCACAGTAGCCTCTTTCATCTCTGGTCAGGCTGGCTGCTTAGGAGGATGTGTGTGAGACCCACTCAGGTTTTGCCTTTTCTTTCTTTGACTCCTCAGGCAGATTTGTCTTTTCTTAGCCCTGCCTGCTTATTGGGGTTTTCTCTYTGCTCCTCAGCCAGTCCTTCTGGTTGGGTTTCTCTGCCCAACACATGTACCTTTAGTTGAATGACAGCTTAAAAAGTATCTTAAATCCTAATGGCAAAAGAAGTCCTAATAATGATGAAGTGGGACCCTCATATCAGGTTTCTGTGTGAATAGGTAAACTGTGTACTTCCAAGAGAAGATTCAGCTGGGTCTCCCAAGTGAAATGAATCTGCTGTTTCCTGACAGCAGTTCTCACTGTTTTGTTTTCTCCCCGTGAAAATTTTGAGTCACATGCACAAATTTTAAGCTGCAATTCACTTTCATCAGACTTAAATAGGAAGGAAAACCTGGAGAAAAACCTAATAGAAATTGTATTGCAAGAATTTTGATCTGTGAAATTTCACGTTTTGTTGGGCTTGTTTTAGGCAAAAATCCATTTATCTTWAATGTGAAGAACACATTTTTAATGAGGGATGTTTTATGTCTGATATATGTCAGTCACTGAGAAGAAAGCAACTTTGCTATTTTTCAGCATCTTCTAACTTTCATTAATTATGCCACATTCATAATTTTCAGCTTATTAAATAGCTATGTTATTCTTGCTGAGTTACACAGAGTTAACTGCTATTGTATTCATTAATTTAGATGTTTTCAAGCCTTTTTTTACTTCTTAATTCGATCAAAACATGATTCCCTTCATTTTAATCAAAAGAACTTTAATTAATGTATAAACCCAGCTTCATGAATTTTAGTGGATATATTTGGAAGAAGGATTCAAGTTCCATAATTTCTCATGAATAATAAAGCAAAATGGGGTAATTAGATAATGAAATGTTCTGACAAAACAAAGCTAAAATTCTGGAAAGATTGAATTGTGAGCCAGCTGTTGCTTTAAAGAAAGAAAAAGATTTTATACAGTTTTCATAAAATTATTTGCAGAAGGAAATTGTTGAACCACAGACTGCATTTATTASTCCATACAAAAAGAACTTTAAGGAAGCAATATCCACATGCAGTCACGTAATGTATCTCTGGCAGAAATAATAATCTGATCTGTTAGTTGTGAAACTACTATTATGTAATGAAAGATTTCTAAGAAAGGAAATGGTAGGAACAAAGGGGGTGATGCTATAATAATTTGGTATATTGACATGATCTAGGACTGAGATGAATGATTGTTTTTCTAACACATTTGTTTGTGGGTGACAAGAGAATTGATAAACATTTGAAATTCCTCTTCAGTCTATTGCCATTTAAATGGGGAAATAAATTCGGAATATTTACTCTCTCCCACAAGCTCCAGATAAAAACTTCTCTCATAATTAAATACCTCAGGTGAAGAAAATCCTTAATGACTGTAATAGAGTTGATCTGTTCACAGAGTTGTTAAACCTCAGTGTGGCAGAGTCTGGGTCATGAGGACACAGAGCATAGGGTGTCACCAGCAGTGCCTGGTGCAGCACCTTTGTGCCCCATGGCTCTGGACTCATTTTAAACTCTGCCATGTACATGGCTGCTTTTGTCTGGGACATAAGCATGGACTGCAGGCACCGTGTTCATACCATACTCTGGTGATAAAACATTCTATTTCTTCTCCACAAATAGCAATTCCTAACAGAGCAGGGTAGTAAGCAGATAGTTATAAACTCTCCCATCTATTTTCGTATGGATATCTTATTGAAAAACAGGGGGATAGATGAGGTTTTTTTAGTCCCATTGTAATTATCACACTGATGCTTTTCATCTTTAAGAGAAAAAAGGGGATTTTTAAGACTTGTTTTTCCCTAGAGCTAATTATTGTAACTTTGAACTTTTTATCATACGTATAAAGATGCCTTCACCTGTCACAGCAGATTGCCAGTTTTTATCTACATGGTTGTAGTAAAAAAACATTGGACCTAAGTTTCAGAATACAGAGATAACTTGGCAGTTGTATTTATCATAGAAGAAGAATAAAATTTTATCTGCCTTTAAATGAGAGAAGAAAAGAAAAATTATGTTTGAGGGTTTTTTACCAGCACGTTAATACTCAGGTGAAAGCTTTTGATGGGGCTGTTCAGAAAACCCACATTTAGCTCCATAAATCTTCTTACTGCTGCCATTTTGCAAACACCTTTCTTTTTTTTTTTTTTGCCCTCCCATGTTACTTCAACTTTCATAACTTGGTTGAGTGGCATATTTTTCAAAGCTGACTAYTTACACAGTGTTTTCTTTCAGCTGCTGAAACATCTGTATTCTTTGTATTTTTTTTTAGGGAGTTAAAGGATATGTGTTGAGAATGTTAAGTKTCAGGTGATGTCAGTTAGGTTTTTTGGTTTGTGTTTTTTTCCCCCCCAGTAAGCACTGCAATGAACACTGGGAGCATTGTTTCAGTTTTGCACTTAGGAATGTGAAAATTTGTACTGTGTACTTAACGTAGCTGAGGGCATGCATGAAAAAGTTTTTATTGCTTCAGGTCATCTTAAGGGGGGAAGAAAGCTCAATGTTGCTACTTCACTGAGAAATGTGCAACTGGATAACCTGGTTTTGGAAAATCTCATGGTTTGTAAAAGGCACTTGGTGCAGCAACCTGCTGAAAGCTGTGCTTTCTTTCAAATGCAAACATGTGCTCATGTACACCAGGTATCCACCTAATCATTGTTTTATGTCTGAAATCAAAAGTTTGTTATGAATTTCAGAAACCTTAGTTCCTCCTATAAAATTATTACTAATGCTATGAAATGTTGATTTTAATTTGTTAGAAAGTGTGTCATGCTAGATGAACTTCGTGGCTATTGAAAGGTTGTGCTGTATTTGCAATGTCTCTGTATGTATGCAGGAGAACTCTTGCCACCAAAATAAATTTGCACTAGGTAAATTTGTGTTTGATACAAGTTTTCCTCCATCACTACATTGCTTCATTATTTTAATTGTGTATTTCCCAGCAATTCAAGCTGATATGAGTGCTGCTAAAGATAATGATCTGCTGCATATCATATCAAAGTTAGTGTGGGGGAAAAAATGTCTCTTGCTGATTTACATTTTTGACTTAGCTGATGTCTAACCATTTAAGTATTTGTTTTTATTTTAAAAAAAGCAATGTGCATTTTTTTTCACTTAATCATCCAAAATGAACACTTAGAAAATAGCAGATGTTATGTCTTAAGGCTTGTTTGGGTACAAAGAAAGCACTCAACTTTCTCATGTCAGGACAGGAGGCCATAGTGTTGCATCTGCAAGCACGCTGTTGGGTGGGGGATGGATGTGAACAGGACAGAAGGATACCTGTGCTGATTGACCAGAGGGGAACCAAGCTGGCTGTTCCTTTGCTTCTCTTTCTTCCCTCTCCCTTCTCTGCTTTTTCCCATTTTCTTGAGCCTTCTACAGCTGAAAAACCAGGGTGAAATATTGACAACTCCAAAGAAGGTACTGGAAATTGGGAATGGCTGAAGAGAAGAACATGGCTTTCTTGGCATGCTGAGTCCTTGAGTTTTACTCATTAGGATATAGTGGCACACCTGGGCTGGCTTGGTGGAGTTTGTTTGGGTTTTTTCTGTCTATTTTGCACTAGGTCATTCCCCCATGCAGGTGGTTTTACCTGCAGCAGCTTAGGACGTGCTGACTCAGAGTCAGAACCTCATGGACTGAGTGGTCTCAGATGTCCCATCATGTATCCAAGTGTCTGGACTTCCCATGGCTTGCACTGTTTTAACAACTCTTGTCCAGGCTGATGGACAGTCTCTGTCTCAGGATCTTTTGCTGGTTGCCCTGACCCTGAGATTGTTAAAAGTCCCTTTTCCCAGCCCGAGTGCTTGAAGAATGAGTCGGAGCTCTTCAGTTCTCGGTCTCAAGGTTGTTTATTGCATCTTATCTAAAAAAATTTTCTCCTGCCCTGCCGAGGTCTGTCCAGCAGGACAGTTCCAGGCAYGCYGCCAGCCCCTGGGGTGGTGTTATGTCTTTATACTAAAAACTACATATACAATGTTTACAATTACTTTCCAATACCTATCACCTGTGTTAGACAGTGAGCTTCTACTCTAAACCAATCACAGCAAAAGATGGAGGCCTAGAAGAAGGAGAAAGGCTGGACACGCCCAGATCCCTCCCTCCACCTTGCCTCCTGAACCCCCATTCCAGAAACTCCAAAATCTACTTTTCCACCCTGTGATAACTTCACTATTATTCTACCTAAACTGTTGTGGCTTGCTGATCTTCATATAAGGTTGGTAATTTGCTCCATGKGTCATAAAACCACAGGTGTTTTGGGCTCCGTGTCAGGGCTTCTGAGCCCCCTGGCAGGGGTCTTGGCTGTTCTGGGCAGCCAGAGGGATGTCCTGGGTTCCCACATCTCTGCTGTCCTGTTGGTGTGATATCCTGGCTCCTGAACAGCGTGCATAGGGGAGAAAAAGGTTTCTGGGTATCCATGAACTCACTGTCTTTAATGCAGGATTCCACAGAACTACAAACAATACTTTGTCTCAGTGAAGTGTTGTATCCATTAAAGAGAACCAATGTCATCCAGCATAAACCTTGCTCCACAGATAGTGCAAATCTTTGGTAAAACTACCTTTAAAAAAGAAAAAAAAATCAGTAATATATTGCCTTTGTGTAATAAAAAAACAATGCCACATACACAAGGAACACCATGACCTCACTGCATTATTGTGTGAGGAATTCAGCAGAGGGTTTTAAATCTTGTAGTATTTTGGACTTGAGGAGAGCCATGCACTGGAAAGCCTGTCTRTTTTATTAGCTGTATCAAACAGTCTCATAAAACTTGCTACCTCCTCATGCAAACTGGCAAACTCCTCATTGCCTGGCTTGTAGTCTTAGATCATGGAAGCCAAAGAATGACACATCACATGTGATGGAAGTGAAGAGCTAGTGAGGTTAACTTTTACACACATTGCTTGTTTGGTTGCCTCTGGTTTTCACTTACATAAAGTAAGGCTTTGTATMAAACATGCTGATGTTAATTGCAATTTCCACTTTAGCTTAGGCATTCTAAAATCTCATGCTGAGAAAAGAATTTCTTTGTGGGAAAAGCTTTTTAGGTGTCTAAAGTGTGGTGAGGGTGCCTGAATAAAAGATAGAGGGCTTGCAGTGAAATAACAAGAAAATCAGGATTCTSTGTATGTCAGAAAAAGTCAGAAGAGGCTAAATTGTAGTTGAACGTTTTCTTTAATGGATGCAAACACTTTTCAAACTCTCACATGAGTTGCACCTTCTAATTCTGCTGTTCAAATAGGGCTCATGTCCCATGATTTTTACCATCTGAATAGTGTTGAAAGGGTTGGTTCATACAAAGAATTAACTCCAGAGGAGTTWTGGTTGCATTTTCAGTACTGAATTTCCTACCTGGACAAATTCAAATCCACCAATTTTACCTTCTTGGTATACAGAGTTCTTTCTCTTTCAAGATCTTTAGTTTGAACTATCAAACCACTTCTGCATTGCACAGAAAGCACTTTGAGAGTTGTTTTCAGAGCTGAAGAGATTAAATTAATTTAAGCTGCTAGGAAAAAATATGATAGCCCCTTCATAATTGTGTAACAGATTTTATATTATTGCTTAGAGGTAAATCCATTGTCGTTCCTGGAAATGAATACAAGCACAGAAGAATAAAATTGGAAAGGTTAAGGCACCAAATGGTTTTCAATTAGCAGAGGATATAAAAAGCTTTTGCATAAATATTATTTTCCATTTTCGTTCTTATTCTTCTGTCATGTCTATGACTTAACAGGCATTAAGGGCAAGCCACAAAAAATATAGAGAAGCCGTTAGTAGTGGCAGCTTAGTGCGTTGGTTTTGATGGAGAAGGTTAATTTGAGTAGGTATTTACATAAACCATTTTAATAAGCAAACACTTGCACAGGAAAGAGCAGACTAAAGGAGAGGACAAGGTAGACATCWCTGGTGACACTTCGAAATGTTTAGAAGCTTGCACTTCTGCAGAGTGTTGTGTAGAAAAAGATAAAGATTCAAAGATTCTAAAGGTCTTGGAATTGGAAGATAAAGATTCAAAATGATCTTGGAAAGGCCATCGTAGAAAGATKATGCCAACAAAATTATGTTCAGTTCAGAGGACTTCAGAAGATTTTTAAAAAACAAAAGACAAGCTACTTCTCCTGGATGTGTCTTGCCTACAGAGCACCTTCTGACAAAGGGAGAGAGGAGTTTATTTCATTGTTCCTGTCAAAGGGCCCCAGTGGGATCTCTGTGTTTAATAAGTGCCTCACTAGGAAAAAATCTGGAATGACTGAATAGTGTCCAGGAACAGTTGCTTGCTGTGAGGGCAGGAGTGGGAGCAGACAGGAACACCTTACCTCAAGAGCTTGGGTTTTGAGGGTGACAGACCAGAGGAGTTGCATACAAGTATTCTGGAATCTGGCTTTCTTGGTTGTTTTTGGGATTAGGACAGTCAGGCATTTGTTTCGTGGAAGAATGTTTAGACCCTGCCTCAGTGTTTGTATGGGTTAGATAGTCTCTTGACATCTCTTGTGTTTCTGTGCTTATTTGAAATGACTGCAGCTGTTTTTCCACTTGAACAATTTCACAAAAAATAACCAGATGAAATTGTGTCAAGTTAATGCTATGTGGCAGTGCTTGTGTTTCCAAAACAAGCAAACAAACAAAAAAAATAGAAACCCCAGAGCGAGTGACAGCTGGAATGTGGGAAATCATGATCTGAGATCTAAAAGTCTGCATACAAAGGTTTTTCTTTTCTCAGAGTGAAGTGAAGGCCCCAGCTTGATCCCTTAGTCATTAAATTGTCAGTTTGCAAGTATGAAGTGCTAATACTCTTACATATCAAGAGTGTTTCCATATCAAATGCTCACAATATGTATTTTCAGAAATGGTCTGATAATGTCTTTTAAACTTCCTAAATTCAGTTTCAGTAAATAATGGGGGATGTACTTTTTCAATTTGCATAGAAGCTCTTTCTGTAACTTAGTTGTGTAAGTGAACAGAATTTCCAATTTTGAGGCTGTAAGGCAAAAGTCCTTTTGCTAAGTAAGATCTTTTCCATTAGGCTTCACTAGTGCAACACACCTTTCCATGTGTTCTCCTTTAGAAGTTACCTCACCCAGGTGTTTCCTGTTCACTTGCATGTGAATGGGAAGTTAAAACCAAGTGGGATGATGTGGTGGTGTCACTTGTGTCAAGTGTGTGTCATGCACCCTCTGCCACTTGCAGGATGGCACTACAGGGGCTGAGCTTGGAGAGCCCCTCTCCACTGTGCAGTTGGTATCAGCTTTCTTATACTACCCTATATTTTCATTTCATGCTTAGATGACTGTACTTTTTTTTTTTTTAACAATTTTTTTTCCTAACACTTTTCTATATATTCAATGCTACTTGGAGAAACCTGTTTTTAAATAGCAAGGAGGGTCTTTGAGAATGTACATTTTTTGTTTTAACTGTCTGACCAGAAAGCTATGATCTTGCTTTCTATTCTGGTACCTTGAATTCTTTCCCTCATCAAAGCTTGGACAGGTCTATTAGGCTTTTACTTGAAACTCTGGAAGAGAAAGTGCAGGAGCTCAGTCCTCAGAAAGGGAAAGTGTGAGTATCTCCCCTGCTCCGTGGGGCCTGGAATGAAGGTTCTCAGGAGCAGAATAAAGATGCTTTTCTGTCAGCACTTCAGAGTGGTTATAGATGGTAATTCCCTTCCCTGTCTCCTTGGTACAGTGCAAGCAGCCCTGCTCCATCCAGTGTGCCAAACTGCCAGTCTGCTTCCCAGGCAGTTGTGCTGGCGCTGGGGAGCAAATGGCACAGCAAGAAAGTTGAGGAATGTTTAAGTTGGAAAAGGCCAGAGGAGTGGTGTTCATCCAGCTGCCTTCTGTTGACTTAATGGAGGTTAACATCTTCCAGCACTTTCTGTTGTTTTGTGTGAAGAATGGGTTTTAAAGATGGGGCAACGTAAGGATTTAAGGATTCTATCTGCTGTGAGGCCAAGTGAATACATGTTTTTCCTTGAGTAATGGTTGTTCTTTTTGCAGGCAACTGTTTCATCTTACAGTTATTTGAAGGAAAAGCAGGGGCTAGAAACTGTTCATTTGATTTTCTTTTTTTAATTTAGGTTTTTCACTTGCTGCAGTCATACCTAGAATCAAAACAGTTTGTTAGTTTGGACTTCCAGCAGGGACTGCGTGACATCATTACCTCTGTGGGAACCAAGCTGTGGCTGGCTAAAAGGTAAGATAAAACACAAAATACCTGATTTATAAAGTTTACTAATGTATGGGAGACTTGGTTGATTTTTTGAATTATTATCTTAGCAAGGTGAACAGATTTATTTGTGTTGAATATGTAAAATTTAGATGCCTTATTAGCTTGCTGATTTTTAATTGAGGTGATTTTTTTTTTCCAAAAGCAAGGAGGGAAAAACACTGTAGTCTAATCAGTAAAGAAAAAAATAACTGTGAATGAATATTCCTACAGAAATAGACATTTTGAGGATAACTGATGCTTCTTGGCTAAGAAAAATATGCCACATATATGAGGTTTTTATGTTACTGTTTTTCTGACTTTGACCTTTACAGAAAATTAGCGGGAAAATGTCACAGCAGTTGTTTAAACTAAAAGTGTTTAGCTGCCCACAAACAATCCAAGATAGATTGGGAAACATTTTTCATAAGTTCATGTTCAGGTGACCTATGTATAACTAACTAACAAGCTCTCTTGCTCTCTCTTGCTCTCTCTTGCTCTCTCTTGCTCTCTCTTGCTCTCTCTTGCTCTCTCTTGCTCTCTCTTGCTCTCTCTTGCTCTCTTGCTCTCTCTTGCTCTCTCTTGCTCTCTCTTGCTCTCTCTTGCTCTCTCTTGCTCTCTCACTCTCTCTTTTGCTCTTTCTCTTCTCCTCTCTTCCTCTTTTTTTCCTCTCTCTTCCCCTTTTTGTCTTTATTTCCCTCTTTTCTTCTCTACTTTATCTCAGCAATTGCGTTTGACAATTTTTACCCATGAGAATTCCTATCCAAAACTCTAAAGGAATCAGTTGTGAACAAGAGCACTGGTCCTTGCATAGATAGATAATTGGGAATATCCCACATTTTGCACTGGTGCCTGAGGCCACCAGTGCAGCTAATGTGGATCTCTGATAAAACCTGGGTCATTTTCTGATCATCAAAACCAAAATCCTTTGAGGTTTGGAGAAGAGGGGTCTMTAGTGGGTGGGGGAAATCTATTAGTGTTAACTGAGTTGGGGTAATGAAGATAGAGTTGATCTTTGGGAATTACAGAAGTGTCTCCTCAACGAGTGGTAGTGGTGATATGGCAGATAGAACTTGGTGCAAATAATTGGAAAATGGTGCTCATGAACAAAGTCTGGGCTTTACCTGGGGAAAGAGTGGCTGACTGAGCAGAATTTTTTGTTTGAAAAACGTTCCTCTAGTTCTTGGGAATGTCCAATAGGCAAATATCATAAAAAGAATGAAGAAAAACTCAGAAAACCCCCCCATCTGTATTTGTGTATTAATCTATGTTGGATATTRTGTAAATCCCAAAGAAGATGCAGTAGAAATCAGAAGCAGTATAAAGACTGACAAGCATAGAACAGTTTCTACTTGGGTACTGATTAAATAGGCTGAGATTTTTTTTTAATAATGGAAAATGGACAACTGAGGGATGTGAAATATGAGTCACATAGAAAGGGACAGGAAATTAGCATTCTGACCAAGGTGGCAGATGTAAAAGAAACCAACTGATGAAGTCTTTAATGTAATTTTAATTTGGCTATGGAACCCTGTGATACAAGATAGTCTTGGTTTTGAACCTGTCTGAATTTTTAAACAATGATTTAATGGAGTCATGGAAGGAAAGTCCAGTGAGGTTACTGAGTATGTTAGCATCACAATTGACTCAAGAAATTCTTCAGCAACCTTGAGGGTTGAGGCAAATGTCACTATTGTTATGCCTGCATTTCCTGTGTATCTGCTCTCTGCCCCAGCTGGAGACATCATGGTGGATTTGGTGGACCTTTCCTTGAGTCAGTGTAAGCATTTTATTTAAAGTGTTTAAATGAGAATGTTGATTTGCATAACTACTTTAATAGTTAATAACAGATACTGTTACAAAGAGTAAAAACCCAAGCACTAGAGACAAAATTCAGTAGAAACTCATGCTAAGTAACTCAAACCTCTTTCTCTTGCAGCAAATACATAAAGCCCAGGCTCCGTTCATTACAAATTTTAAATAAATTCTATTTCCGAAGTATTTTTTTCAGAGCCACCCTTTTTAATACATCAATCCCTGATTGATGACTGGTTGGGTTTTTAGTATTTTTTTTATTATTTTATTATCTCTGGAAATGAAAGCTTTTCAGGCCCTCTCTAAGAGATTCTTGTASACAGTAAAGGTGTTTTCCTGAAGAGAAGTGTTTTCACTTTCACTTGCCTGTAAAAAGTCACAACTGTATGTGCTGATATTAACTCCCTGTCAGGAGCACATTTTAATTTTGTCAGTTTGTTATAGCCTCCTTGTCACAGTTCTCAACAATGCAGTTAATGCTATACATAAAATATTTTAGAATGTCTTTCTCCCCAGATAGTAAAATTTTGTATTACGAGCATGCAGCCTTGCAACACTAACTTAAAGCATGGGAGTTTTAACTGATGGAAACTATTTTTGCAAATTTCAAATGTACTTTACGTTCTTGCACACTTTGAGCTAAGGCCTTCCTTCCTGCCTTCCTGCCTTCCTGCCTTCCTGCCTTCCCCCTGCCCTGCCTCCATAATTCCCTTAACTTTTGCTTTAAAGAAATGAATTCAGTATGCTGGTGTCATTAAAAAAAAAAAAAAAGCAAAGGGAAAAACCTCCAAGAAGCAGCCCAAACAAACAAGGATATTGAAGTGTTGTTTTCTGATCATTTTAGTGTCCCACATTCAGTGTGCAGCTTTACTGTTGGTAGTTAACTGGGTGAAGTTGAACAACTGCTCTGTGATCAACAATGGTGTGTGAAGATCTTGTTCTTGCTTTTCCCTTTTTTTTTGTTTTAAAGGAGTTTTGGAAGGTTGCTTGGAAACTGAGTTGTGAAACTGTGTGTGTGTGTGTGTGTGTGGGTTTCTGGGTGTTGGGAGAGCCTATTAGAAAACCAGCGCTGTATTCTTGCCCTGTTGTTAGACTTCTTGGTATGCATCTGCTGCTGGCAGAGAGGGTGATGGCTGGCTGGGCCCTCAGTMATGTACAGACATTCCTGCCTTATTTCTGTTCAGGCAAAGAGAATGAGCACCACAGAGAGAAGTTAATGGATCCCCATCTGGCTTTTCTGCCTTTTCCATAAGGAGATAATTTACCATGTCACTGATACTGCAGRGCAGAGACTGTTTGAAAAGAGGGTGTAAGAGGCACTCACTGTTAATCTTAAATGGCTAAAARAAAGTTAAAATAACAGGAAAGTGGTTTGTGAATCTGGGGAATTATTTCCAAACATCAATTTTCAATCACATTTCTGTGCTAGTTCTGTTAAGTTCTTGCTGGTGTTCTTTCAACTATGTACTTCCTTTGTACTATGGAACAAACTTCTCTGAGAATCTTGAATTACAAAACTTCAGATTGCATATGCAGTTCTTGAAAATGAGGCTCAGTTGTCATATGTATGTATTTGGAGGAAAGATTATTGTTTTCAATGGTTTCCTGAACTGGGTGGGGGTTTTTTTGTTTGGGTTTTGGTTTTAGGGTTTTCTTTGCCTTTTCAGGGCCAGAATGTAATTTCCTTTCGTCAGGATTTATTGGTGTAGAATAGCTCAAGATTCTGTTGCACATTCCATGTAATATACTAATCTCTTTTTTCTTCTCCATGCTATGCCCTGATTTTCCTTTAGAGAATAAAATAATGGGTCACATTCCCCAAATCGAATTTCATGAAGCATTTACTTTTTCAGCTGGTATTTTCTATCTGTTGTGAAGGCAGACTGCTCATACTGATGGGGCATGGTTGCTTTTTCTTCTTGGCTTTTTTTTATACCTTCAAAACATTAACATTTCAAAACCAGTATTTTCATTTTTGATGTTTTGAATTAGACCTGCTTTTTATCCACTTCTCAAGGTGATGGTTGAATCTTTTCACTTTAACTGTATGTTTATACTTCACTTGGTGGGGTTTTTTTTGTTTTGAATATACCTGTTAGTTAGTCTAAAGTTGTTTAGTAATGTTACTGCTTTCCTTCACCTTCATACCAGTGTTAGTTTGCTACATTTTTTGCAAATGTGGGAGATGCAGGATGTTTGAGAACAGAAATTAAAAAAAATATATAAAATCTCTGTGTTGGAGAACATAAGTGATGGAACTAAATGATGTAAATTAGTCTGATGAAAGCTTTAAAATATGATCAGTTTATCAAGCTAAGTCTTTGAAAGAGTTCAAAGCACGGTCATATGAATAATTTTTTTAATAAATTTTTWAAAAATCTTTTAAAACTTTTTAAGAAAATCTGCATACCAGGGAGTTACAAGACTAACTTGAGACGCCTTCTGCTTCATAAATACAGAACACTAGCAGAGCAGCCTTTGGATTTGGTAATGTCTTGTACAGAAGTCCCAGAAATATCTCTCTTGTTTAATTTGTAGCCTTTGGCATGGCAAAGTATTGGGATTGGAAAATTTGAGAAATCATGTCATTGCATGGCTTTGCTGTAGGATGCTGCTTTTCAGCACTTTGAGTTGGATTTTCTTTTTCCGCCTTCCTACTTACTGGAGACCACAGGAGGGGGAAAAGACTTTGAGGTTCTGCCAGAAGTCAAATACCATACTCTGCTAACCTCTAGCCATGTGCCATTTCTTAGCTGAGAGCTTGTCTGCACTGGGAGAGTTTACTTCTAAGAAGGTGGCTTTCTTGAAACTGACTTGTGGGGAACAACCGTGTACAAAACCAGTTGGCTTTGCATTTTGCAAGGAGTCACGGCTTCATCTGGATTGGGCCACCTGCGGTGTTTTTATAAGGCAAATAACCCTGCAGTGCTGCTGCTTACAGCTCTCTGCTTTATGACTGGCACTGTTAAAAATACAAATGGGTCCTGCACAAGATTCAAGCTCACACAACGAATACATGCAGAAGTTATTTTAGGCACGGGCTTAACACGAGGTTCACTGTTCGCTGAGATATGTGCTGCTTGGTTTTCCCCCGGCTGATTCTCCCATGATCCAGCTATGATTGCTTTGAATGAGGAAAATCTATCTCCTCAGTGTTTTATAGCCCTACAGAGTATGGTAACCCGCCAAGTTTTGATGGCCATGGCACTCCATCAAGCCTGTTGTATCCCTTTTCCCCCCTCTGCTTTTGGCAGCGCTGTGTGAGCGAYAGCAGGCAGATGAGCAGCCTTGGGTCTTTCCTAGGAGGAACTTCACACGAGGTGCATTTAGGCCATCTTTGTAGAAAGCAAGAATGTGGCCTCTTTGTGGCTTCAGGACTTCGTGGCTCAGACTGTAACCTAAATATGCCTTTTTTCTCATATGCCTCTTAGGAGACACAGTGGTGACTTCTAGTGAGCAGACTATTACAGACAAAGCAGGGGCACATGCAGGCATACCTAGACAGAGGTACAACATGCCCATGGCTCTCTAGACCTTTGCAAGCAGCCTCTGTGTGATTTTTGAAGTGGTGCTTATTTGGGAGTTGGAAGTGGTTTTTTGTACTTTCAAAACAGCAAGAAGTGGGGAGAATGTAAGGTTATCCTCCTTGGCAGAGAGGGAAGTCCTCCTCATATTTTAGTACTCTTGCCTCTTCTTCTTCCTCTATATCAAGATGAACCTTCTTGTCCTTCCGAGGCCATCTCSCTGTTTTCTAACTTTTCCACTTTCTCATTTCTATCTTTAAAACCTACGCATTGAGAAGTGCAGTTATCTTTGTTCATTAGTGGTCTGTATGTCTTGTACAGCCAAGTTCAAAACTTGAAAATAGTTTTAATGATTGAGCCTTTCTCTGCAGAAGTTTATTTACCAGGTTTCAAATTGAAAATTTAACTTCCTGTAAGCTGGAGCAATAATTCCTGTTTACCCTTGTACGCACAAAACGGGAAGGGAAATTTTTGTTGTCCTGTTCCAGCTGAAAATGAAGTGTACCAGTATGAACAGCTCACAGAATCACAGAAAATGCTGAGTTGGAAGGGACCCGCAAGGATCATCGAGTCCAGCTCCTGGCGCTGCATGGGCCATCCCCAGGAGTCACACCATGTGCCTGAGAGCATTGTCCAAATACTTCTTGAACTCTGTCAGGCTTRGTGCTGACTCACCAGTAATTTGTTAATCTGCAGGTTCTAACCCATGGGCCTTGTTTAGCCTCATTTGTCTTTGTTTTTGAGAACAGTCATAGCAAGTCATTGTTCATAAATGTATTCCTAGAGGCACTAATTTAAATCTTACGTGCTTTTAACAGGCTAATTTAGGTTTCTGTGCTGCTCCAAGTCCACTCTTTCACCAGTTTTGATAACAGTATCCTTAACACGGCTACAGACTGTTTATTTAGGCAGTTGGTGATTGCTTGTTTTGGAACACCCACTTTGGATATCAGTAGAGATGTTTGGACTTAAGGCTGAAGTTTAAGATGTACTTTGCATAAGATAAAATAGTGTTTGACTCTGGTTCATAGGTATATTCCTAATTTAACTAGGAACATTCCACGAATACTAAGTTTTGGATKAAGTTGTTTAAGGTGTTCCCTCCACCAGTGCATCATTTGGAGTAGGCAGAAACAATGTACAATTATGAATTTTGGACATAAATCTTCACTTATATCTGAAAATGCTTTTCAGTAAATAAACATTTGAGTTTTCCTAGCTTTTTCTTCATAAGTAAGCTCCTTGATTTAATTGTGTAAAATTCATTAAATTTGCACATGGGATTAGTTTGACCTCCTAAGTTTTTTAGGATGTTGCTCAGGGATCACATGAGGTTCTCATTAAGAGAACAAAAAAGAGAACAGCCAGGATTATTTTATCATTCAGGTATGCTAAAAACAACACCAACGAAACACAGCCTTTCAGTATGATCCGCCAAGGACAGCTGGAGCACAAATTAGTTTTTCTTAATAGCTGAAACTCAGGATGTTCTTGGTGGTATCACAATGAAAAAATGATTTGTGTAGCTTCTTTTTGAAGCAATAAATTCTCTGCCTTTACCAGGAAAACTAATAACAACATAATAGCTTGGCTTTGAGGATGGTAGAAAAACTTAAATCACCAGACTAGCAACTCCCTTTGGAGACAATGCCTGCTCTGATGCTGGATGAGCTGTCCCTGTAGAATGGGCAAGTGAGGGGGCTGTGCACATGGTAATTACTTGGAGAAGATCTCAACAGCACCAAGTAGGCAAGCAGATGCACTTTTACTGATGTTTGTATTTCTGTTTCTATGCGCGTGTTCCTGCACTTCCAGGAACTCAGCAAGGTTTACTTGGTAGTGCAGGCTTCATTGTTACTTTTTAAAATGCTTTCCATTAAATGTAGGTCTGTTGGCCGTGATGTTCATTGATGTGCTGGTTTTGTATTACATGGTTAAAAATGCTATGGACAAAGTTTAATAATTAAATCCATTATTAATGTCTCCTTAAGAAGACAAGAGGAAGGCCATGCATGTTGATTCAGTGCTACAGATGTGGGCTCTGAGAGAAAACAGATTAAAATATGAATGCTGCCCTCTAAACAAATACACCCCCAAAAACCTCAGTCTTTAGAATACTGCAGAATTTGAAAGCTAATAACCAAAACAACAGGAGAAGATTTAATCTTTTAATCAGCTCCTCGCTGAACGTGTAGGAGTGATTTCCATAAGCTTTGTCGCCTCCATAAATGACAACTGATCCTTTACCAGATCACCCTGCAGGTAAAATGTGGTCAGTACAAAGCCAGCTTGGCCTGGTTCACCAGCAACCCTCCGAGGATCGAGCTCCCCATGGAGAGCCCTCAAAGGATTATGTAGACTTGACTGTATCAAGACTCAAGACATCACAGATGTCACAGATTGACTCAAGACATCACTTTTTGGTGTGCTTAGAAGACATTTTAGCTGACAGAATGGCAGGTCATGTATCAGAAGAATCTGGCCACCAGAAGGAGGAATACTTTTGGAGATTTGGCATTCTTCAGCAAAGAGCACGCTGGGAGTTGATAGAGAGGGGAAGATAAACTGTAAACCCAAAATTTAGTTGCCAATGTACCAGCCACAAAAGCTGAGATTATGAAGACAAAGGCACAGTGGGAAACTCATGACAGGAAGTTGCACGGATCTCATCCCTAAGTACCAACTTCGACATGTTTGACTTAATAAAAATTCTTTCCTGTGTTTATGTRGTGCTAAAGATGAAATTCCAGCCTCTAATGTTCCTAAAATTTTGACTTACCAGAAATGTTTATACAGTTTTCAGAAATACAATAATTTTTGCAATTGCATCCTGTGCATTAACTTGAATATGATGTTCAGGAAACAAATTCTATCGATCCGTTGGAATCAAAAACTGTATGTAATAGTGGTGGCTAGAAAGTAGGAGAATTTGGGGTTAAATTCATCACCAGTAAGCTGATCTATTTTCTGCCAACTAAAATATAAATTTCTTTAACAATGACATGTTATTTATACAGAAAAACAGGGCAGTGTTTAGTAATTACAGTGTTTCTTTTATTATGGAACTTCTTCTAAAATTATATTGGTGAGTTTAATCCTAAGAACCGATCTTCCTTCCAGGAACTTTAGTCCTTTCCAGCCTTTCTAAAGGCTCCAGAAACATACACCATTACAGTAAGAGTGGCTTTTTCATTGAAGACCAGAGAGGGAGTAGGCAGTTCATTTAATTAATTGATCACTTTGAAAATTGAAATGAAAGCAATCATGCAAGTCATTAAGATGAATCTCTTCTTCTTCACAAGGTAGCTGTGAATTGACCTTTGAAGGGGTTGTCCTTGTGATCTTGCCAGCTCTGGTGTCTTTACCCTGATGCTTAAGAGTGTGTTGTGATGGTTCTGGACAAAATACAAGGATTTGTAGGTGACTTGTAAGTTGTATAATTTTGACTAAAGTTCTACATCAACTTGATTCATTATCCAAATCTTGTCACCAGTTTTTAAAGTTTGGAGCTGAGATTAACCAATCTGAGTTGCTAAGAGTCCCTTAAACGCTGTATTAAAAAAAATATTGTCAGACACTGTTAATTATTTACTGTTTTACTGTGACCAGACCTATAATATACATGTTACATTATTAGGAGGAAATTCTATTTTGTTAGTTATTTAATAAAATGATATTCCCATTTCAGAAATAAGATTAGAAGTTAAAAAGATTCATAAGGCAGCACTGGGTAAAAAAATCTGTAGTCTTTCAGACGTTTCTAAAAGCTTGGAGGCTGCAAAATGCAGAGCTTTTTTGAGACCTCTTATAGAAGGTTTTAGGAATCCCTAAGACAGCTAACTACACTAAGATACCTGTAGCTAACCTCATCCACAAGAGAGATAGTATGGATATTTATTTGAAAGAAATTAGTTGTCAGGATGCATTTGAAATTTCTTAGTGCTTATTGAGAGTCTGAGGAAATATGCTTTGATTTTTATGTTGTTACATTTTTAGTAAATATTTTAAGTTGCTGYATATTAAATAGTGATTGTGCTGCTAGTAGTTTTCCAACATCTGTTTCCTAATGAGGAAAAGTATGAGCAAAATAAACGGGCTCTTTGGAAAACATTGAATTTCTAGAATAACCAAAAGCTAATGTAATAAACATTAACACGAACTGCTTTGRTTTCATAATCACTAGCTTGTATCTGTCTTATTTATGTAACAAATGCAATAAATTAATGTTACAGTTGTTGTTGCTCATCTTGAAATGAGGTGGAAAAAGAGGAATGATCCAGGATAAAATAGCTGTCAGCTTCTTAAGTCATCTGACTGTCATTGAAAACTGGGGGTTTGGGAAGATAAGGAGAATTTGCAGAAGTTGTGCATCAAAATTCTTTGGTCCTTGCTGTAAAGGGGTGTTGGCATCCTGACTTTAATACAGAAATCTGGATGGTTATAAATGCTGCTCTTTAATAAGTAGAAATGCTGTTTAAGGGCCTCTTCAAACCTTGGTGGTTACAGGAGCAAGAGATTGTCTTTTTCCCAGTGTTCTGACAGAATTGAGGCCAAATGTGTGAGCTTTCCATGTTCTTTGCTCCTTGTTGTTTCTCTTGGAAAAGAAGGTAATTTGCTCCGTAATTCATTAATGTTGATCTTGTTTAAATTAAACAGTAATACAGGAGAAACTGAATTTTAGAAGTTAAGCCATGTGTTCCTGATAGAGTTGAAGCAATGAAGTTGTGGGAGCCAAGTACATGGGAGGTCTGTGACCACATATTGCTGATTTCTTCAATAAATGCCAGTTTGGTTTGCATTAGATCTGCCWTCCAAAATAAGCAAACCAATGACTACCTCAAATTCAGCATGACTTAACTATAAAAGGTGAATCAAACATTTTAAAGATAATATTTGTAGAGCTCCAAGCTGTGATAGTCTAGGATTGATTTCAGTTGCATGGTCCTAAGCTGCAGTCAGTGGTGCTTAGTGGAGGTAAAGGCAGAGAAGAGATCAAAGCAGCCCTACTGCTACTGTAGGTAGCCAAAGCCAGCTGGAGCAAACCCCAGTGTTGCACATGGAGCTTCTGAACCTGCCCAGTCTGATTTACATCTCCTGCAGGGAATGCTTCCTCATTCACCTACCAGGCAGTTCCTTGTTGAAAACAAATAGCTCTTTGTTACTCTGGTCATATAATATTCTCTAAGTGCTTAACCTGGGCCTCTTCAAAGGCCTGTGAATGGGAGCCTGTGAATTTTAATGGACTCTTTAACTCCATTAACCTTTTTCTTTGGGAAAAAGTTCCTGGACTCCTAACAGCTAACAAAAGGTTTCCTCCTGCAAGTGTCTTGAACTCTTTTTAAATTTTATATGCACATGCCAGAATTTAAAATGCAACTGCAAAGAAGTCTGTCTATTCTATCGCCAATTCCTTGTTCAGCATTAATAACAAGAAGTTGAGTAAGTTTGGAAGACTTTTATTTTCAGGATCTAATCCAGAAATCTGCTATGAAGCGTCAATAATATGCAAACTGGCACCTGTGTTTTCAGATTTTCTACTGTTCAGCTAGGCCTACCTGAAATAGTAAGAAAAAAAAGACACATTTCCATCATAGTGAAGATACTGTTAGGCGCGAGCTTTGGGAAATTAAAAAAAAAAAAAGGTGAAGGCCCCATAAAATCTTTAGTCCCCTTTAACTTTATTGACTTGTGTTCTTTCAGTGATATTGTATATTCTGTGGAATTCCGTCGTCATAGAATTATAGGATCATCTGGGTTGAAAGCAACCTTAAAGGTCACGTAGTTCCTACGCCTCTGCTGTGAGCTTGGGACACCTTCCGCTAGAAGAGGCTCTTCAGAGCCCCATCCACCCTGGCCTTGAACACCTCCAGGGATGGCGCATCCACAACTGCTCTGGRCAACCTATTCCAGTGCCTCACCACCCTCACAGCAAAGGATTTCATCTTGATATATAATCTAAGCCTGCTCTCACTGAGTTTGAATCCATTCCCCTTGTCCTGTCACTACAGGCTCTTGTAAAGGCTCTCTCTTGCAGGCTCCCTTTAGGTACTGGAAGGTTGCAGTATTTTTGAGGCTGAACAATCCCAATTCTCTTAGGCCATCCTCACAGKATGATCTGGTAAGGACACAGCAGCTCCTCCCATTGTCATTTCGTTCTCCTTGGTTAAATTAGAAATATGTTTTCTCTGCATMTTTTTCTTGCTAAGTAGTAATCCAAAGTAGTAATCCTTTCTGTTCTGCTTGTTGCAGGAGTGTTCCTTCCCTCTGCCTGGCAGATCCAGTCTGTGACATGACTTTCACATATTACCCAGGGCAGACAGCCTTTTTGACCTCTCTTTGGTCCAATGTGTTGAAACATTCTGCAGCATTAGCTGTTAGTGAAACTTATTGCAGCAGTTGACTGTGACCCGATTTTTATTTCCACCTGGACAGTCAAGCTCCAAGTGAGAGCCTTATGAGAAAGTACTAAAAAATGTGGGGCAAGCTCCTAAGTGCAATAAGATTCCAGGAGCAGGCTGGCTATAAGCCCTATATCCAAACACAAAGCAACAAATTGAACTTGTGAAAATGRTGGTTTAAGGCATCTGGACACAGTACATGAGGTGGCCATTGGGTCTTTGGTGCCAGCTCTTTGACTTCCAGATGTGCTGTTGTTGCACTAAACTACTGCCAGCTACTGCCTAGCATAGACAAAGCATTGCTTTAATCAGGTATGGATCTGTGCCCTGACATCACTAGCCTGCTATTAGTATAGATGTGTAAGAGTAGAAATATTGTTTTGATAGCTATTTTATATTTCTGGGTGGATATACCCTTAGATATGAGAGTCCTAACCATCTCTAGATCTACCCCATTCAGAGTCATGTACAGTTTATCATCTGGAGTGAGCATATGATGTATTAATAACCAGGTTGGAAGGGAAATGAAATAATTTTTGTGTTTTGGATAGAAAAAAAAGAATGCTGTTCCAGATTTCTGGAGCTCCCACCTTTTGCTACTGCTGTGACTTTCTTGTTTGGAGACAGATTTCCTCAAATCTTGTTTATGAGAACACCCCTTTATTGGTCTTGGTGTTAAAAAGGAAACATCTTGTACTGTTCCCACTCATGTTGCTGAAGTTCTGCACRAACAGGTCGTGTTAAATACTGTGCAGTGCATCATTTGAAATGTTCAGCATTGTGATTTTTGGCTGTCAGATCTGTTATGTAAATCACAGTTTGATTGTCTTCAAGATTGAGCTTTCTGCTACAATCTGAACAACATTGAACAACACTGAACAGCACTTGGTTTTGGAAAACTGAATTTCCTGTTGTGTCCGTCTGGCACATATGGATGAGAATCCACCAGAGCAACAGAACCAGCCAAGGACAAACATTTGGTGTGTTTTATGCTGGAAAAGTCTCATTTCAAAATCAAAACATGCATATGCACATATTTTAAATGAAGTGGTAAGTGCTTAAAAGGTGGACCAGAATAAAAAGTATGCCAGTGTTGTTGTTGCTTGTTCTTCAGTAAAAGTTGCATCAGCCATGTTTTGCCCAATTTTTATGTTGGAAATTTTCTTTCCACTGAAAACACGGAATGRTAAGAGAGTCTTCCATTTTTTTGAGGGGGCTGAACTGTAGTAGATCCATTAGCTTCCTCATATTGGCTGGAAACTGTTGTGGCTGCTTTCATCCATTTGTGAGAGACCTCTTGTGATTTGTTTTTCTTCTGAGCCTTTGACTGATCAGTCCCTCTGTTTTCTCAGGGCTTGAGCTCCCAACTCCATGAGTATTCCTTGGTTGTGTTTTCATTCACAATTGTGAAGAACAACTCTAGGCATCAACTGAATGCCCAAGATAGAGGAAAAATCTTTGCTTAACCAGGGTGGATAGAAATTAAGCCTGCCTAATATGACTGTGCAAAAATAGGCCATATTAAAATTGCTTTGGCTTCTTAAGGCTTTGGTTCTTGTTGACGATGCATCTTCTTATCAGGCGTCTTGTATCTCTTGAGCTTGGAGGCAAGCATGAAGAAGTCTGGGGAGGTATGAACCTAGACTRCTTCACTACTAAGAAAGTGTCCAAAAAGTGTCTTTTTAGGCAAAAGGAGAAAGAAGCTCTTCTGAAGAGAGATCCTGGTAGCACGTATTCTGCTGTGTGTTATGGGGATGCCTAATATTGTAGGCCATAAAAGAAAGCATAAGTATTTTAGGCTTCTTGCCGAGTTTATTACTGAAGGTGAGCAATGTTTCTGGTTAAAGTTGTCTTTTTTAATAGGTTCATAGGCTAACTCTCCATAGGCAAATACAAGGGCCAAACTATGCAAGAGCCTCAAACCTTTCATTTTTATGTCGTGATCACTTATCTTAATTGAAAAAGCTTTTTTTCTTCCTTGAATTTTAAAGATGTTAGAGTTCAGAATATTTGTTGGAACATTTTTAATTAACAATTTTGGAAAGAGTTTCAAACATTAAGATAAGCATACAAAGAAAGTGCCAGATAAAATAAAAATGAAATACTGAACAGAATTAGTCATACCTTAAGGTTGTGTTGCTTGATTCTGAAAGTTTTTGTTTTAGTACAAGTCCCATTGGGCTCTTCAGAATTTCTGTGTTTTGAACTAGATTTCCTGTTTGTTCACATTTTAATTTATATTTTAAAAGAGTCTACATGGCCAAATATGTTTCAGTGATAGTACTACAAAGAAAAATGAAGTTTTCAACTTAATGTTATTTTTCTAACTGGAGAGAAAATAGATGTTTCTCACTTACAAATTGAAAAAGTAGAGCAGAAAGTAGCTTATTACCAATTTCCATTATATAAACAAAATCCCAAATATCCTTGTTTGGAAAAAGAAATACCTGATTTTAGAAACATGAACACCTCAGGTCTTCATCAGAACAGTGAGAGATCTATAGCCATTAAGAAGGTGTAGCAGGTACCTTGCGAGGGAAGTTTCTCTTTTATGAGCTGTAACAGTAAGAACTGAAGACTTCTTTTTGCTGATGCGTTTAGTTACACACATTGTCTATAACCAAAAAGACCTAGTAGGTGCTACAATGGGCTGGTTCATGCAGTAATAATGAAATGTATCAAATGCCATTCAGTGCAATGGCTGGAGGGAGGAAGGTGTTGCCATTCTACAAGGGAGACTGTCACTCAGAATGGACCAGGAAGTGAAGCTTAGATAACTTGTCCTAATTATTTTATATATGCATTCTAATTTGACCAATAGCTTATCTTCATTAATTAAAGCAGACATGCCAAACTAGTTTGTCTTCTGCTGTTTCTGAGCATAAGGTTATAAGGATTTAAGCTTTAAAAACGTGATTTTTTTTTTCTTTTAGACTAAATCCTTGTTTAGTGACCAGAGCTGCCTATCTTGATGTTCTTGTGATGCTGAGTATTCAACTGGAGAAGTTTCAAAGGCAAGGTAAGTGAATATACTTTTCTATACATTGGATTTAATAAYTAATTTAACTAATTAAATCTATTTCTGAACTCTGGAAGAAAGTTGAATCTGGAGAAACAACAGTGTATTACTTGTGCTTATGGTATCTACTGACTCCTGGAATCCATTAGCTGCCTTGTAGAAGAAGGCCCTTTATTCTGCCTTCTCAAGAACTTGTCCTAGGTTTTGTTGAGGGGAAAACTGAGGTACAGTTCCATGTCAAGGCTTGAAGTGATGATCTTGTAGTATTCCTAGTCCTAGAATGGCTAGCAACAAAAAGTTCCTTTTCATGTTCCAAAATGTTTTTTTATTCCAAAATCCACATCCTGGACTACTGCAACTTAAACCTTTCCAGAAAACCACAGAAATGTTTTTTTCGTGAGACACCTGAAATAGTTTCAGGGGAAGGGTTTTCTAATGTTCAGAAGTTTTATAAAAAACAACTCTGAGAGATTCTTTCAGTTTCTTTTTTCATCTTGATTCTTTATCAATGGGAATTTTTTGAAGGACCAGTAAGAACTATCAGTGGTTTTAATGTTGTAGATTACAATTAGCAACAGTATAAAACAAGCTGTGAACAATAAGAAAAAACAAGGGTATGGAGGAAGGGACAGCCTGTCACGTGTGCCAGTGTGTAGGCAGCTTTCAGTCAGCTCTAAGTAGCTTCCTTGTGGGCCTGTTTTGTTCACTTCTTATGAAGAAGTGAGTAATAAATTACCTTGTCAGTCCAGGAAGGCAATTAATAAATAGTTCTGTCATTTTATTAAAATTTTAACACTGCATTTAAGTCACTGGAACCATTCTTTATTTCAGAGAGTCATGTTGTGGGCACTGTTAATTTTAAAACCAATTCCTTTTGCTTCTTTTGCCTAGACCTTTAGTTGATGTAGTTCCATTCTAAATCTAAAATTGCTATTGGTGTGATTTCTTGTAAATGTACAGTTCAAATAGGGATGGTTGTTAGGAAAGCAAGTTGGYGATGAACATGTCTGAAATCAACTTCTTGAGACAGGCTGATGCAGAATTAGCCCTTACAACAGAAGGACATAGAGAGTGACTAGACAAGGGCCACATGCTTTATCTAAAGTAGTTTCAATATAACATGTCTCTAGGGATAATTTTTTTCCTGGCTATTTACTGTTTTTTCTAGGGCTAAGCTATATCTACCAACAATAATTMTTATATTAAAAAATATTTTTTCTTTTTTTTTTATTACTACAGAATGAAGCTTTTTAAATCCTCATGTGCCATTGACCTTAGAAATAATCCTTTGCAGCACATTAAAAAATCTAGCTGTGTATCACAACTACAAAATAAACAAAAAACAACCCCTAAAACCTCCTTCAACCATATTTGGGCTCATCRCCCTTTTACTTTGAATGCTACTTTTTAAAAGAGAGAGCCTGTTGGGAATAATAATTTTTCCACTTTTTTAACATGGTCCTCTACCACTGTTCAGCTCCTTTATGGTATGAATCATCCTGGTTTTTCTGTATTCTCTTCATCTGAAGTTTTTTTCATCTTCTGATTATTCTTGCTACTTGCCCTTCAGCTCTATTTTTGTATTTTCTTTTAGGAAGGAACAGCCACTACTCCAGGGGAGGGCTCCTGCTTTTGCTTAGTTACTGGGCATTGCATTTCCTTTATCAGTCTCTTTCCTATTTCAGTTATCCTTGGGGTTTTTTGTCTGTTCTGGTTTTTAAACAATTGCTGCACATTTGCAAAGACTTTTATGGAGCTCTCCACACCAGGAAACTCCCTTCCTTTTTTTAATGCCCCTGACTTGTGAATAGCCCTTTGAGCCTGAGGGACTGCACCATGCTGTGGCTGGATTACCAACTGTAGTGAATTCGTTTCTTTTTCAAAGCTCATGTGGACTGTACCAAACCTGGGTGCTGTAAGGTACAATTTCTGCAGAAGGAAAGAAATGATTTTTGCAGATTCTCTCTGCTTGGGTATAGTTCATCAGTATTGTTTTGCTTAAAAGTTTCATTCCTAGGTAGGTTTAAAATTACATATTTCRGGCAGTGTCTACAGAGAGTAAAAATTTGGGCTAGAAGTACTGTTTTGAAAACCTAAAGATACATTTGGGACAATTTTATGTACCACAGGCAAGAAGCTCTTCTGAAAGGAAGGAGTTATATGTTTATATTAAATAGAAACTGAGTGTCCCATGACACAGTAAGAGAAAGACTAAACTCACCAGTTAAAACTGAATGTTTGAGTCTCCCATTTAAATGTTTTAAAGATATGATTATTAATTGAAGCATTATACTTTTCTGAGATTAAATATCTTACTCATATATGCATATCTCTGGTTGTGAGCCAATTTTTCTCTGTTCTAATCTTGATTTGTAAAGTTGTTTCAATGAATAAAGGGTGAGGGACAAATCCAAATAAAGCTCTTTCTTGATGTGTTTATCTAAGAGGCCCCAGGAAGTGCTGTATATGAGTTCCAGGCCACAGGCTGAAACTGATTTTCATCAACAGAAATGGGAATGCAATGTAATGAGCCTGCAACTGGTTAAAATCAGACCACTTCTAATTGATTATGCCTGTCTAAAGAGGCTACAATTACAAAGAGGTTTTCAGAGAACAGCTCTGCCTAGGCCTTTCCTACATTATGATTATTTTCTGTAAGTGATTTGTTGTTTTCAATTAATAAAATCTGTCTCTTAAAGTGCAGGATAGCCCTTAGGGAATTTACTTCACAAATTCAAAAAACATCAGCTTTAAAATGTTGGCTAAGGAAAGCAGGGAGTAATGGATACCAAAAGCATCTTGTCCAGCTAAAAATTTACTGCTGGTTAAATGATGATTATTTATCTTAAACAAAACAAAACAACCCAAACCCCAGAGTTATTCCTATTTGCTGGACTGGATGGAAGTGTTGCCTGATTCATGTCACTGGGAAAAGACAGTTTTCTTTCCTTGAGGTGACAGGCAAAATCTAGAACTTTTTTCTCAGCTCTTGATGTGTCTGAGGGCTTTCAGATATGCTGAGACAATACATATAGCCAAGACTGTATAAACTTTTAAATATTTTTATTCTGTTATCAATTGTGGTTGGAAGCAAGCCTTAAAAAAAGAAAAAAAATAGAAATATAGAAATACTATTTTTACCTTTATTGAGAGTAAAGAAAGTTCTTAGCAGGTAAAGGATTATTTGATGAGCTAATGTCTATTGTCCATATTAMTAGTTATTAATAGTGTCCAGGGAATTTGTTCTTGCAGACCTCTTTCATGTATTTTCTCCACATTAACTGTCTTTATAGATCAGAAATCACAGATGTCTAGGGYCTTTTCATTCTCATGGGAAAACAATGCAGTCCTCTTGCAGAGGATATTCTGGCACTTCTGCCCTGCTTCAATATTACAGAGAATAAAGTAGCATTTGTAGGCAGATTGGGGTGGGGAAAATGACCTCGAGTGCAGGTGAGAACATGTTCTGCCTTAGCTGTGTGTATGGTTATTTGCAAATTCCCAAGTTTTGATCAGGGGGAGTTAGAAGCAGAGGTCTGTAGAGCTCCAGGTCCATGTGTGCATMTAAGGTTACTCACTTTCCTGTGCACTCAGAGATGGGCTTTGCAGGAGATGGAATACAGGACTGGTGTGATACACTGTTTCACTAAGTAAGATTCCTCTGTTGAATATATCAACTTCTGAGAGGATCTGTCATAGACRTTCCTGCCTTCAAATCTTCTGGAAATTGGTGTTTGCAGCAAAAGCAAGATGAGAGTATTACTGTGATCTGCAGTGCTGCTAACTCAGGAGCCAGAGTGTTGAATTGCAGTGAAAGCTCAGATCTGCCATGCTCTGTCTCTCTGTAACAGATGAAGAATGCCAGAAGACAGAGTGGTCACATTTTCCTTCTTGCTCACATCTTGAAAAAGTTTTCTTGTAGTATTTTGTTGTTTTGTGAGGGCAAAAATGGATGCAACTCTCTATAATGGACTTGACTAATAGAAGCGCATTTTGGCCAGGGTTCTGTTCCAAAAAATGCCACTTGTTGATAGAGCTCTGTCAATGTAAGTGGAGTGGGATGTAGAACAGAAAAGGGAAAAGATGAAAGAAAATTTTGCTAAAGATAATCCTGCCAAGTTGTTGCTTTTTCCTGTATATATGCTGTCAGTCTGGTTTGGCCTGTTGTCAAGTGTAGTGTCTTCGAAATTCAAGTTTGGTGGGAAAGAGAAAACATTTAAATAGGATGTCAAATGGGTTGAATCTGTGATTTAGGAAAAGATGCCACTTGTAGTCTAACTAAGCATTTTTCCTTTTTCCATTTGAGGTGGAAGAATTTATAAAAGTTCTTGAAATTAACCAAACTCTAGTGTTGTGGTTAACCATGGGAACAGTTCCTTAGTGTTTACATGATTAATCCTGTTCATAGAGAGATTGTTTTGATACCAAAATGGAGTAGCCAGTATTCCACTCTAACGTATTTTCTTTCCTTGAATTTTGCAAAAACATAATTCCATTTTATTGCTTTCTTCTGAATACCTAAACCTTCTGTAGATGTAGGTTAAGATTCTTAAATTCTGCTCATGAACTAAAGAAATGATTGCAAAAAATACTGTGCACTACACATGTGTGTGTGTATGTAATGAGAAACATGAGGTATTATTTCAACTGTCTGTTGGTTTTGTCCTCAAATACAACAAAATACTTTTTAAAATAACATACAAATATCATTCTCATGGTTATATTTGTCCTTTTTAATTGGAAGTTATAAAATACATTGATGGAAATAATGTGGATTATCAAACTTATGGATGCTTTGCAGTGCTTTACAATGCAAGCACAAATTGCTCTTTACATAGGAATCTCTTAAATGTTTGCCTGAATTACATGRTTTCTAGGTCTTTTAAATAGCATTTGAAGGTTGTTGAAGGTTGTGGCCACATTGTTTTCTGTATCATAGTTCCTAATCTTTTCTTATTCTGTTAAGAAGCTAGATGGTAGCCAAGTTTTTCCGCAGGCTAACTTATAAACTCAGGATTTTTGAATGATAAAAATGTGACAGGGTAACTAGGTTGATTATTTTAGCCGTACTTGAATTTTCTTTTCCTAGATCCTTAAGAAGTATGGCCAAAGAATTATTTGAATAAAAACACTGGCAGCTTGTTAATGTGTGTTTTGGTTATTTGATCTAATTAGATTATCGTTAAATTTACTCTTAACATATTGAAGGTAGTTTTTCTTTAGTATATCAGAAGTTATATAAAGTTTGCTGGTATATTGACTGTGGCACTGGGTAAATGTTTTTATTTTGAGTTAAGAAAGGTAAAGATTTAAAATATTTATAGGATGACCTAAATGCCCTGTGCCTACTAACATTAAATTAGACGAGTCCAAAGGAAATATTTTTAGGTACTCAGTGTTCTAATTCAATGCAGACAGGAGAATTAATAAGTTGAGGGTGGCATTGTTGGAAGTTCAAGAAACAGGGAGTGACTGGAAGTTGCCTGGACAGTAAAATGCCAGAGGCAGAACAAGTCAGGGATGTTGAAGTAGTCCAAAGACTGACCAAAAGTTAGTGTGAGACAGAAGAACAAAATGGGCCAAGCCTGAAAAGAATAAATTTTTGGAGAAAGGAGATGGATATGTGCAACACCAACAGCCCTGAGAGAAACATTGRAGGCAGAACTTGTGACAACAGATGGAGGAGGAGGAAAGTGAAAGTGTTTATAGCATGGTGTCAGAGACCGTGATCAGAGGAGGGTTGTGGAGGGTGGGCACGATACTGCTGGAATGCTGTGTTGAGCAGGGAGTGTGGAAAGGTGTTCCATGAGACRGGTGACACTAGGGGAAAGTGGAGTCGGTCATGTTCATTAATGTTAGCAGTTAAAATTCTTTCCCCACATGAAGACAGAGACTGCTCATCCTTTCAAAATCAAAATCTCTTTCGATTCCAACATGTGCCACTGACTGACTTGGACTGTCTCTGTGGGATTTTATAAATTTATATGGATGCAAAATACTGGAAAAGTCAGTGCTGGGCCAGAGAGAAGCTGTAAGAAAAACTACCTGTAAGAAAAAATAGCTGTTTCGGTGTCCAGTTATAATGGGGTTTTTTTCCCCCTTCTTTTTTCCTTTAGAAACTTTCCCTTATGCTGTACAAAATGCAGTGGGATGCTTGTGTCCTCAACAATAAATTATCCATGGATTCTGGTAATCAGTCATGTTTGTAGTTTTGAATTGTATTGTGAATAGAGATGCCTAGTCTCTGATGTTGAAGAAGTTGCAGATGTCTTTAAAAGAAAACATCCTGCTTAAAATATGCTCTTTTTATGATCATCAACAGTCACCTTAATATGGCTGTGTAATGAAACAGACTTTTCTGTTCTCTTTGTGGTTTTATTTCCATTTAGTAGTGACTTTGCCTAATCCACTTTTAATAAAAAGGAAAAATACGAAAGAAAATACTTTTCTTTAGTATTTGTCTAGGAAAATCTCTTCTTGGCACTGATTACCTCTCAGCCTACTCCCTATTCATATGATCTGTTCAGATGTCTGTGGATGGTAGTTAGAGGGTGGATTTTAACCTCAGTTCATAAACAATTGTGCTTTCTTGTAGGTCTTGTTGAATAATGATGAATATCCAGATTTTTGATGCTCAGASCCCCTTCCCCTTACAATATACTACAGGCAAAGCAGCATTTTATTGCTGCCCTTGCAATTTTTGTCTGTCCTTGAAGAGGGTCTGTAAGTTTTCTGATGTTGATAGTWACTTCCTCCCTTTTCCCCTGCTTTGTTTTTTTTTTTTTCTGAAGCCTGTGGAAGGAACATGGAAGATGGTTTGGATGCTCGAGGGCCTGCATACAGGATTTAATCTCAATACTTAYCTAGGTGCAAATACTTCGAGCTGTGCTAATCACATGTACAGAAGGAAGCCCCTCACACCATACACCTGATGATCAGGAGAGTTGTCCACTTGGCAGTAGCTAAATAATCACTRTGAAGTTACCAAATCCTACAGAAATGTATCAACTCTGCAAGGAGGTGAAGCAAGTTTAGATTTAAATATGGAAGGAATTCAGATCACTTCTGTCACTTTTGATCAGACTGTCGTGCCTGTGAGATGAAATATCAGCTGAGCTGTYCATCAGCTGATGGTTTGTTACTCCCTGAGCAGGGACATTTTTCTGTCATTGCTCCATGTATCTGCTTGCTGTGGGAACAGAGTGAATAGATCCTGCCTGCCACTGCAGGGAAGAGCAGAAGAGAGACAGGCAGGGTGCAGGTTTAGGAGCTGCTAAATTTTGAGGAGGTTTATAACTGGAGATTCATCCAGTCTGCTAACTCCATTCTGCTCCTCTTCCTTTCCTCTTTATTTTCAGACGGTGAAAGACCATTTTATTTTATACACATGACAGAACATCAGTTAATCACAAATAGGATTAAAAATCCAGCCCCTCCAGCCGAGATGCCGTGACATAGATGATGTGTGCATGTATCAGTGTGGGGGACTGAGGATGTTTGTGTCGGGTGTTGAAGAGAACCAAGTGGTTGTGTAAGATGTCTCCTGTACTAGAAGCAGGCTGAAATTCTTCCTGTCCCACAAATGAAGCAATCCTTGAGGGGAAAAAAATAAAATTAAATCCACTTAATTCTTGAAGGCTCTTTTGCATCTGTCAGCATCCTGGAGAGACTGCTGTTTGCCAGGACCCTTCTTTGGTCAGCCAAAATTTCTTCTCCCTTCTCACAGCAGCTGGTCATTCAAACTGTACAGTGATGTTTGTTTGTAAATAAAAGTATGTTGTTACTGTATCTTGACAACAGAGGCTTACATTTACTTTCGGAACCAGTGTGGTTTTCTGGTTTAGTTGGATATTTTGATGTAAGCCAAAGGAAAGAGTTTACTTAAAGCTAAGCAGATGAGAAAACATTTACATGAAAGCCTGGAAAGACTTCTTAGTGATGAAGTTGAAAGCAGGAATATTTCCACTGCATTGTAATAAGACAGGGGCATTCTTTCCTTTCGTACATATTTGTGTGAAAAAAGAGTGTTGGAGAGCATGTGGAGCACAAGATGAATGCAGAAGGATTTGCTTTCTGGTGTGCTGAGGCTAAGCAAATATTCAGACAGTCTTATTTTGCTGACGGCCTTGCCATTGAGACATCCAGTTTTAAAGAGACTTGCTGTAAAATAGATGAGCCACAGTGTCCAGTCTTTCACAATTGCATGGGAAAAAAAGAAGTCACCCAAAGCAGAAGTATTTGATATGTACAGAAAAAGAGAATCTRTTGCCAGAGAYTCTTGTATCACAGTCTCTGCAAGCTAGTAGTTCTGCAAGCYMGTAGCTCTGCTATGTTTTTTATGGGCTAGTAGTTTTCCCCTTCAAAGATGAAGACATAAAGATAATTTGTGCTGGCCTTGCAAAATACAAATGGAAGTTTGCTGAGTTGGAAGGTCAGTGCATGGCCAGTTGGAGCCCATGGGAGGGTCACCACTCTCTGATATTGAGTTGCAGGCTCTGGCAAAGTTGGCAGTATTGAAACCAACAAAATGGAAGACACCCTCCCCCCCTTCCTCCAGTTTTTTTTCTCTCTCTCTTGCTCCCTCCCTATTTCTTTCTGTGTGCACTTAATACTACTCTCCCTTTCCCTGCTCTGGAGCTTTGACCCTTCCATCCGGCCAGCTTTCCCGTTACTGCTTGCATGTAGCTCACCTCAATGTGAAGCAGTGTGGACAGGAGATGAAAGCCTTTCTCTTGCAGTGTACTTACAAATAAACTCTTGGTTTGAAGAGCTGAGCAGTGGGTGTGTGTGTTGCTGAAAGGCAGCTGAGGAGGGGAGCAGGCAGGAACCAGAGAGGGTGCAGGGCTCCGAAACTGAAGCTGTTTCTCTTCTGGAGCTGAGGTGTTTGACCTTGAACCTTATTCTTTCAGCTGCCTGGGATTATTTCTGTTGTTAAACTGCAGTCTGTGGACTCAGGCTGTGTAATAAGTGAGACGAAGGCCTAATCCCTCTCCAAGGCAACCAGACAGTTCAGAAATTAAGGAATTCTGGCAGTTGGCTACGTGTCGTGTGACACGGGCATTAGTACTAGGTTGTGCTGTGATGCCAGTGTGTAAAAGCAGCGTGTTTGGAGGGGGTTTAGAAATGTAGCAAATTACAGATACAAGTTTGCATTGCTATGAGACGGAAATCAGCTGTGTCATGTAGAGGATAATGCTGTGAGATGGCTTTGCACTGATCCTGGAGTTCCTCTGACTGCATCAAGTCCCTTCAGAAAAGAAACTGTAGTGAAAATGTGAATGACAGAGCTAGCGGTTGGGCAATATGTCTGAAATTTTTTTACAAATACTACATTTCTTTGAAGTGTGTCCAGAATTACTCAGAAATGGTTCTGTCTTATGTGCTAGACAGTGTACAACCATGTCAACTTTCTGTGTAAATGTCAAACAAATTAAGATGGCTTTAGAAGAATCTGAATATGAAAGGGCAGGATATTTAACTGTAAATAGAAGGCTTAGGGAAATATCTTCATGGACAACAAAATGAATCTATATTTGTGCTGTGGCTTCATGTCAAATTCAGGAATTTAGTGGGACTATTTGGACAGGCTTTTAGCAGTGCTCAGTGTTTAATTATAAATAGCAAAGTTACATGGCAATGAATTGTCTTCTTACAGATACTGGAGAAATGCAGGTTTGTTTAATCTTTGTATTTGCCTTTAGTGCATTTTTACATGTAAAAAAACCTAAACTTCCTACATCCCCTAGCACTAGTGGCACTGTTCTCTGTTCTTTTGTGATTTTCCCCTACTTGCATTTGAATTTTGTGGGGTATAGCATGTTCATTTTCTTTCAGTACAAGCTATACAGACACTGAACTGGGCAAAATGGTTTCAATATTATAAAATGGCTTATTCCTGCTGATGAGGGAGAAGGTTGAACTCAAGGCACATAAGTATTTCAGTCCATGTGGGTGTGAAATAGGACCATTGATGACTTTCTTTATTTTGTGTCTACGCTGTCAGCTCTGCTAAAGCCTGAAACCCTCTGGTGTCACAGATGGCAGTGGCCTCTTTGTTCGCTCCAGGAGGTGGCCAAGCACTAAAGAAGGTTCTCAGGCTGTGCTGGGCCATGTGGACAAGGTTGCACCAGTGTAAATGGCTGAAGGGTCACAGTTCCTGGGCTGATACATAAGAGGGGTTACAGTGCAGCTCCTTTGTTTTCTTATCTATGTTAACTGTTCAAAATGAATAAGAATAGGAAAAGTATCCTGGTTTTTCTAGGAAGTAAATTCTTTAGACTGATACACACAGGACAGGTCTGTTTATCTTGAAGGGTCATCTTCTTAATAGCGAATTTTTCTGACTAAAACTATGAAGGCATGAGAGTTTCAATGTTATCAGAATGGCCTCTGTCATCATTTCTCCTGATTTCAGTTGCAGCTGAGTAGTCTGACAGACAGCACTTTGTTCTGTCTGGTCTCTGATTTTAAAGCTAACTATCCACATTTTTTCCACATATATTTAATAGTTTATTTGTGTTAATCACTTTCTGCAATGGTAGAAATGGGAAGGTTGTACAATTTGCAATATTGTATTACCAGCTTGATTGAAAGGAATACCAAACAGATGTAATTGGTAAAGATTGCAGGCAGTCTGCAAGGTGCTGTAGCATTTTTAAGTTGTTTGAAACTTCCAGCTCATGTGTTGAACATTTATAGTTTTCAGAAAATTTTGTGTCTCTGTTTCTTTTGATTTAAACGTGAATGTATATGATATCTAGCAAAGCTTTTTTATAATTTGGAATCAGTTTAAAATGAAGGAGAACTCTGATTTTCATTTCATGCTTGAATTTACCTTATGATACCTTTTGCATACCTGGTATTTGTCAGCTTCCCAGTCTGGAGCAGATGGCAACATCCATCTATTTGTTCGCTTTACTAAGTGCTACTCTCATTGCAGGAATGCAATTCCTTGACTTTTGGGAAGAGATGAAGAGAGTAATTTCAGATTCTGAATTGGTGTCTGGTATTCCCTACTCACCTGCAGTACCAGGGCTGATACAGTATCTCCAGAGCATCACCAGACTTGTAATATCAGTGCTGTCAGTGACTGCAGGTCCTGACAGGCAGAGCTGTGGTTCAGCAGCTGCAGAGGAAATGGCCAAGCCCTCGCTGTCAGTGGCTCATCTCCTGCACTGTGAGTTCCATGAGGTGCGGCTGCTGGCATTGGAAGCAATACTGCTGGGCCTGAAACAAAGAAATTCCAAGCAGATTGCAGAAGGAAGAGGAGGTGTATTATGTTTACCCACTGATTTGGAAGACACTCTTCTCACAATGGCTCTGAAGGAAACAAATCCCCAGTGTTTTTGCAAGGTAAGAGGGTGGTTTTTTATTGACATTTTGTATATTTTCAGTAAATTAATGTTTTTAATTTTTAGATCATATTTGTAATTTTCAAAAATATTTTTCAAACATGCATTATGCTTTTTAAATAGTAGTTGAGTAGTTGGGGTTTTTTTTACACTGAACAGGAGCTGTGCAGTAATTTTGTAACAGATGTTCTTGCGTAAAAACAAGAACTTCCTCTTTCCTTTCTTAGAACTGTCCAGAGAGATTCCTTTTGTTCTTGGAGTGGAGCTTAAGCCAGTGTTTTATTGATCTCAAATGTGCACATTCCTGTTGAGACTGTCTGTAAATTCTTTGTTTGTGAATTGTGTCTGCAGGTGCTGGAAATTCTTTATAATATGGATCTCAGAAATGTGCTTCCAAAGACTGAATGCTCTATAAAAATGAATCCAAGTCAGCTGTTAACCTGGAGTTTAAACCTTGCAGATATCTCCAGCAGGTATGGTCTGTCATGCATGTTGAAATACTTATATTTTTAAAACTTTCAATGTTGAACATTAATATATTGGTTTGGGACTGCACTTTCATTTAAAAACCTGTGTTTCAGAAAAGAGAGTGTGGCGTATTTGAACAAAGTGGGTTCATGAGAATTTTTCAGAGAAGTAAGACATTTATCTGAATTATTCAAAAGGCCTACAAAGTCATACTAGCACCCTGTAAATGTCCAGTTGTACAGTTCCTGAAACAAGAAGTTACTTTGGCTGTCCAGTGATAGCCAGTGAGCATAGTTCTTCCTGAACGGTAATTGGCAAACACCCAGTTTACTGTAGAATTAACAATTAGTGTTAATGATCCAGCCCTACACTCATTTGCTGTGAATCTGCCATCCCTCCTATCCTGGTTTATGGGCAGATGGTTTGTAGAAAGAACAACAGATCTCATTTAACTTGCTGGATTGGCAGAAATGGTTAATCCTAATCCTTAGGGTTTGCACTCCTTACACAGACTGTAAAGTCAGCAGAAAGCACTGGAAATCTGGAGCCAGATTGTAGGTCCTACTGAATTAGAGCTGTGCCATGCATTCCTAATGGAATGCACAAACAGGCTTACAGTGTCCACACTAAGGGTATGACATCCTGTTTCTGATGGCTTTTTAAGACATGCAAACATTGCAGTCCAGTGTTACAAACATTGAATATAGAGGATGTAGAGTGTAGAACTGTATTTTATAGCTGTGCATATTTGTTGCTGATTTGCACTGAATTGTTCAAGTTCAAATGATGATGATGGGGAGTGGTCATTTCTGGGATGAAGTAAGGTACTGGTGGTAAAATACCACTGACTGGTGCTGTTAGAGGGAAGGGGCTGGAATAGCAGGCCTTGCTGCTTAGGTGTTGCCMTTCCCCATGGTGGGAATAGGCTTCAGCAGCCATGGTGCCAAGAGCCATATCCTTAGATCCTGCTTAGCAGCTGTAGAAGAGATATTCCTGCAGCTAAACACCAGCTTCAAGAGATGAATTTGTTCAAAATTTAAAATTATGTCTGGTTTATTTGACTCAGGTTCCATTTTCAAATGTGTTCTTCTATGAGAAGTATGTAAATAGAAAGTAAACATGAGAGAAGTGAAAGTAAGGGCATGTTTCATTGGCATGTCAGCTGAGAACTTAGCTAACATCTAGATCTCTAATGTAAAAGCTTCAAGTGCTCAGCTGGAAAAATATCCATTGGTAATCATCAGAAATAATTAAGAGCTGGCTGGTTTTCTTCTAGAGATGAAATGATGACAGAAATAGCTGGGGTTTTGATATGTCCTTTGCCTTTTTTCTCAGCCCTGAAGGTCAAACCATAGCTCTCAAATTTGCCTCCAAACTGATTATCCACCTTTTGCAGAACCATCAGCAGGTAAGGGAAATGGAGCTGGTTAACATTTTTGTAATCCTGGAGTTTTTAGTGATTGCAGTAACGTGGCTTCTTTTAGACAAAGACCACAAGCTTGTGTTTCCTTTTGTCCATTTATCATTTTTGACATTCATCATTATGTCTTCCTCTCTGAATACACTGCCATGTTCTGAAATGACACAGCCATGAATGTCATCTCAGTACATCCCTCTCAAAGTAATTTCAAGTTAAATACATACATAAATATTTTTGATGGAGTAATTTTAGCTTCTGACTTCATCCAGAATGGTCACTATAATGTAGAAAGGGAAATGCCTGTGGTGTTTAATGCTTGTTCTGAATCCAGCCCATTTACTGAGCTGCAACTTTGTTGTGGTTTCTTGATTTTTGGAGAGCCCACAGGAGAGCACGTCGGATGGGAAGGCACGAAGCTGGAGCAGTGGTTGGGTGCAGTTCCCAGCCAGCTCAGATTTCTTTTGATTTTAAATTGTCAGTCTGTGATGTCACATATGTATGTGTAGAGCAGTGCAAAAGCAGCTTTAGTGCTAGACATTTTTAAAAATATTTTCAAATCCACTTAGTGGTTATTTAAAAACAAACAAAACTCTCATGATCTGTTTTAAAAGGAAGATTCCTTACAAAGCTATTATTTTTCATAGAATGAGCAGCAGAATGGATTCTTATTATATGCTAATAACCATGTCTCATTATAAAAAATATAAAATCAGATTTGCACACAAGAATTGAGGAACATGAATTATGATATTAAATCTTTTTTGTTATAGGAAAGGCATAGTGTGAGTACTTCCAGTTAACATAACAAAGCAGAATTAAAGGAAAATGCTGTAAAAATCTTAAATAGAAATGCTGTATCAACTTTCTCTAATAAGCATATAAATCATGGGAGATCTAAGATATACTTACAGAAAGAGCTTTTGGCTTTGGGAAAGGCCAGGTACATCAGATTTCCGTCTAAATTATTTCTTTGAGCTTGTATTCCATATTTACATCTGTGGAAGGGATTTTCTCTTCCATGAGGTAAAAGTTAAGTTCTGTCTTTCTACATAGTCCGTCCATGTGTCTGCTTGAAATTTGAGTCATTGTACCATCTTGGGAGATTTTTAATTTTTGTTTTCACCTGTTACAGAGTCTGTAGGACACGCTCTGGCTGTGTCCTTTTCTGCAGTGCAGGTACATGGCCCTGCACCAGGCAGAATGAGGCAGAGTATGATGAGGTTTCATGTATTCCTCAGTTAATGGGGTGGGTTGAGAAGTGGCTGAATGGCACATCCCAGAGGGTCATAAGCAGTGTCACAGGGTCTAGCTGGAGCCCTGTCACTTGTGGCGTCCCAAGGGTCAATAGTGGCCCCAGTATTGTTTAACTTCTTCATCAATGACTTGGGTCAAGGGGCAGGTGCTTCCTCAGCAAGTTCACTGRCAGCACAAAGCTGGGAGCAGTGGATGATACCCCAGAGGGCTCTGCAGCCCTTCAGAAGGACCTTGATAGGCTGGAGGGATGGGCAGAGAGGAACACTCTGAAATTCAGCCAAGGACGAGTGTATTTGTCCTTGGCTTGCATGTGTGGAAGGACTGAGGACACAAAAATACTCCTTGACTTGGGTAGTCATTGGTGACTCTGCTGTGAAGGGACAGAGTCAACGACTTGCCTGTGTATACTGCTCTAACTAAAAGAAGATTTCCCAACTTTTAAATATTCATGTGGGTTTCACCACTTTGGAAAAACTGGGCATTTACTAATGAGCAGTCTCCCTTGGGCAGGCCATGGTTCAATGTGATGGTAAGAGGTGCAACATACTTCTCACATGTTCTGTGCCTTCAGGTTCCAGAAGAAGTCTTGAAAAAATGGGTTCAGCTGATAATGTATTTTTGTGAAGATGAGCAAGAGACAGAGATGCTGTTAGCAGCTGCTGAAGTTCTTAAAAGTATAACATCATTCCTTCTGAGCAGTGAGAAGCTTATTCTTGGTAAGTAGTCTGAAAGTAATTTTCTGGGTCTTTTTTGATGAAATCCATTGATACATGATTACAAATATATGTGTACACACAGTCAAAACATAATTACATCAAACAGGGTTTTTGAAAATTTTAATAGAATTTACTTACTAAACATATAGATTTATTTAAATTCTGGTAGAAAAAGCACATGTGCCCAGCCTCTGGCAATAACTCAGCAGAAGGGGCACATGAGATGTTGTTATGTCTTCAGGTCACTATACACTGGTGTACAGAAGTACTGGCTTGCAATTGTTCTGTGACTTGAATCTTTCTGTAGTACTCTGTTGGTGGGCTGGACATAGTTTAGTTTAACACTGGGAGTGTAGCAAAGCTGTGCTGGCTGGATGTTGAAATGAAGGTCTTCAGTCTAGAAATGAGAGACACGTTCTACTATGAGAATAATTAATAATTGGATCACATTATATCTCCCAGGTATAGGGATTTTTGTTTGAAGTTAACATTAGACTGTCTCTTTAGAAAACAAAGAAAGAAGGAGAACAAAAAAACCTACATGACCTACATGGCCTTATTCAATAGTACATGTGGCGTCTGGGAGGCAAAGCTAAGTGAAACTGTTTTGTTCTGGAAAATAGATGGGGTTTTTCTTTTAGTTCCCCTCCCCCTGCCTTCTGCGAATAGAAAATGGGGGGATTTTGTGACTAAAGGGCCAGGAGATATGCAAGAATAGGTAGTACAAGATGGTACAGAAGTTCTTTTGCATCCTGAACACGACAGACAGTTTTAGATACTTTCAGCTCCATGATACTTCATTCCAGTGTAGATATGTAAATATTTTTAGTTTAAGTAGCTTCAGTCCATYCATGTGGCCTGGATACAAATATCTCTTATACAAAAAGAACAGTGTATTTCCTTATCTGTAGATAGTGGTTTTGGGAAATATTAGGTATTAGTTTGAGATGTGCCTTTTAAGAGGTATTGGTAACATTCACCAGAGCTAAATCTATATGAGGTAGACATTGCAGTATTAAGAGTTCATAGTATCAGCTCTGGAAATCTTAACCTTCACCATCTAGATAAAGCTCTTCATAATACAGATATCATTACCATTTTATGTCAAATGAAGACAGTGGAAGTGTTGGAGTGAAAACCTCCCAAATGCTGTGCTACTCATCTGTTGTTATTTGGATGTGGTCCATAGATGATGAACAACACTTTCCTCTTTGATCTTGTCAAAACAGTTGCTGATTTCCATGCTTTCCAGTCAGGCAGATGTGAAGGTCTGAAATAAAACATAGCAGCAGTTTGTGTCCTGTGTAAAATCCCAGCAAAACAAATGAAAACAGACAAGTAAACAAAAATAAATGCTCCCCAAACAGCCCTGAAAATAGAGCCCCAAGCCCTCAGTGGGCAAACCATCTGAATTAGCTCTTTGCTCCGAAAATTGATCCAGGGGAAGAAAGATGCAGAGATCACCCTTCATAGTACCTAGAATTGTCAATCTGGGGATCTTCACAGCTGTGAAACTGTCAGTACTGCAGTGAGGGGTTTGGCAAATCAAGGGCATGGGCTGGTGRTCAGTTGGAGGGATATAAACCCAGGATAATTCCCTTGAAGGGTCTGTGTGCGTGTAAACAGCTCTGACTTCTGTGCCTTCTTCTGCATCAGCTTGCTTGACCACATATAGTAAAAAGTAGGAGTTAAAGGAAACTGTGGTTGTATGAAATGGAGTTGTAGTCAGTCCCAAGAGCTTCCATTACTGTGTTCCAGTGAATGCCTATCTGTATGTTCTGGGTGACCCCATCATCTCTTCATCAACCTGCTTGAGGGTTCAGAAAAGGTCTTTATGCAAATTCCCTTTGTAGACTTCCACTGYTTCTGGAGATACAATAGAAACTTGTTTAGGTGGGAAATCTGAATATTGAATCTCTAGGGGAATAATTATTCTGCCCTAGCTGTGCCAGTATAATATTATTGAGTGTGTCATGCTAGGAAAAAAAAAAGCAACTTCTTTCTGAAGTAATTATACTTCATGTCATTACCACATAGGGAAGTTACAGGTAATACAGGAATGTGTAGTAAAGCCCAGAGCAATTTACTTTGGCCAGCAGTGAAATACAGCTATGTATTTGTCTGACTAGCCTTGTAATACAAACCTCTGACAAACCTGCTGAAAACATGGTAGAAGAAAACCAGCAGTGAAACACAACTCTTAAGTTGTCTGTGGTCACCAGAAAGTAATATCTCCCAGCTGGCTGTGTCTTAGAGTGAGCTTCCAGTGGATTCCTTTAATCAGGGTGTTCAACAAGACCTGAAAAGTCAACTGAAGAATACCCCTGCAAACCTAGGAGTACAGATGTGTGACTCGAGCTGGTCATGCATGGCGTGGCAGCAGTAAATGGCATGAGGGTCTGCAAGGGAAGCATGGCTTGTGAGGTGTGGGTTGCCGCTGGGGTGGTGTGTGCTGTCTGCCTGCTTGGGCAGTACCAGATCAGCACCTCCCTCTTGGCACTTCTCTCTGGTTAATCTTAGCTGTGAACATGCAGTCAGCCCATGGATTGAACTGGTTCCCAACAGAGAGTGGGTGTAAGCCTGGCAGGGCCTGCTGGTGACTGCTGGGGACACTGGATGTGGGAGAAGGAGGTGATAGTAGATCCCTGGAAGATATGGTCAGTAGCTGTTTCCAGCACCACTGGCAGTATCTGAAGAAAGCTTGGTTTGACAGCCTCTGCTCCAGCCACATTGCAGCAGCAAATCCATGAGCAGTGTGTTGATCAGTGATCAGTCTCCAGCTGCAGAATTTTTGAAGTTGCCAAACAGAAATTCTGCACTCCTAGAAATTGTAGAAAATGGAGAGCACTCACAAGTAAAGTTGAACCCAGAGAGGCTCATTCTCTTATCTGTTGCCCACTGTTTAAACCAAGCTGAGTCTGCCACCTAGATAAGGTTCACAGATGCTAAAAATACTTTGGTTGTATTGCCAGTCTTTCTCTCAGTGGTTTGCCAATGTCTTTAATGTCTTGTGTTTAGGTGTGGAAACAGAGCTTTCTAACTTCTTTGAATGCATATAAGAAATAGAAATCTAATTTTTCTCTACAAATAAATATAGGACTGTCTGATACCCTTGGTCTGTGGAAATGTGTGATTCTCCTGCTGCAGAATGAAGACTTGGTAGTAAGGGATGCTGCTGCTGAAGTGATACAAGTGGCACAGTCAGAAAAAAAGAGCAATGAAGGAACAGGTACGTTAACATTAATTTTAAATATTATTGAATGTTTGGGAGGCAAAAGTGTTTCTCTTTTCATCACAAATTTCTTGCTAAATGTAAGGTGCTTCATCCATCTCCTAGAATTATGTACCATAAAAGATAACACCAAAATTGATGCCCACCATGCTTTATTATTTTACTTTTACTGTTCTTGGTTTAATTTGCATATGATTACATGGAGATGTAAAAAAGAGAACAGCAGGACTCAGCTTTATGGTTCATGCTGTGATGAGTCAATATTCACATAATTTCAGTTTGAAAGTTCTTTAATACCAGCTCTGGTCTAATAATACAATGCAAGACACTCCTTGAATCCCAGGTTGTTATAAGAGCCTAATCCCAGATAGGAATCTGGCAAGCAGTATTCAACTCATTGATTCATTATTAGACCTTGAAATCCATTTAGATCCAGATCAACAAAGACAATTCACAGCATACCCACAATGTGCTTTTAAGGATGTGGGCCTTTTGTCTGCTTGCCCTAATTTACTCAACCCTGTTTATTTTAAAATAGCCACAAAACTTGAGTAGGCTTAACTAATTAACATGCTTCACTTTGAGAGTCTTTGCTGACACATTCTTCCATGTGTTGGGAATAAATTAGAGTTTAYTACCAAGCTCATCACTCTCTGGTGGTCCTGGTCTGTGCTACTCAGTAATGCCTGTACCAACTTGTCTGCAGTCAGTTCAAATTAGTCAGCCCTCTCCATGTGAACTTCTGCTAGGCTGGAGATAAAGCAGCTCTGTGATTTWAAAAAAATAAGAAAAGGCGGTAAAATGACGTTTCTATCTGCTGTTGTAGATAGAAGTAGCCGGGAATCTGCTCATGTGGCAGGTGTGGTTTTGAGCTGGCACTTTTTAGGCACAGAGTATGGGGTAGAAGAAGGTAAAAGGAGGGATGTGGCATGGGCAGCTTTCATCTTCCTGTTAAATCCCACAGCTCGGACGGTTTGTCTAGTCCCAGCTGCATCTCTCTTGAGTATCAAGGGGCTCTGTGTGCATGTGCCTCAGGTCCCCAGTGCTGGCTTAGGGGGCATCCTCAAGTGTCTCAAGACGGTACTTTCTTTGGGAATAATACGGTGCTGAATTGTCTCTCTGAGCCCTGTATCTTCTCCCTTCTTCCCTACTGTATCCTGGTGCCAAGGGATATTTTCCTGTAACTGGATGAAAGCTCTSTCCTCTGTGTCCTAATTAATGCTAAGGACACCTCAGTGCTCTTATAGCTTACCACTTTGTAAAGCTGAAGTGACCATAATTGAGAAGATAGCAAATAAAAAACAATTATTATGTTATGTTCCTAATTAGGACAGGGACCCCACTCCCCAAACTTCTGTTAACCCCTTACACTGTTCCTTTCTGTTTTTTCCATTTAAACTTCTTGCAATGAAATGAATGTCTGTCTTCTGTGACTAGAAGAGAATGCTGCATTTGAAAAGAGATAATTCAGTTTCCTTTCATGTCCATTTTTCATCATTGGTGTTCCTTCCTGTGATCTTTTTTCCCCACTAAACTCTTTTCACTTTTTGTGATTTGCTTTCTAGCTTTTGGGGGAGCAATTTTGCCCTTGTGGTTTTTATTTAAAACCAGATTAAAATAAGCTCATCTTTGTATGTTGTTTGTTTACTTTCATTTACCCTCTTTCTTTTCATGTTCATGTGAGAGTATGCAATATGTTTGTGTCTGTGGTTTAGACATTTCATGGATCACTAGACCTCTCTGTCGTGGGAATTTTTAAATTACATTCAAATATCTGCTTATTTTTTTCAAGTTTTCATACCATGAAAGTCTGATTTTTCATCACAGCRCTGACTTTAGGATAACTGAACCCAAAGACTGAAATTGATAGAAACTGTGAAACAACTCTCTCTAAAATTCTTACTTTATAACAAATTACTGGATATGGTAAATGAACTGACTTTTCATTTCCATTATACAATGAAAAATTAGTATTGTGGCCCAGTAGTTTTGTCATGAGATCAGAAAGATGACTTGAGATCAGAAATAGGAATGGATGTTTAGAAACCGTTTTCATACATTCTGTAATTGTTTCATTTTTATGTCATTACCATTACTACTAGCTAACAGGAGAGAGTAAAGAGACAATTATAATTTCAGCTTCATTTGTGCATCAAAAGTGTTTTGTCCTAGTAACCATTATATTTCCAGAAATACTGCACTGTAGGAATGGGTTATGGTGTGTTTCATCTTTTATTGCTGTTAATTTGCCATACAGAGAGGAGGAATGCTGTTCACAAAATACAAGCTCTGGACTTGCCAGAAATTTTGGTGCTAGTATCTTCATATCCACTCCTCACAAAATTCTCTTTTCTCACTGTGTGCACAGCATGTAAGGGAGGAGTAGCCTATATCTGCCTGCAGAGGAACTGCATTTATTGTCAGCTTAGGGAATAATGGCATAAGTGCTTCATTTCTATTGAGATCCAGAAGAATTGGTGATTATAGCCTGGCAACTGCCCCTGCCCTTCCTGTGTGATACCAGCTGGCATCTTGTTTTCATGTGGAAGAGTAAAGTAGGAAAGGTTATGTACTTGTGTGTTACAGTCAGACCAAGGCTGAATTAGCATCCTGTTTAGCAGAGTAAGGTGAAGTTGAGTTGTTGTTAACAGGAGCAAAGTTATTTGCATAGACTGTTCATAGAGTTTTTGTAGCATGGTTCTCCTTTACGTGTGTGTTGCTGAATAATAGCAGAAATGTGTAGCAGGATGATAGTGTCAAATAATAGGTATTTTCATGTCATCTAGATATGGTGAAACTGGAGGCAAATGATCTTGTCTATTATAGTGTGCTTTCACTTCCAGTAACAGCTCCTATCTTGTGTAATTCTTTGAAATGCTACATGAGCTCTTCTAGAGGAGAATATTAACTTGGTTTCTTGTTTTTCCCCCATGGTTTTGTTGAGGGCAAAACCCCCAGTCTCCTTTGGATCAGGAAAGCAGTAAGCAGTGGAGTCAGAAATGTGTGGTAACATATGTGATACAAGAACCCTGTGGAAACTGCAGCCCCAGGAGAAAAGCTCGTAAGACCAAAGGCTGATACATGGCAGGGCCTCTATCCTCAGTCTACCCAGCTATTTACCCCCAAGCAAAACCCTACAAGCCCTACTGTTTTCTTATAGAAGGCAAGAACCTCTGCTGTTACCAGTAAAGTTCACTTTTAAAATGTATTTTATTCATACGGAGAAGCTTTTTTTTGTGTTTTTAGTATGTACAAAGGCTCATATTCAGTAGGGGAAGTTACTGAGGTTGGATGATGGCAGTCATTTTCTGAGCAGAGTAGGTCAAACAGAATCCTGTCTCACCAGAAAGGAGAAAAGCTTCTGTTTTCCTTGCTAAAAATACCAACTTAGCAGGTAGTTAAGGTTTTCCTAATWAGTGGAACAATATAATCCCCATCTGTAGCTCAGGGTATTGTGTGTACACTTTGTTGTTGTTTCCTCATGCATTGAGGTGTAAACCTCTGGCGGATTGTTTTATTCCTTTTAGTATGAGGGAGGGTACAGGAAGTATTGTATTCAGTGTAAAGGTAGAATAGTTGCTTTGAAATCTAATTAAATTAGTGACCCATGGCTGTGTAAAGTCTAGACCTATTCACAGCAGCATTTTTTATACAAGAGAGTTACTCCTTACAAGAAAGATGATTTAAGTTGGGGAAACAAGAGTGCTTTTTCCCTCCTGGTGATTGCTTTGCTAAATATCCTGAAAAATGCAAGTATCTGTGTTAAATCAAAAACTGTATGTTTTAGTGTCATTTTCCTCTGTGACTTTTTTTTAATCTAGAGAAGAATTATATGAAGTAAATTTATGAGCTTAACAGTATTAGAGAAGTTTGAATAAGCTATTTTTCTACCRTTATAGCCAAGCCAATCAAATTCTGTAAAATTCTATATTAAAAAAACACCTTTAGTCAGCTTAACCTTTATGTTGGTAAATTACCAAATTAACCTTAAATGAGTTTAAGGGCATTTTTAGTGTCATCAGCATTAGCAGCAATTTAGCTGATTTTTAAAATTGAGCTGAATTAAGCTTAGATGAGCAATTAGATTTGCAAACTTGAGGAAATCTTTTGAAAGTGCCTGAATGATTTAGCAGCCTAAATACTCTTCTGGAATATAATTGAGGACTTCAGGGGCTTTTTGCTACTTTTGTTGTGAAATAGCAGTTTTGTACAGAGATGAGCAAGTTAGCTCCTGGGCTCAGCTGTGTGACTGCAGCAGAGCTTGTGCAGCCCAGGGCAGGTAAATGGCCCACTCTGAGCACCACCTTCACTGGGTGCAGTGGAGCATCTTTGAAAATCAGTCTAATGTTATTGTTACAGCTCTATGTTTTTGAGTAATTCTGAGCATGAKGTAGTCAGTTTTAATCCACTGGCTAAAATTTCAGATATATTAACTCAGTTTCTTTGGTTCCATTTCACATGCTTAAGAAATAGCAATAGCTGATACTCCTGTGCCAGGAGTTTCTGAGCAAAAGACAAAGTTCTCTTTTCTTCTCTTGATGGTTGCTCCCTTCTTGATAGATTCTACTTTTTAACTTTGGGGAAAATGATCAGTGAAAGTGACAAGTGTCCTGCTTTTTTGATTCACCAGCAAGGAAAAATGAATTCATTAGCTGGCTGGTTTAAAGAAGCTGACTCCACCTTCTGAACTGACTTTCCACCATTGGGAAGGGGAGGGAAGGGGATGGCACTACAGAGCAGATTGAGTTAAGATTCCTGTGGAAATCTTCACTGCTGGGTGTTGACTGTTTTAGTGGTCCACACTGCTTCAGGTTTATCTTACTGTTTCAGGCATGTAGGAGCATTTCAGCAACTTTTATTTTGTTTATTGGCTGGCGAGTATAAATGTGTGTAAAGGGAGAAGTTAAGATGTGCTGCTTGAGGTGGTGGTGGGGGAAGAAGAAATATCATTGAATTATATTGAAGCACTGAAAGATTTTCAAGGTGTCTCTGAATTCTCTTCTAGACTTAGAAAGACTTTGGACCTAACCATCTGACTGGGTAGAACCTTTCTCTGTGAACCATGCTGTCACCTCAGCATGGAGAAGAGCAAAGCTGCTTGTTGCTTGCRCCTCAGTTTTCTTTTTCACACATCATTAGTGTAAAAGTCAAGGCAAATTCAAACCAAATGTCTTAATGAACCTAGAGTAGGTGTGGCTGTCATGATTGTGAGTGGAAGAAGGTTTATGTGTGGGRGTTTTTTTTGGCACAGTGATGGTGTAAATAAGCCTTAGCAGAGGTAGGGGAAGTTAAGGGACCATCAGACTTGCTATATTAACATTTGAAAGAAACAAGGGGAGAAGAAATCCTGCTCAGATTTATGTTTCTTGTTCCTGTCCTCTAAAAATCTTCCTTGTTGAACCGAAAGCTGTGCAAAAGGTTTCATACATGTGTGCCCTTAGAAGATCTAGTAAATCACTTGAGGAAGAGATAAGAGATAAGCAGTCTGTGTGATGTTAATGCAGTACTATGGTCTGGCAGTCATCATCAACACCACAGGTGATATCAGCAAATCATGGGTGACTGGCATGATCCCAAAACTTGTACCCTAAATGTCCTTTACAACTAGTTTATGAAGCATTTCAGGACAAGTGGCTCAGATTTCATCTACTCCAGCTGCTAGTGGAACAGCTATGAGTAAGTGCTGGGAAAACCTAAAATACTAAATGGACCTTGGTAGTGTTGAAATGCTAAAAATACCRTTAACATTGGTGGTGTTTAGCTGCACAATTAAAGCATCCTACATATTGCATGGGAAACAGTGAAGAAAGGTATTTTACTTTATTCATTGCCTCATTTGCTTGTTGGCATTAGAAACTGTGTTCAAACTATTCATTAAAGTAAGTGCCAACTTTGTCCATAGCAGAAGAGGCTTTTCTTGCTCATGTTTATCATTGGGTAAATGCATTAAATAGATTTCTTAAAGCTTTAGTTCATGAGCATGTCAAGTTAACCCCTCTCCCCAGACCTGTTTACTTGCCAAGTGCTGAGTCCAYGCTGTGGGATTGGAGATGGGAAAATAACTGGGGGTTAGAACCTGTGCCCCACTGCTGTGTGCAGGATGCATGTTTGAAGTCACTGTGTCTCTCTCTATGAAATACAAAGAAGAGATGCCAGCAAACTGTTCAGAACTATCCTTTTCACATGATTGGTGTGTTCATGCTCTTGCCAGACTAGGGGTTGGATTACTTGGTGTGTTCATGCTCTTGCCAGACTAGGGGTTGGATTACCCACCTTTTGCTCTACTTCCGTGCTGTTAGGTGTAGCCTCCCAGTGAGGCAGGTGGGAGGGCTGTGGTGAATAAAACAAATGTCAGGTTACTCTGATCCTGGACAAAGATTAGTGTGGAGGGTTCTGCTTTTCTCATGCACTGGGTGACTTGCCCTGATGTTCAGGTTAGGCTGATGGGCCTCTGAGGCCCCAGACAGCTCCTTTAGTTGTGGCTCTTAAAACCAGTTCTGGCAGCTGCCTGGCTTTGAGGAATAAGTGGTAATTGCCCAAACATAAACTAAGGAATTGCATGCATGCAGACTGGTTTAAGGATGCATTAACTGGCAAGATCATAGCTGATGAAATTTCCTTTGCTTTTTTAAAGTCAAACTTGTGCATTTTCTTCTCTAGTCTGACATTTGATTTTCCTCTGTTTAGAGGTTTGATGAGGGGTTACAAAAAGCATGAAGTCAGAAGAACCTGGCTGTAGAAAGAGCTTGCTGATACTGCTGCCTGGAGCTCTTCCACTAGCCAGCCTGAGAGTGGAGTGGTTGGTAATGCTGTTGGTGGGTAGCTACAGCTGCACACAGAATTCTGAACACTTTYATTCTAGACATGTGACCTGCTGTGATACAGCTGCTGTGGTGTGGAAAGTTAACAGCTTCCCTCAAATGGATGAATTTCAGGTCCTTGCTAATGCCACTGGTAGGTAAAAACCTACCAAAGCGTTTTGGAAAGAKCATTTAAAATGCACTTATTACCTTTCATGATTTTCAAGCTGCCTTGAGAATTGCTTATAATTTTGGAACTTGTTGGTGAGAAAAATYTTCCAGACAGATCTTGTGATATGCCACGGGTTCTTGGGCACAGTCCAGAAGTTCTCACAGTGTTGTCTGGGTTACTAATGGAAAACTGCTAATCATATTAGCCAAAATATGTTTATGTTCCCTGTACTGGAGACGATTGGAAAGAAGGTTAATGAAATTTTTTTCTGGAATCAGCTCAAGGATTTCTTCCGCTTTGTGAATGTTCTTGATAACTGCATTCTGGTAACTAGATGTGCAGCTCACTAAACAGAATTTCTAAGCCTGCTATGAAAGAGGAGCCTTTTGAGCTGAATGTTAGGATTTAAATGGGAGGCATTTATCCAAATGGCCTTTAAGCAGTAGAAAGCAGAATAGACATAGACAAGACCCATCCAGGCAGAAGAGAATATGAAAAAGATGCAATACAGTCAAAAGCAGAAAAAAATCACTGCAAAGCAGAGCTGCTCCTGTTGCAGGATGATTTTCTACAATTTTAGGTTTATTTTCAGAAGATTGTGTGTGGAATCTATGTGATACCCTGTTACAAGGAGTATGTCTTGAGGCCTCCGTGGAGAGATGTAAAGCAGTGGCAGCAGTTTGCAGTGTTCTGTTCAAACACAGTGTAGGACTTTGTATTGAGACACTGTAAGGTGATGAGATCTCTTCAGTTCCATTAGATAAGGCCTGTTGAGGACAGGGGGAAGGTCACACAGCTGGGTGTGTATTCTGGGAATGCTCTGACGTGGGCCCTGGCAGAGGAGGCAGTGGGTGCTGCCTGGAATGACCAGAACACTCTGCAGGGGGAAGTGTGCCACATGTTACTGAAGAGTAGTGCAATCCATGAAAGGGAACATCACTGATAGGCACCCTTAAGCTGTCTGTAATTGTAGGATCATAAGTAGATAGAGTTCAAATAGAAAAAAAGACAGCATTCTCCTTAAAATGTTCAGTGTTGAACCTTCTGCTTAAGGGACCCTGACTCTGGCTGCATCATTTTATCCTTTCCAAGCTTTTAATGGCCAATACTTCTCATGCATCTGCATGGAGAAGGATTTATGTAGAGAGACAAATATGTAATGATGACCATTTAAATCTTGGCAAACTAAGTAAGTGGCAAATACCTGTGCCATTTGGTGACTACTTGATGACTATGATGACCTCACATTTAAGAAGTTTMTTCCAGAGAGCAAAATGACACGTGGTAGAGATTATGAAACGCTTATTGTGGCTAGAAGCTGTAATTTGGGGTTTTTTACATCTTCTGTAGCAATTCTAAGAAGGTAACAATTACATGTCAGTTGCAAGGATGAAAGAATTGAGGTCTAGGAGTGTAAATGAATTCATCTGGTCTTTCTGCTAGAATAAATTCTGGGCTGTTTCAGAAGCAGATTTGACTTATAGCCTGGTTGCATAATATTTTTATACTAATAGGTATATTGTGTGTCTTTGTAATAGTATTTATGTTATGYGTGGCATTCTGCTTTTGCATCCTTAAAATATCTCCTGTTGTTATGAAAACTTTTGGAAGATCTGATTGGAAAGTAATTAGGTCTTAAAATTGCATTTGTAGTATGATCGCTTCGTGGTTTAATGGTGACTCTTGAATAATGTTTGTCTTCCTTAGATACAGAGGAAGAGCTGGCTGAAAATATGACTTAAATATTTTTGTTCAGAAAACTCTTTGGTGCTGACTTTTGGGCTCAGGGACCTATCACTGAATTTGCTGACTGCCTTTTTTTTTTTCCTTTCTGATGCGAGTGTACAGTAAGGCTGTTTGTTATCCACAGCTTACCTGCTTACCTTCTAAACTTGGGAGTCTTTGTGAGTAAAATATTAATGAAGAAGCATTGACTTGAAGCCAGAGTGAATACACATGCTCCTGCAGTTCTGTATGAAACTTCCTAAGGTTATGAAGCCAGTTTTTCTGATAAAAATGTAAAAGTGCTGTTCCTGTTAGCTTAACAAGTGTATGCCCTTTTGATATAAGCAAAATAGCACCATTGACGATCATCTTCTGCTTTGAAAGCATTTCACTTTATTTCTGAGAGAGATCTATGGTATTTCAGTCTAACAAAAATTGCTTTGATTTTTACTCCTGATTAATCATAGAAGAAGTAAGCACCAGTCTTAATTATCTTAATTGAAAAAGTAATTTTGCAAACTAGGCCAGTAAACTGTGAAATCAGCCTCTGCAGAAGTAAACAAAAACTGAAGGACTGATGATATTCTTCTGAATAGAGCTATTTTGTGCTTTCTCTAAACAAGCTGGGAGTGCAGAAGACTCAGTGCTTTGGAGCAAATGTACTCTGCTCCACAAGAGCGTGACAGATTGTCAGGGAAGGCCAGGGGAAAAGAAATTATGCTCTTCACCCTACATTGGCTAGTTTTTACACCTGGACCAGGAAGAGTTGTTAAGGTTTGCTGTTTTGGTTTCTTGTTTGCTTTTTGTAGCTGGCATTCTGCATTGCTAATTGTGGGCATGCTAATAATCAAGAAAAATGTTAAGCTCTAAAATCATATCTAGACTTGTGAAGTATTATTTTAACAGATTTATTTAGAGATGTAATTGAAGTTCTGTGATACAAGAAGTTTGCAACAGCTGGCCTGTAGCCTCTATGGTATTTTGCCACTGTATTCAGCTCTTGTTACACCAAGGTTCAGATGTTTTATTTAATAAATAGACTTCAATTATATTAGTTAAAAACACTGAAATGAAACTTGCACTTACAAGGTCGTAGCTTGTCCTTTATCTGTTAAAATGAAGTCTGGGCACAAMTTGTGTTATTTTGCTGACCAGTTGCTGCAGTTCTTTTATTAATACTGCTTCTTCTGTTTAACTGGTACTATGAAAGGATAAAGATGTCTCAGTCAGTTTCTTTGTGAAAACACAATGGCTACCTGAGTAATCTGATATACAGGACAGGTACTATTAAAAAGTAATTTTTAAAACTAGATTATATTGAAAATTAGCCAAGCATACAACAATAGAAATCTTGTTACTTCAAGAAGAATTCTTCATTGGTTAGCAATTGAGAAAAGGGAATAAGGAAAAAAAGAATACTGGAGGAATTAAGGGGAGTTGTGTACAAATTAAAAGAAAATAATTTCATTTTAAATGGACTCACTTTCTCAGAGCATCCAGAGGTTAGTCATAGTTTGAAACTGGGATATGGAAGCTGGTGGTAGATTTTTGACCCTTTGTTGCCTGGCACAGGTGAAAGCTAGAAAAAATAGGGTGCTGCTCTAACTGGGAGTGCACAAAAAGGCTTTGGTTATCCACAACCTGTGACTGCCCCACTCCTCCTCAGATTGCTTCAGATGCAGGAGTCCAAATGGACATGGGCCAGCATCTCTGTTATTTTTGAGATCCTGCATATTAACTTCCCCCACAGTGCAGTTGAGTGTTGCATGCTGGAAGTTCTGAAGGGAAGGACTTGGGAGAGCCCTGGGCAGGCACATCCATACACTCAGGGAGTTCCTTATAAAGGCTGAGCTGGAATGCCCATCAGRTCCCAGAGGTATTACACCAAGAATGAGGAGATGATCCATTCCTGCAAGCAGATTTTTGCACACAGAATTTCATTAGTGTGTTTGTGGATGAGAGTGAGGTAGAGGATATAAATACCTTTGCAAACTAACCTAAACCACCACCTTGTTTTCACCTAAGTCAGCACTCCATATTTGTAATGACCAAGATAATTCCTACCTGTGATGGAGTCAAAGCGGCACCTTCGAATGAAAGTTGGTTTTATTGTATTACTGATTTCCTGTGCCACAGCCTTCCCACTGATTTGGTTACTTTAATTCCTGGTGTGTTGGTGGAGGGAGGTGGGGGGAAGCAGTTGTGGGACACAATGGGCTCTTACTTCAAAACCTGGGATGTGTAAAACTCAATGTCTTTTTTTTTTCCTATAATCAGTTCCAAATGAGCGCTTACAAGGAGAACTCAAAACTGGCTTAGYTGAACAAATTGATTTCTCATACTTGAGAAAGTAAAGTTAAACATCCTTGGGAAGCCTGGAAATGTAAATTTTGAGAACTAGACTTTTTGTAAAGGGGTTTTGATTTATTAAATTTAGAGCAAGATTGTTGAAACCACCTTGAGGAGCAGAATTATTTATGGCAGCTGCTTACAGTACCAGTGTAATGCCACTTTCGCATGTTTTTAATTTGATTCCTTCACATGGTCTGTGCTGTGTTAATGATCACCTTGTCATGCTGCCAGTGGAAAACAGTTTTATAAATAATTCCCACTGGTAAGATGAAAGTGTTAACAGAAATACTTCAGTGAAGGTCTTGATTAACTTATACACTTGGCTTGATCACAGTGAAGCTTAGACTTACAATATCTTGTTACCAGAACTAGTAAAACCCAATCATTTTTTCATGTACTGTGTTAATTACCCTTTTACTTTTCCTCATGGGCAGATACTCAGAGGCTGATTTCATGTTTGTGTTGAAGACCTCAGTTACACTTTTAGACTTCTTGCTGTACTTGAAAGTTCCTACCTAAACAAACCTAACCTTCCCTAATTCCAGAATCCATATATTATAATAGTAAACTTTCAAGACTATAGATTCGTGCATTTAGGTGTTCTATTGAACCTACCTTTACTATAAACAGCTGAAGAAAGATCTTTTAATTTTTTTTTATTTTCTCATACTTACTGAAAGCTTGCTGTCTTATGTACATGCATTAAGAGGCACAACTAAAAACTGAATTTTCAGAATATTTTCCTTTAATTCAGATTCCCCAAATGTAAATATTCCAGTCAATTGCCATTTTGCAATAGAGAATAYTAACATACCACCTCTGAGAAACATCATGAAAACAGGCATGTGCCACGTTCTCTGAAGCTTAACAGCAATAGGATCACATAACCTGTGTTAATGAAGGGCCTTCTCTAAAAGGTGTTCGCAATACTGATTTCCATCCCCTAAAGGTAACTCCTTGGGGGTTGGACTGGATGATCTCCAGAGGTCCCTTCCAGCTGTGAGGATTCTGTGAAAGCAACGTGTGCTGGGTAGGTCAGTTTAATTAGGCAAGATCACTCAGGTGGGCAATAGTCTTTAAAGGGTATGTACCAAACTACAGATTATTTGATACTTTGGAGTCAGTGACCTCATGCTCCCCTAAAGCAAGGTCAGCACAGATCTTGGAGTTCAAATACAGTGGGTGTAGGGAGAAGCCTAGGGATAAAGTGATCTCAAGGGTGAAGTAGTACTTACATGCACACAGACTGAATTATTTTAGGCTGGTCTGTAGAATTCAACAGTGGTTTATTTTCAAATTTATAGGAGTAGAGGCAGTACAGGCAGTCTTTGCTTGTTAGCTGCCTTGTTGTGCAATTTGTTTTGGTTTTTAGCATGGGCATCTCTGTGCTGCTGTGAAAGGCTGTCACAGGGTAGAGGTAAATTCTCTAAATTAGGAATTTTACTTGATTCTCACAATTTGTGATTAAGGCTCACCAAATGCCATGGCAAGGTTAAGTAGAATGTGGCCTTTGCTGAAGGAAACTMATTTGAAATATACAGATGGAAAAATAAGATGTTAAAGACAGAAAAAGTCTTAAGGTTAAAGATACGTTTCAGTCACAGTGTGGACTGTTACTTCAAATGGCATTACTAAGTGAAAAAGGTAAAATTTCCTTGAGCAGTGAAGTGAAGGAAGCTTAGGTTTGGTGGGTTTTTAAAATAGATTTGTTTTGCATGTAAGTGGATTTTCTTATGTCTGATGACTGAAGTTTCATCCTTTCAATAGGCGTGACTGCAGTAGGGTCTCTTTTCTTTACCCAGTTGGCTATTTCATAGAAATAAAACTTAGTGTTTCATATTCCCGTGTCTTTTTTTGTCAAGCTGGCTCACAAGTTGTAGTGGGAAACACATACAGAGAAGTATGCCTCCTGATTTCCTTATTTTGTTTAAAAATGGCGGGGGGAAATCCCTTTGATGTTGTTTATTCTTTCAGATTGCCAGTCTGATTCAATAAAATATTCTAGAGCTGTTATTTTTTTCTGTGCACTGAGTGCTCCCTTCCTCTCTACCTGTGCTTATATTTCATTCTCCATGGTTCTTTCACCTTTTCACTAWATCTTGAATTGACCTCTGTAAACTTACAGCCTTCTGCTTTTCTGTCTCATTTGTCTCTTCATGATTTGCTTTGTAAATTTAATTGTGTGAACTGAGTATTTTTATAAGGAGTGCTGATGGGCTGTTGGTATTAGGGTTGCCTAACACGACTCATTATAAAATCCTGGTTTTCAACTACTTGTGTTAATCTTTACTAGTTGGTACTGAGATTTTTCTATGCGATGAGTATTTTTTGTAAACTTTAATTATTTGGGTTTTTTTACTGTAAACATGATTCTACATATGAAATTAAGAGGAAATGCTATATTTATGCACGCTGTGAAAAAAATGGAAGGCCTTTTCTTTGAATGCTGTTACACATGTATGCTTTGGATATGCATTTCTGGTAAAATATGTACAAATTTGACTGAGAAATAGTACTATAAAATGCTGTACTTTTCATATATATATATATATACACACACTCAATAGAGATTGAAAGGAGCCTAAAAGCTAAAACCTCTGAAGATTTTTGTGTTCACAAAGCAGCTTAAATGTCTCTGCTTCTGAAATGGTTCCCTGCATTCTGAGCAGGGCTACTGAGGATGCTCAGTGCCAGGAACACTGCCTCAGGATTGTGCAACKGTGGCTATAGGTAGCTCTGGTCCAGACTGTGTTTAGGTACTTGAAATGATGAAGGTATAGATTTCTTTTTCTTTTTGGACCTTGACAAATTATACATATATGTTGCCATCTTCCTCCTCTAGCCTTTCCCCACACCAAGAATATTGCTTTAATATTCAAAATATTCAGAAGATTGCAAGGTCAGGTATCCAAATGTTAGGAAATTCAACTGCTACCTCAGCTGCAAGTTGAATGTGATAAAGACCAGGATTACAAGAAGGGACATGCCAAAGCTATTTAGTTTTGCCCTTGTGARTTTGCATTCTGTCCCTGCCTCTCCCAGRGAGCTGTTTTGTGCAGCTAAGCAAGTCATTCCAAGCAGAGTTGGGAAAGAAGGTCACTATGCTGAATGCTTAGCTGGATACCTTGTAGGCATGATTTGCAGGAGTTCAGAGCACACACAGCTRAAGCCAGAGGGAAGTGCATTTTGAATATTAAAGCATTATGGGGTGCTGACTYCTCAGTGAAACAAGTCATAATGTCTCAGATCAGACATCTAAAACCAGTCAAGATTTTTTCATCTGCATGACTGTCTGCTCTTCCTGCAGAATAGATAGTGCCATTCCTTCTCTCCATGCGCATGGTTGTAAGTGATTCATGAAGCACTCCATATCGCGATGAATGACTGAGAGCCCCAGGTTACTCAGCCATTCTGTCTTCCATGCCTATTTAGAATATTTTGGAATATTTTGAATAAGAAAGGTTCCAAGCCATGTATTAAATGTGTAGAGAATAGAAAGAGAGATTTCTTCCCTGTGATGGGGAAGTCCCTGGTGTTGCATAGTTCATATCTGCATTACTGTGTGAGACACAAATGTTTTTAAYTTTTGTCTTGTGCAGGGAGCACTTCCATTCAGCACATTGGGGAGAGCACTTAGCACTTAGTTCCTTCTCAAGTTGAAGCRGCACAAACCAATTCCTCAAACAACTTTGAAGGAAATGGAAAAGACAAATGTAAAATCTGTATTAGACAAATATATTGGTGTCTGTGTTGGGTTTTCTGTTGAAGAACTCTGGTTACCGACTGAATACTACTTATTAGTCRAAGAATTTGTGTATATATTTACACTTTATGCAAAACTAAGCAGCTCCTGCTCCTTACATAAATTTACTTGTACAAAGTCCTTGAAGTAACTCATACAGACCATGTTAGAATTTACTTATTCACCTGAGCATGCCAAGGCCTYTGGAATGCCATGTCTGCTGAAGATGCAGATGAAGTTGCAGGGAGCCACCCCACSAATATCTGAGATGGAGATACACTATCCAAGTCCCTTGGAGCTTGCCAGGTGATGCCCTGATGACAGCTAGAAGTTTCCTTGCAAATCTTGAGCCAGCTGTTAACACATTCAGACTACAGCTGTATGGAAATGCCAGAGCCTGAGGTATTTCAGTCAGCTGCAAGTAAGTCATGCGACTGCCAGAGAGGTGCAGACCTGCCCATGTAAATAGAAGTGTCCTGGGTCACTGAAGGTGCAAAATCCAGAAGTCACCTAGGTGGCAGGAGCTGTGTGAAGGAAAAAGGGTGTGAACCACTCTTTAGGATTTCTTTAATGTKAACATCATATTGGGAAGAAACATAGAGTCCTGATTCTAGAAATGCCTCAGTCATAATAGGATGGTTAGGATCAGCAGGTCTTCAATGTGAGTGAAGAAGTAGAGTGAGGAATATGTGTGTGTAATCTCATTTCAGAGTATTTCTGAAAGAAAGGGCAAAAACCAATTTGCTCTCAAGAGAAATCACTGGTGCATCATCTTCCCATTGAAAAGAGGCAGTGGTTCTCTCATGGAGTGAAAATGCTCTTGAAAAAAAATCTWTGGAGATGGGTATTTTCCATTCAGGATTGAGACTTGGGGCTGTTTACCTGTTCTGCACCTGCAGGGGAACTGCCCCTAAGTTCTCCTTAGATCACTGCCCCTAAGTGACCTGTAATCACTGAGTTGTTGAATAGGATAAACAGCACCTGCCTGTCTGTTTGACWGCAGCTCAGTAGCCTGGCTGACTTTTTTTATTGGAATGTCAGAAAACTTACAATGGATCCCACAATACTGCATTGAAAGCAATTTGCAAGTTGGCATTGGAAGGCGTTTTTATCTTGACAGAAAAAAGCAAGAAAATTCTCTTGGTCATTTGTACTTAGCACCTGCAGTGTGAATGTTTTGTGATCCTGGTAGCTTCTCACATTTCAGACTGTTTGCAAATTTAGTTGTATTTTCATAGCATTGTGTATCTGTGTTCCTATATCAGCAAAAAGATAAAAATAATGTGAGCTGTTCTTTCCACACATTTCATTCCTTAGATAACATCTCAGTAAGAACAGACATCTGGACTGTATTGGAAGCTTTTCATGTAAGGGTGGCTGGGCTTTTTTTTATCAGGCRTTCATATAGTGAATGGTTTCTGTGGCCTTTTGCTCTTTAAGTGTATTCTCTTACATGGTGAGGAAGGGGGTTTAAAAAATTGGCCAGTAAAGAGGTTGAGACTCTGTTATRAAAACTTTTTACATTATTATACAAAAGATTTATGGCACTTTCCATAAGAGCTATTTTATGACCACTTCTTTTTGAATGTCACCCTCTTTTAACAAGTAATATGAAACTAAGATAAAAATTAAATATAAACTATCCTAAAAACAGTGTCCCCCCCATAGCATTTTATAGGAGGTATCAGAAGTGATGCAAAGACTGAGTTACGGAGGTTTCTGAGTTGGTTTTTTTTGCTACTTTGCTCAAAAATACCTTCTTTCAGTTAGTCACACATGCACTTGAATCAGATGTGTTGTAGTAAGTTAGCAAGTGTCTTCTCTCCTCAGATGTGCACATAGCCACAGTTTGCAGCAATCTGCAAGTCTGCCTTGTTCCACCCTTTAGAGAGAACTGCTGGAAGAAGGATGAGAAATACCTATGTAAGGTAACATTTAGGAGAAAGTGTAGAACAAGATCAAAACATGTTGAAACCTAAGAGACCTTGAAAATTGGAACATTTTTCAATAATGTAAAATTACTCTAAATTCCAGTAATTCAAAAATGTGGAGTTTCCTTAGCAGTTGTCATCAGCTAAGTCAGGCTTGCATCTAAACGAGAGTTATAGTGCCAAAAAATATAGTGTTATATCAGTACTCATGTAGAAATAAATAGCATTTTAATGCTTGTTTTTGTGCCTTGCAAAAAATTCACCAAGATACACTTAATAATTCACATGAATTGGCTTAATTGAAGAAGGAGGAGAGAGAATTTTTGCATTGAGACTTGTAATTGTGTTAGCAAGATTTACTGGTGTGTCTGGAACTCATTAAAATCAATGTGTTTTGCAGGGGGAACTTTATATTACATCTTTTTTAAGAATTATATTATATAGAAAATGTGTGAGTACTGTGATTTTTTACTTTGTATTCCCAAGTTTATGTCAACACCTTAAAAGTTGTTGTCAGCCCACTTACAAAACATTAGATCATCACATGGATGAAGGAACTGTTTGCTTTCTAGAATACAATGCCACTAATTAAAGTTGAAAGTGAATGGACTGAATTAGAATCAGCTCATCCATCAAAGACTGGCTACTGATTATTTACTGACAGTGCTTCATTTAGCTCTATTAATTACTCAGTGGCACTGTTATGTAAAGGTCATGCTTGAAAAATTAGGAAAGAATACATGAAAAATTATTTTATGCACTCAGTGCTGGAGTCTGRAAGTGGTAAATGTTAAACAGAGTGTTCATGTGAATAATCTATTAAATGTGCTTTTTCTTATCAGCATTTTAATTGTGAGTGAATAAACAGGAGAGCAGCTTACAGATCTTGATAGGCTCCTCATGCAGGCTGTGGTGGTCATGGCTGTGGTTCCATAGAAATAAAGGAAAGTTTGCCTTCCTATTACTGCTTTTAAAATACTTTACTTTTTTTTTCTTTCCTCTGCCCAAATTATATGCATAATTATAATAAGACTTTTTTTCGTTTTTTTGTACTCATTACCCCTTCTTATTCCTTTATCCTTTAAATAATAAGCCTCTTACCATCATTCTCCAGATGTCCCTCTGAAATTTCATCTATGATACAGAAGTAAATGTGTCTCCTGTGTTCCTACAGCAGAGCTGTAGCATACAGCTCGTTCACATTCAGTAACCTTCATCAGTGCTAAGCAAAAACTTCTGTATAGGTGGTACATGCAGTAACAAGAGTCTTCAGTTATACATTTAATTCTAATCATTTATACTAGTCTGGAAACCATATTTACCTTCATTTTTTCCAGTAAGTACATAATTTGAGTTTAAAAAACCATATGTTCTCATTGGCAGTGTTTTGAAAATTAGCTGAATAATATTTTTACCTTATAAAAGGGAAAAGCATGAGTTCTGTGGGGTTATGCAGGRGATACTGTCTTTTTGCTGTTTAAATTAGAAAATGGCTCGGAGTGGAGGAGGCTTTGCAAAAGTGGTAATGTAAGAGGTAAAGTCCAAATGCTCATTTCCTCTGACAGATCTGTGAGCTGTGGTTGTTTTGTAATAAAACCCTTCGTGTAGAGGAGCATGGCTTATGTGGGAAAATCTTATGTATACACACATATATATTTAAAAAGGAAAAATAATGTAGTTACTGAGTTGAAAAATACTGTTCAGTTCACATTCCAAAAAATGGCTTGAAAAGATGATGAATATGTGTGTGCTCTCTTGCACAAGAAGGGACTTTAATTTTCTGTTCAGTCCTGAGCTGTAAGTTTCCATGCTAATCAGACATGTTATTAACTCAGATCTGTTTATAATCAAAGTCAAAGCTGAGAGCAGCATCACCGCTGCTCTAGTCAGGGACTGCAACTATTAAGAAATTAGTTTTGATTAGTTTGTTTTGTAATGGTGTTGTGTTTTGACATYGTGTTGCGTGATGTCAGGAAGGGCCTCTTTTTAAAGCCATCCTGAAAAAGCATGGCTATAAAGCAGACTCAGGCAGGGAAATGGAAAACATATGAAGCAGTTGTACGTCATCTAGGGAATGGTATTTCTCGAGAGGATAGAAATGATCTAATTGCCTTTGATTTTATGAAACACTATGAAAAGGAATCTGCTTATATATTAGATTTTACATAAATGGTCATTTTAAAAAGTGGAAAGTTTGATGTTTGTAGCTTAAATYGACACAGTGCAATTGCAAGAGCCATCTGCCAACCATCCAGATGCAACAGTTACCATTTCTGCATTTTCCTTCTTRTTTTTGGTTGGTTGTTTTTTTGGGTTTTTTTTTCCTTTTGTTTTGCTTCTCAGCTGTCTTYTTTTAATCCTAGTGCCCAGAAGGGTGATATTATGGAGACTTGGTGGGTATGAACACCCCTTTACTTACTTTTATTCTGCCCTGCTGGTTTTTCAGTGGCAGCATTTCATGTCTGGTGACATCTATGCATTGTCTTGCTGTGGAATGGCACAATTCCTGCCTACCTCAAAGTAGAATGTATTTCAACATAGGAATTGCATTTTCTAGCTCACTTTATTTACCAGCTCTTTTAACTCTTGGGTTGGGCCAATGGGATGTTTTTCTTTCTTAAATTTGAAGGCTTTTTAAATTTTATGAAGTCTAGGCATACATAAACACATCATTTTAAGTAAAAAATATATCTGTAGCACTGCCTCACTCAGCTCTCTTAAATTTCATATGCTGAGAATAGAATAATCTTGATTATTACTGAACMCCAAAAGGAAAACAATCTTTATACAACAAAGAAGTGATTAGTGTTTAGGTGAAATTTTCCATTTGCAAATCTAATATTACAGGAATAAGTGACTGTGATGCTGAATCTGCCATCATTTGGATGAAAACCTGATATCTTGCTTGATACTTATCATCTTTTACAGTGATGTATCAGAAAACATGAGATCAATCCCCAGTTTTGCCAAGCAATCATTCAATGATCTTGTTGCTTTAAAGGTCCATGCCTTTGTCAGCTTCTCTCTAAGTAAGAATACTACCTCATTTTGCTGGGGTGTTATGAGGTACCATAAATATCAATTTATAACTTTATGGGGATCACTTTGTGCAAGAAATTAAAAAATATTTTACCAGTTCAAATGGTAATGGTCTGCCTAAAATACTTTGTGTAATTTTCGTTGAAGAACTTGAATATTTTCCTTGAAAACATCACTACTGATGGCACACTGTTCTTGGTGGGATTTTATCTCTGAGCTGTTACACAAAGCTTCATTGCAGATTCACTTCTCTTTCTGTTTCCTCTGAACACAGTATATGTTTACAAAAATTGGATTGTTCTTTGATTTAGAATGAACTTTAGTTAACAATTTGCAGTATAAAATTTACAAAATGCTTTGTTAGGCAAGGAATACGTTCTGCTTTTCTCCTTTGCCTATATTTTATCATGGTTGTCCATAAAATATCTGTATATATGCTCTTAATACATCCTTTCAGTTCCCCACAATATCACTGAGGCTTTAACAGAGAACAATTGTATAGTTGGAGGACATGTAATAGGCTACTAGAAGAAATATTTACATCTGGCATGATCAAAGCTTTTGGACTATATGAATGTGTACGTGGGAGGTCTAATTTTTATGTGGGCGGGTTCACAAAGACCAAAACACTGCAGTACTTAACCCCTTTCCCTTTATGAAAATTCAATTCCTCAAAATGAAAAAAGTATGTAGTACCTGATTCTTATCTTTATTTTTCATTTCGATGAGTAGTATTAACTATTCTGCTTGTAACTACTTGTTTTAAGTCATAGAGAATTTTTTTGGTATTTCAATCCCTGTAGTGGCTTATTTACTAAGATGCTTATCTTGCTCATGATGTTTTTGCATGTTGGAACATATGCACATTTTCAAATTTAAAGAAACTCACATTTTTAACACAGTTTTGATAGTCTGTAGAACTGCTGTGGAAGCAGCTCTGCTGTATTTTTGGTTTATAGCACTAGCTACATCTTCAGGTTTGGTTTTTGCAGGTTTAGTTCTTCTGGCAGTAATCAGCTGTGAGCCTTGGCTATTTGAATTTTTTTTTATTCAGTTACTTTAAATAGTTGCATTATGAAAGGCTATTAACACTCACTCATTTAAATAATCTCAGCATTTTATTTGCAAGGCTCTGATGGGGACATTTGGGATGATGGCTGACCTGGGCTCACAGCTTGCTGAACGGGGAGGTCTTGCTTTCCCTTTGACTTCTTTGCTTCCTCCTGCTGTCCTGTGATCTTCCCTTCCCCAGCCCCCAGCTACCCCAATTCTGACTGCAGGGTAACCAGCTCAGCTTGCCAGCCAAGCAGAAGAGCCCACACGCCAGAGCTGTGTGCCAAATGCCTTTTGTGCAGTTCCGAGCCTTAATTTACCAGGTACTCAGGCAGAGTACCTGAGCTGGCTCCCAGCTAAGCATCAGGGGCCTGGGGGTCTGTGGTGAAAGGGAAGCCACCTGCCCTTTTTGCCCCTGGTGAACTTGCATCTTGCTCAGAGCACTCTCTGAAGTCACAGCGTGAGTCACAAACACAGCATCATGTGTAATATGTGGCTTCTTGAAAATCAGCCCTGCCTTTGCAGGCAGATGATGATGTGAGGAGCACTTCTTGTAAACCATGAAGACCCTACATTTCTTTTGACAAGACACACATATTTTGTGGGTATCTTCAAAGATTCTATGAATGCTTACAGCATCCCTGGCAGTTAMTTTTAGAGTTGCAATAAAACATTTTCCCCCTGTAGAAGTGTTTTTTACCTGTTAAAACATGGGTACCTATGTAAATTTGCTTGCTGTTACCCATTTGCATTACTTCAGCACTCCAGGCTTAGGAGAGTTAATACACTCCTTTTGGATATATGCTATATCTCTTCATTATCCTTGTAGCATTGACAGTCCACAAATCTAATCCTGAACTAGTCTAGCATCAAATTTGTGTAAACTGGTATCAAAGTCAGTTAATATCAGGGTGTCCTGTAAGTAACAGCAGCTGAGGGAGCATTTCAGATATAATGGGGCCATTCCTGATAACTCTGCAGGAGCAGGATGGAACGAGTGGGTGGAAGTGAAAATTCTTCATCTGCCARACATTGGTATGTTGTTGAGTCTCTGTGAGCACCTGAAGTACCAAGATGCTGCTATGCTAGCTTCTCTAACACAAAACCCTTGCAAGGTAGGCAGACTCTTAGCCAGATTTTGGAACCCTAAGTTATAGTGTTTTCAAAGTGATGTTGCTTTGTTTTCTCTGGTCTCAGCACCAGAACTGACVCAAGTTTTGTTGATTAAATGGCATCTGCAGTTCACAGAAAGGTGGTCAATGTGTTCAGGGTCTTCAAKTTTTTCCTGGGTGCTACATATCCTTTCCTGTATTCTTTTCTCTTTTTTAGTTTGAAGAAAAAAAAAAAAAACAGCAAGAAAAAAGGACTTGCCATTTCCTTTGTTGCAACTTGTAAGATTCTCTACTGGACTGCTATTCTCTGTGACCACAAAACTGCCTTTTCTTCTGTGTCATGCTGTTGAAAAACTGCTAGCAAGCAAGTTTAGTCTAAGCAGAACCTCAGCATTACTTGTTTTGCTACCTCTTGGTAGTTTTCAGCATGGTCACGTAATACCACAATTAGAGGCTCCAATCTATTTCTTGATRCATTTCTCAGCAGTTCAGCGTTCTCATTCACAAAGAGAGCATCACTGTATGTATTTACACTTAAGGAGACTAAATGTTAAAAAGGCCCCAGAACTGGCAGTGCTATCTATAATTGGTCCTCCAAAGCAACAGCTAACTCAGCAATGGGAAGTATCATGTTTGGTTTCTAGCTCCCAGCATCACCTAATCTGCTAAATATTCCAATACAAATAAAGGGACATAAGGAAAGAGGCCTTATATAAATACTTCAAATCGTAGACATTCAGGAATCATCATGAAACTCAAAAATATAATCAGAATTTGAAAAAGCTGACTTTGTAAGCATTCGTAACCAAGATGTTTCTTTCAGGCTCAGAACACCACACTCCATTTTGATCTCTGTTTTTTCAGCTCTGAAAATTGCCAATATTGCTGAGGTGTCCCTATTCCACTTGAATGAAACTGCTTCCTATCTAAGCCTAAGCAAACCAAAACAAAGAAGACAATCACTGTGTCCATTATTTAGAGTATTGGACTGGTACCAAATGAGGCACAGCAACTGGAAAAGCAAGGGCTTTTTAAAAAACAAACAAACAAACAAAAAAAACCCTCAAGCAAACAAACACACACCCCACACACACAAAAAAAA
>JACDOX010000023.1:1285413-1332273 GCA_014549065.1 Cardinalis cardinalis
AAAAAAAAAAGAAAGAAAAAGAAAAAAAAACCAAATAAAAATCCCCAACAAATTCCTGGAAAAGAGTGTCAGCAAAAACAATACTTAAAAACCCCAATACCTAAATAAATGGGATGGAAATGTTGCACTACAGCACTTCTCAAGCACTCCCTCACAGAAAAAACTCAGGGGTGTCCTGATAATGTGATAATTCCTGACATGAAGAACACAGATTTGAACATTTGATTTTGCTGTCTACCAGAGACAAACTGTGTATGTAACATTATTAGTGTCACTAAGAGATTGACTGCCTGCCTTCCTGTTGCTTGTTCAAGGAGATTTCCATTTACCCTCATCTAACTCCAAGATAAAGAAGGGACCATCTGTTCTTTCTCCTTCATTCCCTTCCTTATTATGGTTCTTTGTCCTCATCATCTCAAATACTAATTCATTCTCCCCAATGTCCTTAGTACATTGCCTGGTCTGTCAAGTGCATGTACTCATCTTTCCATCGGTCTGTTGTGCCCTTAGATGTTTCCTTACTCTTTGGCATGTGTATTTGCCTAATCCTGGTGTTTCAGTGTGAGTTTCTCTGCTGTGCCAATGCACTTCAGAAAACCTGCAGCTGGCCTGAGGCCTCGGGAGGGGTTACAGCACAGAGGTCCATGCTCTAGCTCTCAGTGTGGGTTGTGAGGGAGAAGTCTTGGTGGCGCTGCCGTGCCTCTTCCATGTGGATGGTTGTTCTCTTTCAGGAGACATGCTTAAATACAGTCACACAAAAAAAGTAAGGTATGCCTTCCATATCTGTATGGATTCTTACCAAATTCTGACTCTGCTGTGTTGTCTGCTTCCAAATTACAGCCTTCAAGAAAATGGCATGTTCTTATGTACCACTATTTAGACCATTCAGTGAACATTTTTCGGTTTGCTGGTGACTGTGGACATGGATTAATTTTGCCAAAATCCTTTTTACAGTAATAGGGATTTTCAAGAGGCTTGTCCACTAGCTCTCCTCTTCTGGTCCTCTTCCTGGAGCCCTTTTAAAAAGAAAAAAAAATTGCATTAAAGTTACAAGTGGAGAAACTCCTACCTGTGGACACACAGGACTTGTGGCATTTTTATATACTCTGTTATCAAAAGCTGCCCTAGGACCCAGAGTTAAATCAGCATCTGCCCAAATGAGAGCAGTGAGGAAGTTCAGGGAAGAAATGCAGTGTGSATGATAGCTTTGTGTACAGCTCTGGCATGATGCCAAAACCTGTATAAATATAGCTCTGTGATGGGGTTGTAAACAGTGTCTGCCTTTCCCTCCTCAAACGTCTTTTCTAAGCCTGTCTTYGTGCCTGATCTCTCTTACATGTGTGTGTGTATATGTATATCTTATTATATATAAAGAGATTACACACTGAATAATTACTCATTTTATATCCCAGCCCTTTAAAAACATATCATGTGTTGCAGGTTTCGAGTTCCAGTGAAAACCTTACATGAGATCTAAGGCATAGCTGTTGTTTGGCAAAAATAGTCACCATGTAATAGTGACAGGACTGTGTGGAGATGTTTCTAAGAGACAAATCTGTATATTTAAACCCAGATTAATAAATGTCACTACATGGGCAGGAGAGGAAAAAAGCATCAGCATTTTCAGTGGCTTCATGTATTATTCTGGAATTGAGAGAAGGCCCCAAGTGGCACAGAAGTAAACACCCATCTAATTTATTTGCAGTATAATTTATCATTCTGCAYGTGTTTGTGTAAGTTCAGCATCTGTTTTCAAGAAATCATTTTTGTGCTGATTTTATTTGAAAATGTTTGTGGTCTTGCTCTATATTCTTACACATATTTTCTCTCAACAGAGTTTGCCTTTAGGATAGTGAATGCTCCAATGGCCCTGGATTTAGCCTTTGGCATAGTGTGTGAGCTGCTCCAGCAGTGGGGGGAGATCCATGCCGGTGTCCCAATCCTGCTGGAATGGCTTTTGGGAGACAGTGAGCTGCAAAGAGATGGGGAGACTTCTGCCCTGGTAATTTTAACAAGCAGTTGCTATAGCATGTTAGAAGCACTACAGTTCTGCAGTCTTGTGGTAGGAATAGAATGAAATGTCTCATCTGATGAAACCTGATAATTGCTACTGCAGTACTAACTGATTTACAGTCTTTTAAAGAATTCACATGGATATATTTAGAATGAAAAGAGTTTTATGTCTGTTTCCTGGTAATACCAGCATAAAATTAAAGAGATCAATAAGCAAACACTGAAATAAATCAAGAGTTACTTCACAAGACATTGTTGACTGAAACATTCTGAGGCTGTAATGTAATTACATTCAGTATTATTGCAGATGATGGCTTCCCTTGAATTTAAACTGCTGTTGGGGGTGCCAGGCACATTTGGACATTCAAGACCAGTGTTCTACCAATGCTGGCTTTCCCAGAGATGGCATTTAAATATTTGGTAACTTTATGCCAGCATCCATGTGACTGGTTCTGCACAACACATGAAACAGTCTTGCTTACATCAGTCACTGACTTCAGGATTGTTTCTGTAAAGCTTTGCCACACTGGTTCTGTGAAAGCTGTCACTGTATAAATACACTGTGTTCTTTCTGTCTTGAAAAGACTGGAAAAGTCAAAATAATGCTGGAAGGTAAACTGGAAGGAGCAAGAACAGCTACATCTTTGAGAAATTTGTTGGCAATTAATATGACCCATGAAATACATAATGAATCTTTTCTTAAGTCTGTAGTTTAGGTGTGCATTTCTGATGTTTCACTGACTGATGCAATTTTCATTTAATCCATTCAAAAAGCTCCATGATATAGCAAATTACCATACTGCTTACAGAGGCCTTTGTGAAATATAATACTGTTTCTTAGGGGAAGGCAAGCACATGTGAAGGATTAGGGCTGCTATTTACTTCCACTATTTCCCAAGACTTGTGCCATAACTGCCTCATCTTTGAAGGTAAAATTTCTTTGGCAAAGTAGGAACCTTTTTACTGTGTTTTCCCAAACCTTTAAGAAAAGGCATATGAATGTTTACCTTTTTTTTTAATATAAATAGCTGTTCTATGACAGCCTCAGACATAATTTCTATATATATCCTTTTTCATATATTTTATGATTTTCTTGTTGTTATCAAACCACAAGTCATTTTCTAATCACTGTTGGTTTTCTTTTTCTTAAGGAAGAAGATGATTCCCTGTTTGATAAAGGAGAAGTGAATTTTTGGGCAGAGAAGCTGACTCATGTGAGACAACTGAGTAAGCACCTTTTACATCTTGTATCAGTGACTCACCTCACCTTACCAGATCATGGGGAACTTAATCATCGATCAAGAATAGCACTGGACCAAGCCCAGCGCATTGAACACCTTCTTGGAGCTCTACCTCCAGTTCCAGAGTTTTCCAGAACTCCAGAATTCACAAGATTGGCTATTCAAAAGGAGAGAATATCAGTCTGTCTTAAAATATTAAATCTGCTGAAGCCTGATGACACTTGCAAAAATGAAAATCTGGAAAAGTAAATTACTAAAACTTCATCCTCAGGGAGCTGCACACATTACTGTATGGGCAGGGAGACTGTATTCCAGCAATGTTCAAGGAATCAGGGATTGCTGTGATGACTTCAAGAAACCTGCAGTACCTTCAGTATTCAGGCTAGAACTACATTTTTTGTATTGATTAATTGTGCATTGATTTTTTTTTTAATGGGACATGCAGTGGAAGACTTTTCCTTTTAAATGCATTCGCTAATTTCATTCARCTGAGCATTGTTTATTACAGCTACTGTAGGAAGTAAAGCAGCTAAACTTAATATTTTCCATTCATCCAGGTGCAGGCCACCTGTGGTTCTGTTATGTTTTGTTCCACATTTTTACCTCCTGTATTTTAATACCAAGAAAAAGTTTATTTTTTTGGTCTCATTTCAAGATGTAGCATGTGACTTATGAAATTAATATGCTTTTTAAAAACCTTTAAGTGTTTCTAATAGAAAAACAAATGGTGACTTCTTTGTTTATGGCATTTTTTAGAGTATATTTTAAATTTTACTGCATTTTCCTCTGGAGGAAGACAAGGATTTTCACTTTGGTAATAACCTTGTTTTGCACATTGAAACAGCACTAGTTAGATTTCTGCATGCCTCTTTTCTCCTTTAAATCAAATAACTACTTTCATAAAATGGCTCTAAAATGAAGACTTGCTGTGTTCAAAACGAAGCAGCTGTTCCATTGCGAACGAAACAGTTCCATCTTTACTTCAAACACCTTGCTCTGCAAGCAGGCCTGGAAAGTGAGGTCCTGCCGAGGAGCAGGGAAGGGTACCAGAGGTGTTTCTGTGCCACAACCCTCGCTTCTGGGAGATGCTGCCAATCCTCTCACCAAGCTGGGGTTTCCAGCGTCTTGCTGTGTCTAAAGCAGAAAAAAGCTTGTGCATTGAATCGTTTTTTCTGCAAACTGAATTTGGTTTCGATATGAAAATGAGACATCAAAAATAAATAAACAGTGATGTGAAAAGGTTGTGTTACCTTCCCATAGCTGAGGGCTGTGGCTGGGCCCGCCACAACACGGATGTGCGGCCCTGTACGCCGTCATTTCCGTGTCCTTGGAAGAAGAACATGTCCGATGAACGCCTGGTTGCTTTCAGCCTCTTCAGCTGATGGTGACGAGCGCAGTTTAGCCCCAAATCTCGGTGCCGCCCCAGCGCTTGTCCCGCGGCCGGGCCCGGCTCGGCCGGTGCGCTGCGCGACCGCCAGGTGGCGCCACAGCACCGCCGCGCACGGGCCGGGCCCGCGCTCCCGCCGGGACGAGATCGGGATCGGGATCGGGATCAGGCTCCCGGAGTGCGGGATCGGGCTCAGCCCGGGCAGGGTAAGGCTTGGGCCGCAGCCGCTCTAAGTGCTGCAGTGCCCGACAGCCGATCGCTGCTCTCTTGAGTTTAAATACTCTGCTGTAAGTAGAGCTAAGCTGCCGAGTTGGGTCCAGTGGACATCTGAACACTGCACGGAGTCACCACTTAAAAAAACCCAACAAACAGAACTTAGGAATAAAAGTGTAGTATTTGCTTTAAGTTTCCAGGATTCAGGGTTACTTATATAAGAAGTAATTTATGGTGAAACTTGAGGCTTCAATAGGCAAAAGAGAAATGTTGGAATCTGAAATGATGTTTCATAGAAGGCTCGCTATCCAACTTAACAAGCCATGCTGTGAATTATGCTAAAAATTCATTTGTATGCATCTGGTTTGAGCTCCTGGGGAAAGAATAGCCCAGATTGTGTCTGGAAGCCACTCTTAAAAAAATAGTCAAGACCTGTACAATTAATTAACAGCTGCTGATTCTGCCACATCTTTCCATMATTTCTGAACTAGTGTGGCAACAGCTTCTGTAGCAGGGGACAAAAAGAACTTTGTATGTATCAAAATCACTGTAAAGTTCTGAGACCTTGCTCATGTCAGTGAGTAGGCTAAGACTATGTAGTAACATTTCTTTTTTAACTGGGTAGAATTTAAAACACATACGCATATATATTTGATACTGGCAAATTGATACATGCAGCCAGGTGACAGCACAGTTACAGACCCACAGTGACCATAAAACTCTGTGAAGCCTTGAGGACATGGTTAATCAGTTACCAAACAGCTCGAAAACTCGGTCTTCCTTATTGTGGTTTTAAGATGCAACTGGAACCTCTGTCATCCCGCTTGAGTTTATAAGAGAGCAAATAAGAATTATATCAGTGCACATACATTTCACCACACGGTGCTGATGATGGGTTACTGTGTAACTACTCAATGAAGAACCTTTAGACCCCGAGGAGCGATTGCGGGGAGAGTTAGCAAAACCTAATGCCAGAGCACTTATCGGCCGTGTGTTTGATCAAAGTCAGTTTATCAAAGTATTCCTCCCAATGGCGTTGACACATTGATCCGTGCATGATTGTCACAGTAAACTGTTCCCTCGGTTGTCTGGCGGGCAGGATCAGCTCCGAGTTGATGTTTCCATCGCAGAGTTGTGTGGGAGGAGGAAGAGTTTGAACTCGGGTCAGTGCGGAGGCGACTCCGACCGGCCCCGGAGAAGGTTATGGGAAGCGATACGCGTTATGGCTGCAGCCCCGCGTTCCCCGTGTGCGGAGCAGCGCCTGTCGCCGGGACGGGAGCCGTGGCCCCCGGCAGGGCGGGAGGAGGGGAAGGAGCACGAACGTGGGATGTGTCCCGGCACCGCCGGGCGGAGGAGCCGGCGGCCGCTGGGGGGCGGCACATCCCCGCCGGCCGGCGGGCAGCGGGAGGGGCCGGGAACGGCAGCGGGGCCAGGAGCCTGCCCGGCCGAGCCCAGCAGCGCTCGCCGAGCGGGGGACGGGCCCCAGGGGACTGCAGGGACGCGGGAGGGAGCGAGGTTTGGGCTTTCCGCCGCCCAGCTCGTCATTTTTCCCGGGAGATTTCGATCCCGGTTTCCGGGCTCGGCCGGCCGTGGGTCACGGCTCACGGGCGGTGGCGGGGTCCGGCCGGGGTCCCGCCGCAGCCTCCCTCCAGGAGCGGCGCGGGAGGTGGAGGACGAGGGGAGGAAGCAGAGGAGATCGTGAGCCGCTGGGCAGCGGGGGACGAGGGCGAAACTCGTGGCGAGGGGCTCTGGTGACACCCCCGCCCCCAGCCCGAGGTTCCTTTCCCCTGCTAATGTGTTTGTACAGCGCCGCGCTCCTGCTGACGTGGTCGGGTTTGCTCCCTTGGAGTGCGCGGGACTGCCATCCCGGCTCGGAAGCTAAAGAGGATCAAACGCCTTTGCTGGCTTTAGCAGCCATAAAACTTTACACGTCCGTCCGCCTCTGTTCTCCTTCCCATTTGTCCCGGGGCCGAGCAAACGCGGGAGGGGACGGGGGTGCAGGGGAGCCGCCGCCGCCGTTCCCACGTCGTGTTTGCGCGGCCTTATCGGCGCGGGGGGGGCGGGGGTGTTTTGCACGGCGGCTCCCGGCCCGCCTTGGCCGGCGGCCGGCTCGGTCCCGGGAGGGCGCCTCGCCGCGGGGACCGGCGGTGGGGGTGGGGGGCACCTGGGGCGGCGGCCGGAGGACTCGGATGGGTCTCACAGGACCTTGCCGGGGATGAGGAAGGAAGGGGCCGAATGTGGAAGAGAGACGTGGGAGGGCTGCGGGGCGCGGGAAGGAGATGCAGACAGGGTTAGGTGCGGCTAGTTTGTCAGGCCGCTGCGAGGATAATGCCACCTYGCCTCCGCGCCTGGCCGCCAACCTCTCCCAAACTTCAGAAAGCGCCAAACCCGAGGTCCCCGAAACGCGGGAAGAAGCGGCGGGGCGCGCAACCCGTGCCCGGCCCCGTCCCGCCAGCCGCACCGGGGCAGCGCGGTCCCGACTTTTGTTTCAAGCAATTACGTGGCAACAGTTTATTTTCGGCGGGGCGCAGAGAAGAAACGTCCCCGGCGCTGCCGCACCTCTCCCGCGGCCCCGCGCGTCCTGCACTCAGCGGCAGCCGCCACCCGGCCGGGGACGCGGCCGCCGTGCGCGGACAGCGGGGCCGTCGGGGAGAAGAGGGGCGCTCCGAGGGGCCGAGCCCGTAGGGCGCCGTGAGCGCTGCCTCGGCCCCGTTCGTCCCGCCTCGTCCCGCCCGCGCTACGAGCGCACTGCAACACAGGAACTCCCCACGAACCTGCCCCGCCGCCGCTGCCAGCGCCCTCTGTAAGACTCGGGGCGGCCCGGCCGGCGGGGCGGGCGGAACGCGGCACCGCCCCCGCGACCAGCGTGTCTTTATATGGGCCGCGTTTATATGGGAGAGGCCGAGTTCCCGCAGTTCGCCCGCTGCTGTGCAGCCGCCGTCGCCGTCTCGGCCCGGCACCCGCCGTCCCGCCGGGAAGGAGTCGGGACCGTTTCGGATCTCAAGCAGACGGCCCTCTCCCATTTAGTCGTGGCTTTTCCAAACCCTCCGAGAAGAGCGGGATCTTTCGGTCCTTCCTGTATATCCGACCATTACAGGATCTAGAAATGTCGACGACACTTTTATCTGCCTTCTACGACATTGACTTCTTGTGCAAGGTAGGGAAGAGCGCGTTTGGCGGGGCGGGACACGATGTGCCGCTGCCGCCATGTGCAGAGCGGCGCTCCGGGCTACCGGGGCAGCGCGGCGGGCGGGAGGCCCGTGCCGGGCCGGGCTCTGCGGGCGGGTCACGAACTGACAGCCGGCCGGGGACAGCGGCTGACGCAAGGCTGCGAGCCCCGGAATACTGCCCCATGGCCTCCTGGCGGCCGCGTTCGGGGCGGGCTGGTCCTGCAGCCGCGGGGGAGCCGGGCTGCCCTGCAGCCCCTGCCCGCATGTTGCGCTGCTAGGAGGAACTTTTGAAAAAAGTTGCAAATGCAGCAGAGCTGGCGCGGGGGCTTCTCCCCGGCGCTGTGCTGCCCCGCCAGGGCTACCGGCAGACCCGCTTTGTGGGGGGGCCCGGCGGCGCGACCCCCGCCTCGACTCCCGCGGCGGTGGGGAGCCGTGGCCGAGAGCAGGCGGTCACCCGCAACACCCTCTCTCTCTCCCGCTGTCTCCCCCACCCCCTCTCCCCGCCCCGGCAGACGGAGAAGTCCCTGACCAACCTCAGCAGCATGCTGGACAAGAAAGCCGTGGGGACCCCGGTGACCCCTCCCAGCTCCAGCTTCGCGCCGGGCTTCCTGCGGCGGCACTCGACCAGCAACCTGACGGCGCTGGCCGGCGGCTCCAAGTTCCCCAGCCCTACCGGCTCCAGCTCTTCTTCCACATCCTCCTCGTCATCGTCGTCCTCCTCCTCCTCCTCGTTCGGCAGTCTGAAGGAGACGGGCTCCGGCGGAGGCGGCGGCAGCAGCAGCCCCACGGCCCTGCTCAACAAGGAGAACAAGTTCCGGGACCGCTCCTTCAGCGAGAACGGCGAGCGCAGCCAGCACCTCATGCAGCAGCTTCAGCAGCAGCAGCAGGCGGCCGGCAAGGGGAGCGGCTCCGGCGGCGGCGGCGGCGCCCCCATCAACTCGACACGCTACAAGACGGAGCTGTGCCGCCCCTTCGAGGAGAGCGGCGCCTGCAAGTACGGCGAGAAGTGCCAGTTCGCTCACGGCTTCCACGAGCTGCGCAGCCTCACCCGCCACCCCAAGTACAAGACCGAGCTCTGCCGCACCTTCCACACCATCGGCTTCTGCCCCTACGGCCCGCGCTGCCACTTCATCCACAACGCCGACGAGCGCCGCCCGGCGCCCGGCGGGGGCACGGCCGCCCCTCCGCCCGCCGCCGCGGCCGGGCCGCACCACCACCCGCACCACGCGGCCCCGCACCCCGCYGGCAGCACCGGCGACCTCCGCGCCTTCGCCCCCCGCGAGCACCCGCTGGGCGGCGGCGGCTTCGGGCACCCGCGCGGCGGCGAGCGGCCCAAGCTGCACCACAGCCTGAGCTTTTCCGGCTTCTCCGCCCACCACCACCACCACCATCACCCCCCGCACCCCCACGGCACCGCCCCGCCGCCGCCGCCGCCGCCCGGGGGCCGCCTGGACGCCGCCCTGCTGGAGAGCCCCGGCGGTTCGCGCACGCCGCCGCCGCCCGCCTCCGCCTCCTACTGCGAGGAGCTGCTCTCGCCGCCCTGCGCCAACAACGCTTTCGCGTTCTCGGGGCAGGAGCTGGGCAGCCTCATCGCCCCCCTCGCCCTGCACACCCAGAACTTCGCCGCYGCCGCGGCCGCGGCCGCGGCCGCCGCCGCCTATTACCGCTGCCAGCAGCAGCCGCCGCCGCCCGGCGGGGCCTGCCCGCCGCCCCCCGCCTCGCCGCCCTTCAGCTTCCAGCCCCTCCGCCGCCTCTCCGAGTCCCCCGTCTTCGACGCGCCGCCCAGCCCGCCGGACTCGCTCTCCGACCGGGAGAGTTACCTGAGCGGCTCCCTCAGCTCCGGCTCCCTCAGCGGCTCCGAGTCGCCCAGCCTGGACTCGGGCCGCCGCCTGCCCATCTTCAGCCGCCTCTCCATCTCCGACGACTGAGGGAGGACGGGGCAGCGGCCGGGGGGGCCCCGCGGCGGCCCTGCAAGTAAGTTACCGAACGAAGAAAGCGAAACCTCTCCTTCCTCTCTATTTTTGGTTGGTTTTATTTTATATATCTATCTATCTATCTATCTATACACCGAGAGCTGAACAAAACGAGAAACAAAGCATTTTGCAAAAGGGCAAATGACACGAACTGAACAAACCTATTTTTATAGAGAGACCTTGGAAGAAGGGGATTTTTGTTTCGGGGTTTTTTTGTTGTTGTCGTTTTTGGAGACAAGTTATGATACGCACCAGCAGCAGCCATTCCATCTGTGTTCGAAAAAAAATAACAAACAAAACAGCATTAGAAAAGACAGCACCAGAAAGCAACAAACAATCCGGGGAGCGCCGGTTCGCCAGCCCAGCTCCTCCAATCCTGCAGACACACAGAAAAAAAGTTACAAACTAGTTTGTCTTTCAATCCAGTTCAAATAAAAACACAGAACATACTAAACCTATAAGCTTTTTTTTTTAGGAAAAAAAAAAAGAAAAATCCAACATCCTGCCAAGAATATGCCTTGATAACAACCTTCTTTTTTTATATATATCTATATATTATTATTATAACAAATGCTAAAACCTTCATTCCAAAGTTTAATATTGGTTCCATTGCCACCACTTAGTGGATGTTTGGCTTTTAGAACAATTTTTGTTGTTGCTTTATTTGGAAGCACTCAACTGAGTTTAGTTTGTAATTGTTGGAGAATAACTGCTGATTTTTTAAATTTTTTTTTAGCTGTTTGAGTTGATTGCATGTATGAGTCACTGCACACAACTCAATATGAAACTATTTAACTTATTTATTATCTTGTGAAAAGTATACATTGGTAATTTGTTCATACTGTATTTATCGGGTATGATGAAAAGCAATAGATATATATTCTTTTATTATGTTAAATTATGATTTTCATTATTAATCGGCAAAATGTGGAGTGTGTTCTTTTCACAGTAATATATGCCTTTTTGTAACTTTCACTTGGTTATTTTATTGTAAATGAGTAAAATTCTTAATTTAAGAGATGGTATGTAATATTTATTTCATTAATTTCTTTCTTTGTTTACGTAAATCTGAAAGATTGCATGGTTTCTTTATAGAAATCGGTCTCGATGCTGTGGAAGTAGTTTGCGGAATTTCTATGGGTTTTTTTTTAGAATGTAAATGGTTGTAGCCCGTCCGAGTTGAAAAACGAGAGAAAAAAAAAAAGACTGACTTAGCAATCAGACTTCAAAGTGGCAAATCTAATTCAGACTTGTTAAAAATAACCAAAAAGTATTTTTGTTGCCTAACTCCACGAATCACACTGTGATATAGTCTCAAAGTATGTAGCAATAATTGGGGGTCCCAGTATTATGTCTCACAGTGCCTTCTTGAGGGTCCACGCTTGCCTTAAATATCTCTCAACCAAATAAGTATTTTTCCTAATGCTTGAGATAATTTGAATGTAGGGATGGGTTTTAAGTACAGCAAAATTTCGCCACTCTATTTTATAAGAACAGAGGCCATCTTTGGATCTGAAACTTTCTATAATACAGGAACATATCTTGTTTATTGAATTCCAAAACSTGTAATTTTTTTTTTCCTTATGTAGAAAGTTGGGAGTTTTCCAAAAGTTTCCTGGACGGTGGATGAATGAGCAGTAGCTTAGTTTTGTTTGTACATAGGTACAGATTGAGCACTATGTACTCTTTTGGACTACTTTAACAGAAGTATGTTTTGAATGTAACTAAAGGATAAGTCAACTTGAGTTGTAATATATTTTTCGGGAGTCAGTTCACTACAGATTATGTGAGACTGTAAACTTTGTACTGTAAATGTTTTGTAGTTCTCCCAATAAAATTTTTTGGAAAAAAAAAATCAACAACCCCAGTAACCCTTCAAAGTGCTGAAGCYCTGGCTGCTAGGCAGGAGTGTTTCTTGCTGAACTCCACCACCCCCAATCACAGATATGTCTAGCTACAGATTAACCAGTTTGCACTGCCTCTCCAGGCCGCTCCTGCGGCCCTCGCTGGTCCCTGGCCAAAGTTAATAAACGCTTCCAGAAGGTTCGGGAATGTCAGCGGTGTACTGTATCCTGCTTTGCTTTGCTTTTCTCTTTTTCCTTTTTTTTKSCYYMAWTTTTTTTTWKAATTATTATTTTTAAGAGGATGGAGAATCAAACCTCTGCTGCTTCTAGTGTAACAGCTGGAGTGGAAAAATCTAGCAGTGGCATTTATCAGTCACATTGCTTATGGGGCTATGTGAATGTGCCATTAGCCTTCCTGCCTTGTTTGGGGTAAGGAGGAAATGGCAGTTTGGGTAATAAAAAGCCATAATTAAGGTTTACCCTTTGTCCCAAAAGCTTTGTTCCTCTTCACTCACAGGAATGCGGACTTCTGCCTCAATGCTCCCATCACCCAGCTGAGGGCATATCTGTGTAATCGGGCTAGCATTAAATGTGCTAATCAGTTTTCAGGGCTTGGGTTTTAAACAAATTACCTTTTCCAGGCTGTATTTATATAACTAAATACTTGGCAGCCTGGGGACTGTGTGAGTATTAATACTGGAAGAATTTTAGCTAATATCTCCACAGTTTGGCACCCTATCCCAATCAGTCCCTTAAACTTTTAAGTCACAATATCTACCAGCTTATTTTTGTTCTTTTGTCATACTAATAATAAATGTTGTTAACATTATGGCATTTCTGCGCTGCCTGGGCTGCCACAGCACTTTCTATAAATACAAGATAGAATGTAATACCAGTGCCATATGTTTGTGTAACAAACCTTGGACTGACACTTAGTTTAAAATTAAAACAAACGTAAGCAATGTATGACAACACAGTCCAGCTACAGCAATCGCCTTTTTTTTAATGGATCCAGTCTGATATTTTGGCTCAGAATTGCTCCCTTTGGCTCCCAGACTGATTTCTGATGAAACTTCTTTTTGTTGCTGTCTGCACAGTGGCACTGAGCTCTGGTGGGTCCTTCCCCAGGCATCCCTGGTACAGATGCTTTGGCTGCAAGGAGCAGGCCCATGCCAGTGTTTTGGAGGAACAGAGAGTGGCTGTTGGTTTGACCGGTGTCTAAGCTGATGTCTTAACTCAYTTTTGGGGTTTTGAGATTAATTTTCACACTAGAACTGCTTATATAAGGAGCACATGCCTCATTTAATTTCAGATTTTCTTTCTTCTTTAGGTACAGTTTTTGCTTCTCTCACTCACCCACCCATTTCCCTGAGCCTGCCTTTTCCTTGCCACGGTAGATAAGGACCTTATTTATTTTCTATATTTCCCTTMTCTGGGACAGCTGTACTCGCAACAGTGCAGTACTTCCATCTTCCCTGTGGTTTTCTGTTGGTTGAATGGGACCTTGGTGAGGSTGCTGGGCTTGGCTTTGGTGTCTCCTGGCTGGAAGAGGAGCTCTGGAAGCTTTAGAGCAGCTGCCCCACATGAATCACAGCCGTGCTGGTGTCAGTGCCAGTGTTCTGTGCGTTAAAGAGTTGCTGCCAGGACAGGAGGGGCGATGGCCCAGCGGTGTCTCCCAGCTGGCTGCTGGCATGCCAGTGTGTGGGGACAGCTGGGCYGGAGCCGCTCTGTGCCCCAGTGACACTCTGTGCTGCACCCTGCTCTGTGTGTGTCCCAGAGGGTGCTGCTGCCTGGCCCCTCGCAGTTCCGCTGTTCAGAAACCCAGGAGTCCTTGAGCTGGGAAGATAAAGCGTCTGTTTCTTGTGCTGCACAATCAAGTGTTAACCTTTAAACTGGTGACTTATGTTGTTGACTTAAGCAAATGTTCTCTTGCTTTCATTTCAAAWTTCGGCAAAGCGTGTAAAGCTGGTCAGGCCATTCAGAACTTTCTGATACATTGCAATAAATCGATAAATACTGTGTAAAAAATAAACTGGTTTTTTTTTCAAGAGCTTTGTGTTAAGAAGGAACTCTGAGGTTTCTGCTATTGCCCATCAGAGTTGTGACAGCTCTCTTAATCACTGGAGCACTTAAAATTACTTTAAAAGTCCGGAAAATGGGGCCTTTACTAATCATTGGTTAGGATTGAGGCTTGCATGCTTGTTTTATTTTATAGTCTGAAAGGAATTGTGTCAGAGTCTTARACTGGTAGAAATGGATGCAATGGTATAGGTCTCGAAAGAGGGTTTGATTTAAAATGGTTTGGTATGATCATGAGGGGATTTTCAAATTTATTGAATTAGTAGTTTTGATTTTTTTATTCCCTAATCCTCTCAGCTTCTTGGGGCCTTTTTATTTGTTTGGCTTTTCTCAGCTTGCCTGTGACAGGTATAGTGGTGTGCTGTGACTCCTGTTGAGTGGAGGGATTGCACACCACCAAACACACTCCCAGCAGAGTGCCATGGAGCAGGGGGATGCTGCTCCTCCCCAGCTGCATCCTGGCTGAAGCATGGGCTGATTGCACTGTATGCCCAGGGTTCCCTTCATTTCAGCTGTAGAGCCTGGGGTGCAGAATGGGCTGTGTCACTGTGTCACTCGTCCACAAGGGCAGTGGCCGCGGGAGGAGCTGATAGGCTGCTGGCTGCTCTCTGCTGTACTGCTGAATGCAGAAGGCAGCAAACAAGGGGTTAAGTACACAGGTGGGAGGGGAGCCCTTCTCCGGAGCATCATTTAAATATCCAGTGCAATTCCACATTACTTTGAAAAAGAAATTATTGCCCTCCTTCCATTTACTGCCCCCACCCCATCCCATCATTRGGTGTGCAGCTGTGAGTTTTTCAARGAAAGGGTGCATTTGACAATCTCGTTTTCAAAGAACGCCTGAGATTTTAGTTATGTTTATGACCAAAATGTGCTTTTATTTTTTTCCTTTTGCTACTATAGCATTAAAGCTAAAGGACTTCCACTATATATTTTTAACAGTGTGGTCCAGCTCTTCTTGCTGGCCTTGAGTGTGAATATTATTTGAAGGAGCTTCAGGCAGTGGTGCTCTGTCATTAATAAGATAGGACATTTCAGGTTTTGCCTKCTGAGCCTACAGACCTCGGCAGCACATGAACTCTGGAAACTGAAACTAAATTTTCTGACCCTTCAGCTTAAACTCAGATCCTCAGAGTTTTAAGGTGAAGATACTGGGCTTCTTGCTTTATTGCATCTGAAATACAATTACCTCTTCCCTTTGCCAAGTGTGCAGCAGGTTGGTGCCAGCCCAGAGAGGGGCAGGAATATCCTGAATGACCACAGCCAGAGACCCGAGTGCTCATCTGCCGAAGAAGTAAGTGAAGGACTGGGATGAAAGTTGCTTACTCAAGGTGATGTAGCAGTTCCTCCACTCTGCTCCTCCCTGGCCCTTTCTGACCCATTCCCTGAGCCAGCTCAGGCTGCTCTGGGAGAGCATCCTGGCACCCTGCTCACACCACATGGCCCAGGGTGGGTGGGTGCTCTGTCCACTGCCACCAGAAGGTCCCCTTGCCCCCAGCCAGCTCTCTTGCTTGCCACACTTGCCTGGGTGTTGATGCATTTTATTAACCAGGCAGAAAAAAACCTGGTGTTTTCTCCTGGAGTGGAGTTGAAGTGGGTCAGTCAGGCATCTGATCATTTTCAGAGCTAGTGCAAGGGAGGAAGAGGAAGAGCCTCACATCCTGGACAGAGGCAGGAGTGATGGAATGGAGGACAGGGTGTCTCCCCACCAAGCTGCTAGAAGATTGGTTTATTCCTCCTCCTGTGTAGATTTGTTTTGTTTGAAGAAACATTGTTTCCTCACAGTTCTTTGGGAAATTCTCAGTGTGCCCATGTTAGAACTGCTTTTTTATATTGGTGATTATAAATCACTCACAGGAACCTTTAGTACTTCTTGTGCCATTTGAACACACACCAGCATTTAAGGGAAGGCTCATTTCAACACAGAGTTTAATTAATGATTAATGTGACTGTATCCCTGAATGGTTTGGTTTACTGGAAATCAAGCAATGGTGATATGGCAAAACACAGCATCTTCTGAGAAGTTCTCAGTGTTAAGGAAACACTTGTTATCAGCTGACATAGATTTAGCAGGTTGTGTGAGTTTCGTACTAAAGAACGTTGGTTTATAGGTCTAATTCCTTTATTAAAATTAGTTTAATATTGGAGAGGAGGGTGGAGGAATGAGATTCCTCCCTTAAGGTCTAGAGGGCCTTGTTTCTAAAAAGAATTTTTTTGTTTCAGAGCTTAGTCAAATTTATATGAGTCATTTCATCTCTCCTTTCAAAGGGCTATAATGGATGTGTTAATGGAGGCATTTTGGGGTGAACCCTGCAAAATTTGCATTCCTCAGGAAACCAGGGAAAATTACCCTGGACAAATCTCCTCTCTGTTGCTGAAGAGGGATAGATGACATCTGCTGAGTAATTTCCATTCTGTGCACCATCTGAGAAGGAAATACAGGGTAATTCAAACCCCCTTTTTTCTACCATGGTTAATAACATAAACAGGGAGCTGGGCATGCTGAAATCTAAATACAAGGGTCCTGTATCAATGGATTATTACTTTATCTTTTCTGAATGACGTCCACTTGAATACCTGGAATCATAATAGCTACTCAAGATAAGAAATGGAAGGAAATTCAATAACAGTAAGAGGCCTGGTAACTTATGAGATCTTGATTAGCCTTCAACTGCACCTAAATGTTGGGAAAGGATTCCCTGTACTGTATGCAGAGGGAGCTGAATAGCATTGTGAAAACCATTGCCTCATTGTAGGGGAGCACAAACAACAGGCTTTTGTCATTATTTAGGCTTTCTTGTGTTCACTTATATATGTGAACCTTCTGAGTCTTCTGTGGATTAACATTTTTTGCCTTAATTTTGAATTGCTTTAAAATTGTGGCTTTGCTGGTGGAGGTGGCAGGTGGCTCTGGCCCCTGCAGTGATCTCAGAGCTCTGGCTGGCTGGGGCATGCAGGTACAGTGCTGAACCTCCTAAAAATCGTCAAATCTGAAATCGGGCTTCCTCTTCTTGGTAGGATCTGTACTCCTGCTGATGCCTTTGGGCAGTGGTTTACTTTTCCCATGGCTGAGGGAGCATGGGGAAGGAAGAAGAGGACTCTTGCCCTTCCAGCTGCCTGCCCTGGGAGTGTCCATGAGCTGGGCTGATCCCTTGCTGCTGCCCAGCAGTGTGGTGGGAAGGGTGGGCATCTGCTAAAAGGGAATGCCCAGATACCTCCTTCTTGGGCAGCAGAGCCCTGTGTCAGTTTGTGCCTGTCTTGTGCCTGCACCTGGATGAGGGCAAAATGTTCCTTGTGCTGGATGCCACTTGGCTCTGTTGCAGAAGTGGCACAGCAGCACGCACAGGGAGGGTTCCAGCCAGAGTGCTGGCTCTGCTGCTGTGCTAAGAGGGCTGAACAGCACAGTATAAATCTCAGGAGATGAATTCAGAGTTAACAAATACTTTTTCTAAAGGTCAGATTAGATGAGGAATGCAGTGATTTGCCAATCCAAATGAGCACTAACTCAAAAAAGACAGGAATTTGTTTTCTGCTAGATTAGTGCTCTGATCTGGACTCATCCCATCGCCTTATGGCTGTGCAACAAAAGCAGGATGGAGGGCAGGAGTGCGTGAATTACGTGAGGCTCGGAGCTCTGCTTTCACCATCAAGGCAACTTTATATTGACTTGAAATGCCTGTGAAACCACAGCCTAAGTTGTGTTCTGTGGGGCTGTTTCTTCACATGCACTTGAAATCCCAGGATTTATCAAATGATATCCACAGAACAGGGAGGCAGAGCATCGTGCAGTGAGCTGTGTTGAGCTTTCTAGAGCTGAACCTCAATATTTTACTTCAGTTTTGCTGTTCAGCATTTGGGCATGTGTGGATAGGGAGACTGGGGAAATGATGTCGAGGAAGGAGAATCCCAGAAACTTGGAAAAGCTGACTCCTTGGGAAATGGTACACAGCTTCGGTCAATGTAAACACCAAGTCATGACCTCTCCTGTTTACTCCAAATATTTCTTATAGTAACCTGCATCTTAAAATAAAATTCAAGATGGAATTTAGAATTCATAGCACGAAAGTTGTGAGTAAACTGCTCACTACAAGAGCGTTGCAAAGCAAGTAATAAATGTCTCTTTTCGGGGGGTCTATCTCCATCTGCAAATATGAGGCAAGCCAAAATGTAAGGCTGTCATTTAAGGGTTGTTTCATTTGCAGTAGGTGTTTAATGATGACTGTGAACAAAGCACAGTGAATAGCTGCAATAATGGAACTCAATGACTTTCACAAATGAACAATCACAAAAAGTGAAAGGGACGATGCACCTGAAATCTCCAGCTCTACAGAAAAAGGTAACAGCAGCTCATTAAAAAGTTTCTCCCTGATTTCCCATCCTACCGGAGATATGAGCACACAGTGAGGGACAAGTGTGAATTGGGTTCTTATGACTAAAACAAGTATGTCCCAAAAGTTCAGCGCCTGGGGAGTTAGTTGGACTTGGTGGAAGAAATCCTTATTCTTAAAGCAATTACAGAAATGCAGCCTGACTGATGAGTACAACCTATAGTTGCAATAATGGTGAGAGATTTGGAAAGGAGTTCTTTCAAACCACTGGTAAATACCAGCTCTCAAAGAGGCAACTGGAGTACCATTGAGCACCATATATAATGAATGTACAGTGGTATATAGGTGTGTTAGTGGGTACTAAAATTCTGATCTGGGAGCAGTTCCTTCTAGTTTAATAAAGAATAGATGCTGTTATGTTGGTAGGAACAAATAAAATGTGATAATTAAGAAATGGTTTCACTGTTAATAGCTGTAGAGATGGGCAATTTAGATGAGATTTACATATTTATTTCTTAAAATGCATGTTGCCAAAGCTTTTCAGAACAGAGAAGCATTTGTAGAATCACAGAGTAGTTTGGATTGAAAGGGTCCTTAAAGATCATGTCGTACTGCCTCCCTGCCAGGGGCAGGGACACCTTCCAGTAGACCAGGTTGCTCAGAGCCCTATCCCACCTGGCCTTGAGCACTTCCAAAAGCACTTTGTAACATGGAATATTGTCACCTTTCAGCTCTGAAAGCTCACTGGAAAGAGCAATTGTTAAAGCTTTGTGGAATTCATGGAGACCAAGCAGACAAGCTATCTAGATGGAAAAGCAAATGCTAAGTGCCTTGGAAAAGTTTTCTTGAAACTATAGGAAATGCACTTTCTGTAACTCCAGAATTAGTTGTAGAAAAGGAAAAAGAGGGAGGGTGAAAATCAGCTGGTTAGGATTACAATAACACAGGAAAATATGTCCTAATTGTGCCAGCATTACGGAAGCGAGGGACAGCATCTTGTAAGTTACAAACTGCAGCGTGTTGCCTTGGCTGCGGGGAGAAAAGGAAAAACAATGTAAATACTGTTGTGTGCAACTTCCCCTTCCTCTCATACTGCAGCCAGCATGAAAAAAATAATAATTTAGGCACCCCACAACTTCCTAGTATAGTTGGCTTTTATGATGCAAATGGTCCATCATTTTATGAAATGGACAATTCTCAGGGACTAGGATGTTCCAACAGAACTCAATCTTATTGAATTCATTTGTTCTCAGTTCTCTTAATGAGCCTGATTAAGTACAGGTGGAAATACTTGTGCTTCAAAATGACTTGCAGAGACCCAGCTGTCCTGGGGAGGTTTGGGTGAGAGGAAGGTCAGGTTGGTCTGAAACCTGCTCTGTAATTGTGTTTGTGAGCCCCAGGGGCTGTTGTGCCATGACTCAACAAAATATGTAAGCATGTGATTTCTTAGAAAATCTTCTCTGGGGAATTTGTGAATTTTGAGGAATGGAAGTCTTGATTTTCTGAAGAATTTGTCGTACTAATTGAGATGAGTGGGGGAATCTAGGGCAATGCTGGTACCCTTGTTGATGGAGCTCTCTTATCCCACCATCAGTGTTTTGTAATGTCAGCTGTACCTCTGGCTTGAATTTGTATTTGAATTCTGGTGTGGAAGAATTCACAGTGACCAGAGCTGGGCTGTAGAGGTGGATTTGAGTTTACAAGAAAGTTTTCTCCTTCAGCCTGAAGCCCTCTTGTAAAGGGCTCTCTGCATTCACTCAGGATGAGAGGTATGCAGCTGGTATTTTGAGAGGGCCAAGAAAAGTAAGAGAAATCCTAATTTAGTTGGTAAATATAATGATACCTGATAAGTGCTTCAGTGAAATGAGAGAAAACCTGCTTTCAAAGAATGAGCTCTTTTCAAGGGTGAGGTTGGAGTTGTGTTGCAGCCCCAGGCATAGTGCTGAGAGCACTGACAGGGACTCAGACCCTGCCCTGAGAGAGCCCAAACCTTTCATGTTTAGCCTTTGGTGTCTCTGTTGTCTTCAAACACACACACTCCCCCTCCCCCCACACTTGTTGACTTTTAAATACATTTAATTTCTAGTGTGCCATGTACCTGGATGGCAGTGGCCTAAATGAGCTGTGGTGGTTTGGGATCTGGAAGATTCTGGAAATCCTGGAATAATTTAATCCTTGTGAGTTTTTGTTCTGTTGTATGTTTTGTTGTTTAACCAAATTGAAACATGGGAAAAGCTGAGTAAAGTGAAAACTCCTAAGGCAAAGCTCCTGTATGACTCAGCTCTCCTTGCCTGTGACTGCAGCCTGTGCTGTCCATCCTGGTTCACTGTCTGTATGGAATGGGTCACACCAGATCCTGCTCTGTTGGTAGAGCTCCCTACCTCTCCAAGTTTGATGGAGCTCCTAATTCTCTCCAGTCTCATTGGGCTGTTTGGAGAATCTCCCTTTCTGAATAAGAGGCGGAGGAAAAGGGTAATGCCTAATTAAAAGTCATAAATCCCCCTGAGTGGGCAAACTCTTGTGCTGAATTCATCTTTCTCACCCACCCCAGTTTTTAGTAGCATTCCAGTGCCTGTGTTCACAGCTGCCTGTGTTCAGAGGTTGCCAGTGTGTGTTGTGGTCACTCAGGAAGCTGTAACTCCTTCTGGTGGGCCTGGGAAGAAATGCCCCGTTCTGCAGGGCTTGGGTCAGGCTGGTGGCTGCAAAGCAATGTGGGGAGATGAGCATCACCCCCTCTCTCATCTGCAGTGCATCCTGCAATAGGTAATGCAGCTCTGGCTGCTGCTTCTCATGGCTTGCTGCCAGTCCAGCATGGTTTTCCTTCAATCAAAGGGAAGTCCCACACCCTGAAGGTGTTCTGTGCTGGTCAGTGTCCTTCATTCCCATTTGCTGTTTGCTTTGCTCATGTCTGTTGTTGTTGTCTTGCCAACCCTGACCTGGGCAAAGTTATGGGAATAGTTTAATTGTATCTTCAACTGGATGTTCAGCAACTTCACTGGTCACTTCCAGTCTGTCATTGAGTACACTGAACTGTGACCTTCCCATTCCAAAGAAGTGCTCTCCAAAGAGCATTGTAAATCCCTCTGCCTTCCAGCAAAACTGCTTTAACAATTTCTAGCTGGCTTATGGCTATAGGACAGCCATAAGGTTGGATGCCTTGTATCTCTGTTGTGTAAGTTCTGCTTCAGTTAAAAATTACCTTTTTATGTCTGAAGGACCAAGGCAGAAGCTTTTTTCCCCCCACTTTATTTGACCAAAGATGTGCATAAGCGCAGTGACATTTGTTTGCTGTCTGTCTTTGCACGTGCTGACTGAACTTTCCCAGGCCAGACTTAGATCTGGTTGCTAAAAAACGGAGTGCAGTTGCTACAGTTCATGGGGTTATTAGTCTGGCCTCCCATTTAAAATTTATCATCTTCCTCAGCATGGTGTTCTTAGCATTAACCTTACTTTTTGTCTTCTCACACATTCCCTTGTGGAAAACATGCAGCCTGCTGTTAGGGGCAGAACAGCAGATTTTAGTAGGGGATGAGCTACGCCCTGTACCAAGCTGTGCAAAGCTGTTTATTGATCTTGTGAAAGTAGAAATGAAAGAGGTGCTTGTGTGTTAGCTGGGCTGGTATGTGGTATGTGTGGCTGTATAGATTCACATGTGTCTTATTTATTTATAGTTTCTATATTTAAGTACAGCTGCATAGTTATTTAGTGTAGATTAATAATGTATATGCTTTTAATAATATCAGCTTGAGAATCCTGCTGTCCTTTTGGCTTCAGTATGGGCAAACACGTTGACTGGTCATGATGTGCTCACAGGATACTCACAGAGGTAAAACTCCTTGTGTGAGGGTAGATCCCCTGGCTGCTCGTGATGCTGTTTGATAGTACTCACACAAGTCAGTTCATTGTGGCTGTTCTGTGACCTGGGACATCAGCTCTGCTTCCTGAAAAGTTTGATGTCAAGTCATGGAGGGGTTTTTGTTTTTTTTTTAACAGAGCACTTTACTTTTTTTTAACAGAGCATTTTACTTTTTGGTGGACTCTCAGCACCCTGKGGGTGTGGCTGATGAGTCATGGGCACGATGTATGACAGGTTTATGGATGTGACAGTTGTGCCCCCTTAGAGTCACCATCCAGATAAGAACAAGTGCTGGACACTTCTCCCTGTTCTGCTGGCGGAACTTCCAGCAGATGCTGAGGTGCTGCTAAAAGTGAACTTGTATCATGTGTGAAGAAGTAGGAAAGAGATTCTGCAGTTCCAAAACAAACTTTCCATGACTGAAAAGGGTGTACTTGCCTTGTATATCCTGTGTTTTCAAACAGAAGAGAGGGCATATTAATCATTTGGGATGGGATCATTTGGCATCACCAGGCACCTGAATCTGCTCCGTAGCATTATAACTATTTATCCAAATGTTTTTTAGAGTGGCAACTTTGCCATTCTTGAGGTAATTTATTTCTAGTCTAGTTCAATTTATGCATGCTGTGCCCCAAAATGATGAGTTTCCTGATCTACTAATTACTTAACCTGGGGTGCTGGGTGCTGCTTTTTGCAGCCCTCAAGGAATCAATTGTTTGTTTTGCTGTTCTGGCTCATCTTGGCACAGTCTGAGTGGTTCAGTCCTCACTTTTTTCTTTCTTCCATTGGTGTGGGATGCTGATATCTACTCTGTACTTTAAAAGGCCTTTTTGAGAAGAAGGCTGCTTCGTGTGTTGCTTTATATTGGGACAGTTTTAACAGCAGGATTTGGGGTTTTTGTTTTGTTTGTTTTCCTATTAGACGTGAGGTAGATTACATCCCTATCTTTTCACTGACCTCTACTGAAAGAAATTGAGGGCCTGGCTGTAGGCTTAGATTTAGGCGTGTTTGTGTTTGGAGAAGCCGTGGTGGTTGGCATGGTTAATATTCAATCACCCCTTTGTCATTATCATGGTGAGGTGACATTGCAGTGCCTCTTATGTGGCAGTTTCTAGGTGGATGTGATGTTTAAATATTCACCTCTCAGTTTGAAGTGCTGTACTGAAAACAAGGTTAATTCAAGAAGACATTGCACAGTTTTACCTCTTTCCCTCCCCTTCCATCCACCCTAACTGACTCATCCCTGGCTCCTCAGTCCTTAGTGTCTCCTGTATACATAACACTTGGTGGTTGTAACTGCTGAGTGGTTTGTCAATGATTATTTTCTTGGTTATGGAGGGAGTCAGAGATGTTGTTATTGATGCCAGCTCTAATTAGAGGTTATTCAGCTGGCATGTGTTTTGGGAAAGTAGTCCTTAGGATATTCAGATGTCAGAAACTAACTGGAGACCATCATGCCTACCTCTTCCTGTCAGCTCTTGGGATCTTACGTTCCAGAGGGAGCCCAATTTTCTGACTTAATCACGTCTGGGGCCTCTGTGYCAGTGTCTCATTTTGAACTGGATGACTTGTGGCAAGTCCAGGGCTTTGTTCTGCTGACCTGAAGGAAAAATCTTCCCTTTTTCCCTGGGCACCTGTTTGGGGAGGGWCTTGGGGACCTCCAGTGTTCCCTTCTAGCCTTACCTTTCTGTGGACCTGTTACTGCTTCCAGGGACAATTAGTGCATTTAGGGGACTGTGGATTCTTGTAGATGCACCTTGTATGCCAAACTCCAGTTTACATCTCTGAGGAGAATTGCCCCAGGAGTTTCCTTTGGTCTGTAGCCATGAGGGATATGGCCTGAGCTGCTGATGCTGGCTCTGTTGGAAGTGGACATCATTTTAAAGAGCAGTGGATGTGGTTTGATGTGAGAGTGGGAAAACAATAGCTTATGTTTTCATTTACTGCCTCAGTATATCTAATGCCAGTTCTGGTCATCTGTAYTTTCTTAGGATTTATACTTTATGTCTACTGAAGAGCACTGTGGTGTTTAATACCATGTATTCTGACTCTAGGCTCCTAAATATTTATGGTTTTTTGGTCACCTTGAACAGACTTGTCCTTCCTTGTGTTTATTTCCCCTCAGTATAGGTGGGCCAATGCATACCTGCTTTGCAAAGCATTTTGAAAGCTACAGACAGAAGGAACATCTGTCTGCCATGGAAGATCATGGAACATCTCTGCCATGGAAAGTCTCCCTTCTGTATTCTCTGTATCCACTTGTACAGCCCTTACACCCACGTGAACCTTGTGAGCTGCATTTCCAGGCTGGAGTAGCCACTGCTGCTGCTGGRGACTGTGCCACAGCTCTCATGAATGAGAGGAAAAGGCATGCAGGGCAGTTTTTGGAGAATAAGCCTTGTCTAGAGTTGTGATGACTGTGCTCCAATGACAAGGATGCAGAACAATCTCTCCAGGAAGGTTTTTTATCTTGGTTGTTTTTCACTTGACATTATGAACTTGGTCTACATATGCACTCACTAAAGCAGAAAGAAAGCCCAGTCTACAAAGCTTTGGCAAAAGTCTTTAAAACTTCTGGGGTCTCTAGGGCAGGGATCAAGCTGTTTTGCACATTTGGGATGCAAAACCATTTTGGTTTTGTCTGTAATGAAAGTAAGTTGTTGATTTCTCTGCTTTTATTACCACTGTGTTCAGTGACTGCAGATCTCGGCTTCCCAATGACCTTGTGTCCCAGAGACTAAGCCTTCGCAATGTTGATCATCTATTAATCTTAATATTTATCCTCAAAATACATAAAAAGGAGTTAYGACCTTGGCATAAGAAATGAAAATAAATAGGTAAGGGAAGCTATTATTTATTTTTTCAACATTTGCATTCTGTGTATGACTTCACAAAGTGTTTTTCTAACATGAATTAATCTTTTCTACACTCTGGTATCCCACTGGTTTGTTCTTAAAATACTCTTTTCTGCACAGCCAGCTCAGTGCTTTGCAGACCACCCAGAACAATTGTATTCAAACTGGGAGCTGCATTCAGTGATTGGGCCTTTTTAAACTTTCAAATAATATTTTGTCTTCCTTGACTTTTTGTTAATTGGAGCTTATATTTTATAYGTGGGATTTTGGTGGATTAAGAAAGGGAGTGGCTGTTTGCCTCTTGTTTGCTAAACCCAAAGGGGCTGTTTAGCCTAATCTCATTTCAGCTCAGTGTTTGTCTAACAGAGCTTACTTAGAGGGTCAAAGCAGTATAGATGGCACCTACACAAATAATAGAAGTATTTGCTCATGCTAAGAGATTGATCAGCACATATCCATCAGTGTCTGCCTGTCCATGTTCTCTGTCCTGCTGGGCAGTTTCCATCTGTGGGTTGTTCCTGCAGCAAAACTCTTCCTTTGAGTTTTTCAAGAGTCTCTCCAGCTATGGTTTCAAAGGAGACTAAATTAATTTTTAAATACTGGAGTATGTTGGCTCTGCCTGCATCTCTTGGACGCAGAGCCGAGGTGCAGTAGGCAGGGAAATAGCAGCTGGACCAAGCCAAGCCTGGAGTGGGCACCCACCACTCAAAGGAGGAAATTGCACTGACAAAGCAACCTCAGTTTGCTGGGGGCTCAAGGCCTGGAGAGGGTTTTCTGCTGCAAYAGCCCCTGTGTGTTGTAAAGATGATTGTTAAAAGCAGCCTCACAAGTTACTGTCCTGTAGGATTTGTTCATGTTCTGTAGGATTTSTTTAGGTGCCTATGCCAAATATCTGGCACACCAGTGAGGAGCTGCTGACACTGGACATGGGAAAATCAACTTAGTAGTTGTCTATTGGGCCATGTTGGATCTCCTCAGAGCAAGCTGGGAGATCCAAGCAGATGATGATGTTGAACCCATTTTCAGTAAAGGAGTTTGGAGGTGTTGAGTGAGAGGGAACAATTTGGAAGCAGATCTCAGTTGCAAAGAGGGAAGGAAAATCCCATTCTTGGCTGCTAGATAAAAGGTCCTCAAGAATTGAACAGAGGAAGGTGCCGGGCTTGGTTTGCACTSTGTTTTAGTGGATGCATCGTTGCTGAGTGCACAGGTTACTAAAAATGAGAATGTTGGCCAGTGTGTTGGGTGGCTTGAGGTTGGTGCACGTTGGCAGTGCTGGAGCTCGAGTTGGCTTCTTGTCCCCATGTGTCCTTGGGAGCCTTTAGCTGCAAAATGTTTAAGTCACAGGCACCCCTGAGTCAGGGGAGATGAGCTAAGCTGTTGGCTGCRGTGCCTTGTCACTCAATATGGAGCACTGCACTCCCCGCAGAACACTTTGCCTCTGAGCTTCCCACTGCCGTTCCATCTCCTTTCCCATCTTCTGTGCTCTGAGCTACCACAGACCTGGCTCAAGTGCTGGGCCCCTTCTCGGGCCCAGTGCTGCTGGCAGCTGAGATGTGCCATGGATGTTTCTGCTGGCAGTGCCCCATGCAGTGTGGCTCCTGTGCTGCTTCCAGGCAGCTTCCTGAGCTTGGCTCCTGCTATGGCACAAGAATCTAAAACCAGTCGATGAAGAATCTTTCTCAGCAGAGCTCAGATGTCTGAAAAGCAGATTTCAGCTTGGTTGCTGTGTGCACTGAAAGTCTCTCACTGTGGGGAAGATGAGAAGAAACTATTATTTTGAAATCTTTTGTTGAGTGATGATTGATAAGAGCTGTTCATCACAGGGAAACTTAGTCAGGAGTCAACAGGTGCCTCTTCTGCATTCTGCAGTCATGGAAAAAAATTAGCAAGAGCACAACAGGTTATTCCAATTTGACATGCAGTGCCTGGGAACAACAACTGACAAGTCCCAATTTGTGTCCAGCTGCTTAAAAACTACCACCCAGCTTGGTATTATCCCTCTGCCCTCGGGAGGCTTGTCTTGTGAAAAGAGTTATTGATGGCTGATTTCAGCATTCCTCAGGGCTGTGCTCATGCTGAAGTATCTGCYCCAAGTCCTGATTTCAAACTAAATGAACTCTGGGTTGTAAATTAGAAATATMATTCTTTAATATATTCTCTTTGTCTGTATTTTCAATGCTTATATATATATATGAATCTCAGTCCTTTTGAAGCTTTCTTTGTGGAAAGACTGGGAATTTGGGCAGGGATGATGCTACAGTGTTTTCAATCCAGATACTTAACAGAGTGTAATACATGTTTCTGTGCCCTGAACTAATTTAAATTTAACTCATTTAAATCTGATTAATAATATCTGTTTTGTACGGCTTTCTTTGCACCCCAAGAGCAACGCAGAAAGAATTCCCCTCATTCTGAGAGTCCTTTTTGTSCATTTTGAGTGAAGCAAAGGCTTTTGAATCGTTGCAGGGCTGGCAGTGGAGGCAGTGGTGTGGGCTGTGTGGTCAGGAGTGCTGCCCGGATGTGCTGCCTGCTCAGCAGGGGCTCCTGTCCCGGGGACCCTGCAGGGTGGGCAGGGCCGGGGCTGGATGGACCATCCTGGCAGCACCATCCTTTTGATTTTCTGGGAGCTGACTGCCTGAGACCTTGGCACGTGCTGTGCAGCCAAAGCCCAGTGGGGTACTCAGTGGGGATGTGATGCAGCTCTGTAAGTGCAGACATTTAAWGTCACTTATCTCTTGTGGGGTAAGGACAGTCAGACCTGGCAGAGCTGGTTTGCAGCTGCTGCCCCAGAAAGGCTGGGTCTTCTGCAGCTCTCAGGGCTTATCTGTCAGCCCTGTGCAAATGTCCCCAGACACATCAGGGCAGGTCAAATGACACTGAATGCCTACATGTTGGTGCTTTGTGTAGGTAATGTGTAATAAGTGTAACAGCCTGGTAAAAGGAGCTAAAAGCCCCTGATGATGACAATATAAGTGTGTGTTGTAAAAAAGRGATATCAGCAGTCTTGTCTGTCTCTGTTTCTTTGCTAATTTTCACTTATTAACTCTGTATTAGCTTCCCTTCTGCTCTTCCTTTTCTAATATCCCTGAGGAATAYGTCTAGAAGCAAGGGCTGGTGAGCACATTCTTCTCCTGGATAGAGACTTCCTCTGAGCTATTTTTTTTCTCTCCTGTCAGGTTGTGAGCCCTCCCAGCTCCAGGATCAGGGCTGTAGTGTTCCTCTTCCCTTTCTGTGCAGGTTGTTTACACAAGTATCAGTGGATCATGACTTCAAGTGCTAATCTCTGTAACTCAGAAAAGAAAACACCGTATTGCCAGAGCCATGCCTGGAGTCCTGTCGTTATTAATCACCTGTAGCTATTGCTGCTTGAAAACCAACTCTTGTGTAGTTATTTATTGATGGCTGCTTTGTGTTGGACAGGGTATAAACACAAATGGGAGATAATCCTGTTTTGATGAGTTGAAATCTAAATAAACAGGGTAGACGAAGTAGGGAAGAAAGCAAAACTGTGAAATGCCTTAGTGTGTAAAAACCCCTTAATCTCTCTGGTTTTCCATTTGTTAAATGGAGTAATGGTGCTGTCTTCAAACTTAATTTAGATGGCAGCCCCTCCAGAACCACTACGGATTAGCTTCTGATTGTTTTTTGTTCTTTTGTGCTTCTACTCTGCTGAGCATGAGATTCTGATTCTGGTTAGGAGCTGGGGGTACTGCTCCACAAAAAGTGTGTGTTGTGGGAAAGTGTGTGTCTCAAGGAAAATTATGAGATAATCAGAGTGGCTTATGATCTATGTGATGCTAAATKCTACCCTCATTACTTCATTCACTCTACATATACAAATGTGTCCTACTGCCTTGAAGTGTCCTCATGCAAAAAAGAAAAACTGAGAGGAAGCTACAGCTGCCATTTGTACCATAGTAAAAGTCAAGGTTTTTGTAGTGAAGTACAAATTTCTGAGCTTGATTCTAAAGCTCTAGAAGAACTAAAAAAAAAAAAAAAAGCTTTTAGGAGTTATCTACTATTTGGTTATTTTGGGTTGTTCTTGTTTGGTTTTTTAAAAGTGTCTTAAAATCACTGATTTATAAAACTGACACTTTTGTCTGGTACATTCTAAAGGCCTTTTCATAGAAACAAATGACCTTACTATTTTTTTTAAGACCAAAACCACATCTATTTGCGTGAATYCATTGGAGTTTTTTCACTAAATAAAGCTAATCCTGTTCCTTTCCCCACCACAGCTGATACTGAATTGAGATGTATCTAGTGTACTTTTAAATGTTCTGCTGACTTGTAGGCACWAGTGTAATCTGTATTAAAAAAAAAGTCTTTGGTAAGCTTCTTTTGCCAGTGTTTAAAAACTGAGGAACTCATAAGTGATAACATGATGCAGTRGCCTTGGCAGGATGGTGCTCAAACAACCCATAGGCTTTTGCKAAGTGTGAATGCAATGTGTCCTCAGCCACTGGGGGAAAAATCCACTGATCCTGGACGGATGAGGGCTTGCAGGAGGGGAGGCTGGATTGCAGATACAGAGGATGAGATGTGGAAGAAGCTCTCACCCTGGAGCACCCTCTGCTCCCTGGAGCATTTTGGGAGGGCTCTCTGTCTGCAGGATGGGGCTACTGAGAGCAGGAGGAGGCTGTCCCCTTCCTTCCCTTAATGCCAGCAGCCACTCCTCTGCTTTGGACCTTGTTTGGTGCCTCAGCATGCAGGATCTACCACGGGGGGATGTGCAGCTGAACAATGCAATATTCCCTCGTACAAATCTCCCTGGACTCAGTGGGAATTTTGCTAGTGCCAGATTGGATCCCACTAATGGAAAAGACTGACTTGGGGGAAGGACTAGATCAATGCACTATTGTTCCTTATGCTATATTTAAAAGCATGCATTTCATGGAAATTTAAAAATTAAACTTGTAGGCCACATGTATCCATAGCTCCTGTGAATAATTGGAGCCATTCATCTCCTGGGCTGGCGCAAAGCAGCCGTTGTTCCAGCGGGGCCGTGGCTTTCCTATCTCATCTTCAGCCAGGGTGATGAGAGAATAATTGTGGTGGCAGCAGACAAAGGTACTTATTTTTGCAGAGATGACTGGCCAGGCTGGGAGTAAACTGAGCTTTGCTTATTCCTTCCCCACCTGGGTTCCTGGTCTAATTTGAGATTTATTTATTTTGTTGGTTTAARTTTGTAATAAAGATGTGGATTAATTTCACATGCCTGGTGATCATTAAGGGACAGCTGCTCTTTGCCACTTCCCTTTAGCAGATAAATGTGCCTTTGTTATTTTTGTATTTGTTTTCCCCCATTGGTTTTGTATTTATCAGTTTTTCTAATTAAAAAAACAACAACAGATGAATGGATGCTATTTCTGAAAAGAAAAAGCCCACTGCCCCAATACAGACAGTCAGTGTYATTTTGCTGACTGGATGTTTTGCTTTTAAGAAAATCTGGCCTTTAAGTTTTCCTTGGCTTTTGAGAGGAGCCAAATGCATAATTCACTTGGCCTCTGTGCACTACTTTTGGATTCTGCTGTGGCCCCATTTGCAAGAGAATAGCAGGAAGGATGTACAGTGCCCACTTTTTTCTTGCGCCTGTGACACAGGGAGAGGGGGTGTTAGTTTGATTAACTATAGGTCACTGAAGAGACAGATGAAAAGTGGCAAAATGTAAATCGACTTTGTCCCAGCTACCTTCATTGTTTGCCATTGCTTGTGTCTGCTTGCCCATGACACTGAGAGCGTGGTCTCTTGGAAACTGGTGTGTGTGAGCTTCCCTCCGTGGACTCTGAGGGCATGCCTAAGATTTTGGAGATGTTTCTTGAGAAATCCCCCACAGGTCTGAGAGCAGGATGAATGTGCTGATTGTTTTTGAGGTGATACCAGTGGCACCACTTGAAGTGTTAAATGCTGGGACACCTGCAGCGAGTGCCTGTGCACACAATTTTGCTGGAGCAGGTTTTGAAACCTGAGCTGTTGAATGTGATCTTACTGTGGCTTAGTGTTAAAAGCCTTGTTTTTCTTGCCTGAGACTCATTCCCCTGAAGCTCTAGAGCTCTAGCTAGTATAAACAGCTGCCCCTGAATGCTATCTGTTGTATAACTTAAGGCTTGAGGGCTTTTCCCCMCCATTCCCAGGCTTACAAAGGACTGTCAAGGTGCAGGGCAGAACCACCAGGTTGAGGCAAACCCCATCCCTCTGTGCTCAGGCATGGGTTGAGGCTGTGGAGGGAGCATTACCATTATCCAAACTTTTGAGAAGGTGCTTGTAAAGAGGGAGAAATGGGTGAGATATCCACAGACTGAAGAGCCTCAGATTGCCAAGAGTGAAGGTAGAAAAACAGTTTCTTTCATGTCCTGCCAAGAGTGCCAGGAGTGAAGTGGCTCAGAGATCACTGACTAAGGAGCTACATGATGTGTGCTAAAAAAAGATGGGGCAAGTGAGAAATGTAAAGAGTATCTGCTCTACTTCTGGATCTCTTGACTTTGCAGTACAAATAAAAAAATCAAACAGCACTCCCAAAAAACCTGCATAGGTCTTGTTTGGTTGTTTGTTTTCCCCTACCTAAACTTATCCTGTAGCATTACCAGGCTTAGTATACTCCTGTTTTTCTCTTTGATATGTTTTCCAAGTTCTTTGCCAGTATTAAATCTGATGAGTTCCCTATTGATCCAACAGCAAAGAAAATCAACTTCACTTTTCTCTGCACAGATTTGACTGTAAATACTTCCTTGCAGTATAGTGATGGCAAGCAATGCAGTATCATGGTAATCAAATCACCTTAGATAGCCGCTATAGGTAACTTCTCTGAGAATGTAGAACATTGCAGAATTCATGAGTGGCAAGGATATATTGGTAGAGATATCAAAATCCCCAGAACCTCACTGGTATATGCTGAGGCAGTATCCTTAGCAAGGTCTGTATTTCTGAAAGAAATCAGCCTTTAACTAGAAAGCTAAAAAAGTTGCATCTATAAACACCTGAAATAGGTAAAGGGCCAGCTTCTCTCCAGATATCTTGGTGATAGCTCTTCTGTGTGCAGGAGCTGTGTGAGAGACAAGACGTGCAAAACATCACCTTGGCACGAAGGTCAATTTGGCCTCAGCTAATTCACAACCTACCTGATAAGACTGGTCTGCTCACACTGACACCATTTGCAGGTGAGGGCTCTTTGGTCTGAGTGTGCCCAAGCACAGGCAGCAGACAAGTGGAGACCTTGGCATTTGCCCTGGTGGAAGCACACAGCCACCAGCTGCTGAGGGTGCAGCCGGCGTGACTTGAGATCTGGCGCTGCCTCCCTGCTGGACTGAGGCACGCTGGGGGCACTGCACTGTTCCAAGCTCACAGCAAGTGCTGGTAGGGGGTGCTGGCAGGGCCAGGGGCCCCAGCACCTCTGCTGCCCTGCAGGGCTCAGTGTGCCCCTTGCCACCTTGGGCGCTTCTGCTCAGTGCCAGAGGCGCAGCCCCCGCCCCGAGCGCGTCCCCCCTGCACAGACACGCCTGGCACGGGCGTACCTGGAAGGCAGCTTGGGAAACTGATCCAAATTAAACCAGCTTAGCAAATATAGCCCAAACACTTCGCTTTTGCTGAGATTAGCTTCCCAGTTCTGGTGTGCTGTGTGGCCTGCTGGCTGTTTGTGCTGGTCTCACAGTGGGGTGAGCAGCCGGACAGGGTCAGACTGGGCATTCAGGATCAGTATGGCCTCACACTGCCCCCAAGATACTCCTGAAACCTGACTTCAGGTTTGCTAAAATGTGGTTTCCTGTTTTTTAGTGAAGTGTTTGGCTTTTTAGTATTCAGGGAGGAGCACTAGTGGCCCTCAGCTAGCCAGCAGTGTTCATCACAGCATTAAGCCTACAGATTAATTAAACCCCAATAGATGATAACATTGCCCAAAATCAATTAAAATGTTACAAGCTAAACTACRTTAAAAGAAATTGTTCCTTTTTTTGTTTAATGTGGATCATCTATTTTTGGTGGGCACTGTGGTGTGGAGCACTGCCTCTGAGAGACAGTCATTCCCCCATCCAGAGGACCTTGACAAACATATATATTTCTATATGTGCTTCTCTATACAAAGCCCTGGTATAGTAAGAGCGGGTTGCTTCCAGTTATCACCCAGCACTTTCCCTCTTCTTTCACACTTTCTTTTTTGGCAGGAGGAAGGCAAACCCAAAAGACGGCAACAACAACAACAAAAAACCTGGGCAGTGAACCTAGAATGTGTTAGATCAATGCAGACACCATGAAAAATAACCAGGACATGCCTTTGTGGGTTTTGATGTAGCTATGGCTGTGGCTGAAACTAACAGATGCAAAAGCCAACTGCCAGATATCCAGCGTGTGTGCCAACGCTGACAAACCTGCCAGATGCCTGGCAGCTGCTCTTGCCCCAACTCCAGTGCCTCTCTTGTATATAGATTGCCTTTTGAACAGCAACAAAATGGTTATCTGAGGTATCTCATGAAAAGCATCTTCCCATAAATACAGTAATTTATTTTTTTCAAGTCAGTAATCTAGGGAGTTCAGGTTAGAAGGGGGAAGGATGCTGAAGCCTTGATAATCTTTATCCAGTACATGTCAAGAATTTTGGGGTGTAATTCAGTTGCAGAAATTGGATGGTCTGCAATTCAGACTGTGAATGCTCATTCTGTCCCCTACAGCAAGGGCTGTTATATGTAAGCCAACTGGGCAGGTTGGAGAGAAAAAGCTATTTGGGCTCTTATAAACAAAGCTTTTGCTGTTCCAGGCTATGATGCTGAAAGGAAATCAATGTTTTTTCCACTAAATGTGGTTTTATCTGGCCAGAATAAACAGTTGTGACAGGATATTGGTGCTAAATTTATTAATAGTCTTCTCCAGCTTTGACATTCTGGGAAAAATTACCTGAGATAATTTGAAGTTAGCCAGAAAAAGTTAATTTTTTTTCTCCTTTACTTCCTGTTTAGGCTTTAGTTAGATATATGGCAGTTCAAACAGCTGACCTGGAATATACCTTGAGATAATAATATTTTTWAAAAAAWAATATGTAAATACAGTCAAAGCTAGGATAAAAATATTCTGTAAAGAGGAGAATATAACATGATCCTCTGAAGAACAGAATTTATGGACCATCCATTAACTTGATGCTGATATTTTTATAAACTTCAGGCTGCAGCTTGTGCTTATAATTTTCAGGAATTGCTTTTTCTTTCTCTCCAGGTTGCAGGGCAGGCCATTTGACTGCAGCTCTTAGTGTGTGTGAGCTTCAATTCCAGATTCTTTAAATTCAGAATTCATTTTGAACTGCAATTGAATTAGTGAGGTTCTGATCTTCAAATGATGCTCCGAGATGGAGCATGAGGGATGGAATCACCACAATTCCCATCTGCAAATGTTCTATTGAGCATTTGGCTCTTGGGGGGATGGGTGGTTTTTGCTGTATGCTACACCCCAAACCCTCCAGGACTTGGCAGTTCCTTYTGTGGATTTATCTTCAGCACATTTACAACATGAGATCAGCCAGCTTTATTTAGAATTTTATTACCTTCTATATTTCTTATGTTTTTTTCCAAATACWGACAATGCTACAACTGAATTCTTCTAGCCAAGCATCCAGGAGTAGCCTGATTTATCTCTAAATGTACAGAGGGAATCATTATAAAGGTCATAAATCAATGAACCTGTGTGGTTTTTTGTGCGGCTCATGAGTAGGCACATCAGTTTTGTCCTAGCAGCAATGATATATGGTAATTTACAGAGAGAAATCAGCAAATGAATAAACCTTTCCACTTGCAGCTTTCTGCGAATTCTGTTCTGCCTAATCTACTGCAAAGCTCCTTTTTTCTGCACTTGTTTTCAACCTTGCACTTGGCCCAGCTAAATGATACCACTGCTGTTAGTGTTTTTGTAGYACCTCTGCTTACTTTAGGAGGATATGGTGAGGAATGCCTTGAAAAATCAGTTATTATTTATTATTATATGATTTTTTTTAGGGAAAGGTGACTGTAGCAGCCTAGTTGCTCTGTGTTTGAAATAGTCTATCAAATCCACCCTTTGCTCTTTAACCCAAGTTACCAAACATGCTGGAAATGAAAGGACTCATTCAGGGCTGGGGTCCTGCCAAGCTGTGGCCATGTGTGTTTCCCAGGACTTTATTTACGAATGAATTCCACCTTCCCAGACCTGTAAGGGTTTCAAGAATATGAAGTTTTCAGACAGGATAAAAAGAATCATTTATTTTCCTGCCCTATAAAGATCTGCTTAGCAGAATCTCTGTGAGGTGTTTTACATGTTGAATTGACAACTGGAAAGGAGCTTATTTACCCCTAAAGTGCAGTATGTTGCAAAACTGGAAAATACTTAGCTGTGCTGCCCTGGAGTCAAAGGCCTTTGCAAATCTTCTGACTTGCTTGAGAAAAGGTACAAGGGTTTGGTCTTGAGTAGTCTAGTTCCTCATGCCTACCCTGATTTATAGGGTAATTATTTTATCATAAAAGACTTTTGAAAACTTTATCTTTTGAGCTACTAATCCTGTTCCTTTTTTGAATGTCTCTAAGTGAAGCAGAGGGGAAGGAGTCGAGGAAGACTAAAGCTGGTGTTTAAGTGCCCTGAAATCATCTGTTATTTGTTCTGAGCACAAGGGTGTACAGAGGTAATGAACCTGGACCTTGATATGTAGTTTACTGGTAGATGATGAGGCAAGGCTGAGAAGATTACTGGGACAATTACTGCTGGCATATGGCACTAATGGATGGACTCTGGATTTCCTCTCCTCTGATACTTCCAGTCTTGGATTTGCTTAGCTTTATAGCTGTTTTAACGCCCTCCCTTCTATTGCAAAAGTCCAGGTAGGAGTCTGGAGGTGGGAGTTAYCCCCAAAGGGTGAGGTGAATCCTCCCCAGGTGCCCTCTCTCCTCCTGCCTTCTCTCTTTTGCCATCCCGCTGTCAGGTCAGGCCAAGCAGTGGGCACTGATCCTGCCATGTCTTCCAGCAGGAACAGAAGTCATCTAGAAATCCTGTGGAAACTTTTATCCTGCTTCCATGCTGACGCAGTACAGGGAATGGCAATCAAGATCTCAGCATCTATCCACCTCCTGCTACTAGCAGTGGCTCTGTAATTGCTTTCTCACAAAGGCAGCGAGTGCTGGACATCCCTTCCAGCAATTGGGCAAGAAAGACTGTGAAAGGCAAAAGGCACTTAGCAGCTCAAGCTGCCTCTGTCCTTGGGGCAGAAAAAGGACTGGTTTTGCTGCCTGACTTCACAAGAGGGTTCTTCTGAATTCTGTAAATAAGTGACAAATTGGATGCTCTAGTCTGCATACTGAAACCAGGGGTGAGGTTGCAAAGGTTTAGGCAAGCAGCCAGGATGTGGAGAGTGAGACATGCTCTCCCAAGTGAAGGAAGAGCAGAGACACGTGTGGGGAGTGGTAGTGCTCTCCTAGACATGCCATGCCAGCCTTCTGCATAAAATTAGGTACAAAAATTTGTGTATCTGAAGGAAGTGGAAAACCTGCTGCCTAAAAAATGAAATGCTCCTCTCCATCAGCTGCTTGGAACTTCCATTTGCATGGACTTCACCCCAGAGGAAGGTTTCCAGGATAAAGTGACTCAGAGATGAAGTTGTTTGGGAAGACCTTGATCCACAGTGGGAAGCACCTCACAGAAGGAGCTGTGTGAGGAATMCATTATGGCCTGTGGTGACATCCYGCTGATGGCCACAGGGACACATAGGGTCTARAGCACAGGTCTTATGAGGAGCAGCTGAGGGACCTGGGGTTGTTCAGCCTGGAGATAAGGATGTCACTCTCTGCAACTACCTGAAAGGAGTATGTGGTGAGATGGGAGCTGGTCTCTTCTCCAAAGAAACAAGTGTGATGGGATGAGAGGAAATGACCTCATGTTGAACTGGTGAAGGTTTAGATGGGACATTCTGGAAAAATTCTTCAGGTTGTCAAAGACTGAAACAGGCTTCCCAGGGAAGTGGTTGAGTCACCATCCCTGGAGGTATTTAAAATATGTTTGGATGTGGTGCTTAGGGACATGGTTTAGCGGTGGACTTGGCAGTGCTGAGTCAACTGTTGGACTCCATGATCTTCAAGGTCTTTTCCAACCTAAACAATTCCGTGATTCCATGATTCTCTATATGGCTGTGATGCCTGGGCAAGTGGCTGCTGGTGGAACCAGCCCAAAGGCTGTTGCACAATTTTACCACRAGTGTTGGCTCATTGCTGTCATCCCCGACAGAGACCTCTGGTGGGCTTGGATGCTGTGGGTGCTGTAGCACATCCATCTGCAAGGGAGCAGAGGGCTGCTTTGGTCTGTGGGGCAGTAAGGGGAGAGGAGGCTTGGGCATGAACTGACATGGGGAGCACAGAGAGCCCCGTGTGGTGACCCTGTCTCCTCAGGGAAACACAGCTCTTGTCCRGCTGTCTGTCTTCACAGACACAATGCAGCTGCTCGTACTCTAGCAGGGCCACGTCCCCTGCAGGAAGCTATTTAACAGCAAATTGGCCTAGTAATTTTTAGAGATGACCTTGTGTTAATTACAAGTTGCTATATTAGTAAATGCCTTCTGAAGGCCAGCTGTTGTGTTGGCATTACCTCCCAGACTCAACTRCTTGTTTACTAAATCCCAGGGCAATTCAAACTTTTTTTTTTGCCTCTTATTGTTTTTTATTTGGCTTGGCGCAGCCAGGTGATGAACACTTCTCCCCTCTCCATTTCCACTCTGTCTTCCTGTCTGGCTGCTGGGAGGGTCTGTGTCTGATGAACTTTTCCTTGCCCAGTCCCAGATGTTTGCTTCCCTTCCTGCAGGATGCTGGCACCTCCATTCGGGACCGGTGCTCCAGGCGGCATTGTACTAAGGGGAAAAAGGCATTCTAACAGGCTTTGTTTAAGTGAGGTCTTGGTCACCCTGCAGCTTTCTGGAAATGGAAAATGGTGTTTTGGAAGGGCAGTAGTTGTGTTGGGAATAGACCATGGTGAGAACAGGTCTCCCATGACAGCGTGGGACTGGAGAAGAAGGGAAGACTTAGGCTTGGATTGGGAAGACTGTTGGCTGCAGCACTACCTGAGATGTATCCAGGATCACCAAACATCCCAGAAAAGTGTCAAAASGCCACTTGGGATAGACTGTCCCTGCAGCAGTTGGTGGCTCCTGTCCCTGCTGGAGGCAGTGTGTCTGTCCCCTTTGCTCTGCCGGTGTTGCAGCGCAGAGCTGCTCCTTGCACCCCCTGCCCTCTGCTCTAGGGGAGTGGGTGTCAGAGCAGGTGACAGCACCGTGTCACCAACAGATGACACAGAGTAAACTTTTGGTACCAGGTTCTCATTAAGATTGCAGTGCCTGTTGGAGTGGGGCAGGGACTGTGAGTGGAGCTGGCTTGGTGCTGCTCCCTTGCTGGCCTTGCAATTCCCAGCTCTGCTTGGAGGTCTTGTGGATCTCTGGATGCAGGTACAGCTGGGAAAGGCTGGCTCCTGATTAGGAAGGGGCCTGTACCTGTGTCACCTATGTCACTAGTGCTTGGGCCAGTGCCTGTGTGGAGCTTTTGAAATCAGTAATTCACGTGGTGCTTTGCGTGAAGGGGTGCAGGATACTGCCAAAGGCTGTGTGGAGCAGCTCCCMTGGACATCAGAAACCGTATTAAGGTCTTTTCCAACTCAGTTATCAATAAGAAGTGCTTAGAAAATGGAACCAATAGGAAGGTCTGCGTTCCCTGAAATTTAAATGTCGTTTGTTCACATGTGCATTTCATGTAGCAGTAAGATTGTAGTAGGATTTGTAGCAGTAAGATTATAACTAAATCAGCCAAACTATGCAAAAAAGAACATTTATACATATATATATTTTCCCCACTGTAAGTCTCAAAGTAAGCAGCAAAGTGAAATATAGGGCTTCCTGTGCCCATTTCATAGACGAGGCACTTGCATTTTTTGTGCCTAAAACTTCTTCCTTTGTTTTCTTATCTATYAGTCTCATCCATTGGAAAGCAATTTGTATTAAAGTCTTTGAACRTCTTGGTAGAATAGATTTTTATCTGGGTCCTGATTATTTTTTAAATTTTTCCCCAAGAGTTTCTCCTCTGTCTCCTCCTGAGGGCTATAAGGGAGTCTCATACATCCTTCCTATCACAAGTGTCTCACCACCACTGCAAGCTGCAAAGCAAACTTCCATTTGTGCAATGCTTCTGCCCCACATATTCTGGGTGCATGTCTGTACACAGCTGCATGCTACAGCTTCCCCTTGCCCCAGGCTCAGCTCCCTGCTGCAGGACTGCCCGTTCTGCTGGGGGGCACATTCAGGCACACTGAGGGGTGGTGGCAAACCTTGCCTTCATGTTCCCATCCTGGGGGGGCTCCTGTGCACGTGTGATGTGGCTGGAACGCTCTGAGCATGTGACCTTGCTCTCTTCCTTTCAATGGTCAGCCTGCTGTTTTCAGACAAATAATGAAGTAGGGATGTTTTTTTTAAAGCTTACTTGAGCAGGGACACCTTGATGTTTTGGCATGGGCTGTGTACATAACAGTGCATTTGCATTTCAGCTGTGCCAGTCTGCAGCACTGCTGTGGGTGTGAGTATTTGGGTGGCACAATGCTTACTAGGAAAACCCCCATGCCTGTCTGGACTGGGAATGATACTGGTTGTACAAGGCCTTAGTCGTCTTTGCAGAAGGTGCTTTCCTTCCTGTGGGAGCATTACCTTCAGCCAGGGGCCTGGGCTTGGGTTTCTTGTTTTTTTTCTCCAGGGTACAGCAGCAGTTTTCATAAGTTGCATTTTTCTCTGTACCAATACATATCCAATCAAGGACATGCTTCTCCAAGGTTTGTGACTTAATTAACTGTAGGTGATTCATCATAGTGTTTAAAATCTGTAAGTTCACCAGCATTTGGAAAGTCCTGCTGTAAGTGTGGCTTGAAGGCAGCTGCTCCAGGCCGTGTTCCTGCTGTGTTTGTCCATGAATGTTCAACCATTCCTGGTGGATGCCACASTCATGCTGATGGCTCGTGGAAGAGTGGAGTAGTGTTGTCTGGGAATGGTTACTGGCTTCTGTCAGGGAACAGRATTTTGTGAGCTTGATGAAAGGATGATGTGTGTATATGGTGATAAACATTTTGCTGTATAGATTTAGGAGGTGTTTACTTCTGAAAGTCAGAAATGGTCAAAGTAAACCAAACATGGACAGTGAGGTGGGGGAGTGGGACAGTGTCTCAAGAAGTGTTGCAAGTTAGGGTTAGGACTCCTCTATTTTGTATATTAATTACATTGAAGGGTGGAGCTTTGTACTGGAGCAAAAAAATCTATGTCTCTTAGTAGAGGCAGTGGAGTAAGATTGGAGGAGATGAGCAGCATGAGATCTTGCAGGCAGCATTGCAAGGGGGAGGGAGGTATCTCCTGAGTCTAAAATATGCACCTTCATTGCCCTTTATGTCAGTCTGTTTGTGCAGAGTTATTACTAACTTTAAATCAGGTGTAAAGGAGCAGATACAAATACTTTTCAGTTATGTTTGTGTTGGCTGGAGARGTTACAGCTCCTGGCCAGCATCCACAGTGCTTTGGGGGGAAGGTGAGTTTAATTTTTCAAAATTAAAAAATTTTTACTCCTAGGATCCCCAAAGAGAAGAAACTGCACCGTAAGTTAATAATGGAGAAGTTATTTTTTGTAATTTAAGTAATAAAATTTCTCTTAGGTTATATATATGTGTGCATAGATATGTCAATATAAAACATATTCAATAAATACTATCAAAATATAATTTGAATTAAAACATCACCATCACCTGGTCTTAGAGGTTGATAACTTGCTCAAAATTAATGAGGTTCCCTAACTTTCCAGGAACTCTGCTGGAAGCTTGGAACCTTCAGCTTCCCTACCATTTTCTGTGTACCAGCTCTACAATGAGCAGTCCTGGTAGCAAAAGTGAGCTTTGGGCTAAGCTCAGGCACTTCAGAGGGAGCAAGTGCTGACATAATGCTTGACTTGTCCTTGATATATTTCCAAATTAGGCAAAATTGCACCTCATGCATTAAAAAAAAAAGTTATAGAGAAATTAATCCTGAGAGCATTTTCAAAGGGCTTGTCTTTCTGTTCATTATTTTCCTATGATACATATTATCTAATCAGCATGATGGCACTGAGAAGAAATAATTAAAAAATGCCAGGGAGCAATACTAAGGGCCTGTGTCTATAACTTTTCTATATATGGAATATATATGCACATGTAGTGGCACATTTCCTTTCTTAGGGAGTAGGATGGCCATGTTTTGTAGTTACCCCTGGCTGCCATTGGTTTCACAGCAAAATAATCTCCTTGTCACTAGGGGCCATTGCAAAAGTTTACACTTTTGCTCAGAGCAGCTGAAGTAATTCACGCCACCACTGTGGTATATCACCTGGTTAAAGTGCATGTCTGCAGGCCCAGAGCAAGGTTTTTCCACTGCCCCAGGCAGGTACAGAATTGCTGCCTAGATAGCAAAGGGCACCACAAGGCTGCTGCTGGCAGGGCGAGCTGCTCCTCTGCCCTGGCTTGCTGCCCTCTGGGAGAGGTGTCACAAAGATGGCATGTGGCCAAATCAACTGCTCCCAGCAGYGTGAATAAAGATGCTAATCTGTGACCTGTGATGGTGGAAGGGGAACATGCTCCCCTTTCTTCCTTCTGTGCAGCCAAGCAGCTGTGCTGGGTGACAGGGAGGCAGTGAATCCTACCAGGGCAGGGACAGGTGCCTGAATTGGAGGGGTAAAAAGAAGCAAGCTGTTGTTCTTTGCTTCATTTCCACAACAGGGGTGATAATTTGCTTTGCTTCATTTCCCAGACAGAGGGTGAGGTGAGTACATGGGTGTTACACAACTCTAAACTGGGCGACTGGCCTGCCTGCCTGCTCTTTTCCTCTCCTGAGGAACCCCTGCAGCAGTGCTTTTGCTGTTTTAGCCCTGTGCTACCTATTTGCTAGAGCTGGCCATGCCAACACATAACTGGACAGAACTTTACCTCAGTAAAGTTTAGTGAGGTGAAGTTTGCCTTTACCCAAGGCTATTGCGCATCTCAGCCTCGTGTCTGCCGTGATTAGATGTGGTTGTGACAAGGGTCCATGACAGCCTGCTTGGGAAAGACACTAATGTGGGGAAAGCCAAGAGAAGGATGAATTGTATTACCTGAGCAGTCCAATGTGTGGACTGCAGTGCTGTGTCAGTGTTTGTTTAGCCTAGGATATTGTCAAAGCCCCTTACCTGGACATCAGTTGTTACTGGGAGTGTTCAGCAGTTCTGCAAACTGCATCATAATGTTGAATTATTTGCCCAGGAAATCAGGAGATGCTTTTAATGACTGTGCAGGATAGCTCAGTTTGGTTTCTGGGAAGTTCCTGTGCTCTGTTTTCTTTAGTTGATTGAACTACTGGAGAAGAGGCAAAGGCAGGTTTGTTCTCTTGACTTCAGAATTTGTAGATATTTAGTACTACTGGAAGAAAAAGGCTATAGGGATTATGATAGGCTGAGGAAAGAGACTATTAATTTTTTTTTAAGTCACATTTTCAGCACTTAGCTGTCAGAGTTAAAGTCTTCTCTTGAAAACAGAAATATCAACCAAAGGCAGATGCCTGCTATGGAGCACTTCTGCTTAAACAATAAGAATTTAGCAAAGTTGTTAATTGGTAGAATTTTATGATGCCAAGCCTTAATGATGTTAATTAAAGGCCATACTGTCTGTAAAGCATGTGAACTGTGTGTGTGACTGGGTGACGTGTAGGTTCTCTTTGTTCCCTTTTTATTCACTTTTTTATTCCCTTTGTGTTTTAATACTAGTCTGTTCCTCCAAAAGGCTTCACCCCTAGGGCCAGCTGAGGCCAGAATGATTTCAGCTGGGACTCTGCATAGGTCAAGTAGCAGAATGCTGATGTTTTGGCAGCATTAATAGTTTGTGCACATTCAGTAGGAGGGAATTCTGTGGATTACACCTTCCTCTGGTGTAATCCACATCCCACCAGAACAGCATCCTGGGGCCTCTTGGCTGCTTCCTGGAAGGCTTATCCTACCTGATATTCCCTCAGCCCTGCCTGCTGTGAGTCTGGAGCCTGTTCTGCACTGCTAAGTGAGCTCAGGCAGGAAGCTGCTGTATTTTAAATCTCCTTGTGGCCATCACCYATGTGATGGGTAACCCACTGTCCTTGCTACCTCTCAGACACTGCAGGGCTCCTGGTGGCATCACTGAAGAGGTTTGCTCATATAGAACAGCATGCAACTGTGCACCATCATTAGGAGAGTCCTCCTTATTTTTTACTCAGGAATGACCTGTTACATTTGTATAGAAAATTTTTTTTTTTTTTTTGCAAAAAGTATTGTAGAAATCAGTAGGATCAGAGCTGTAAATGTATTGCAATCTTACATGATGTAAATGGTTTAAGGGAGTTGTAAAACACAGGGAAACAATTTCTGCTGAATGCTGGCTTGTGATTCACCAGTGTTTGGTGTGGTGCTATCACCAGGGTTAAGGGTTAGGGTTATAGCTGGTATTGCTAATTTGATCCATTTGGAAATCATGAAGCTGTGTTAAAAAACTTGGTAGTTTGGCATGGGGGTATCATTGGCCTGTTTGCACCTTTGGAATTTTCTAGGGTTTATCTGGAAATCTTAAATAGATCAGTATATTAATGTTGCCTATATTTTAAATGACAACTGAGAATATTAATAAAAAATGCAGAAGCTGGGACTTGAATAGAGAAATATCTTCAGCTTCAGGCTCTTTCTAAAAAAAGAAGGCTGGCTGATATATCAGGCTGGATACTGGTTTGGARAAGGCCACTGAAAACCAGAACATCTGTAACACTTAGGCTTTTAGATTTTAACAAAAGGCATTTGAAGTTAATGTCCTCTGAAAAAGAAAGTTTATTTACTGAGTTGAAAATTATTTTTAGGAAATTTAACCATTTAAGCCAAACTTTCTGCTTAACTTAATAAAGAGTACTGTTTAGACTCCCTTTTGCTTTGTGTTTAAAATCTGCAATAAAAATCAAACACAGAATAAGGTGCTGTTTCAAAGATGGTATTGTTTCACATTTAGACAAAGTGACTTCAAATTGAAACCACAAGTGACTGAACTGTACTTAAAATTGTGTGGTTTTTGTTCTTTTTTTTTTTATTTTTTAGTTTGTATTTTTTAATTTAGCAAAGACAAAGACTTTAGCCAAGACAAAGACTTCCATCTTTGTCACATAAGACAGAAATCAGAGACTGAACACCTAATACGTGACATTTCTTACTGTCTCCATCTCCAAGCTGGAGTTCATGGGTGTTACAGCCAGAAAAACTTGCAGTGATTCTGTACATGCTTTCCTGTTGGAGTGACTTAATTTTTAGTTATATTAATCAGATATTGTAAAAATAATGAATTTTGATTTCTCTTAGGAGATGTAGAGAAATTTAGTTCCAATCTTAAATTCACACAGCTTGAGGCAGTGTTAAGAGATTGTAGAAGCCTATAAATGGTGGTGAATGTCATTAGAGGAAAAGCAAACTATAGCTAAAGGCTTATTTCCAGTCACCTTTTCTTAGATGCTCAATTCATGTTTGCTGATGGATTTAGCTGGAAATGCCCAAGCTTTCATCCATCCCAATGGGCTGTGTGTCTGTCCCTGAGACTGTTGTGTTTGTGCTGCACTGGCTGGAYGAGATTTGCCTCCCAGCCTCAACAGTTCATGCTGTGCATGTTAACTTCTGCTGCATGTTGGCAGAGGTTTGCCAGGTCAGTTTTCCATTTCCTAAATCTGCTTGGGGAAAATGGGGAACAGAATTGAAAGTAAAATATTCTGGGTCCCTTAAACAGAGTGAATGAGGACATGATTTGTAAACTGTTACCCTTTCTTGCAATCAACAAGGAGGAAACCTMGTTTAGATTAGGACTCTATGGAATACTGTTTTATTAATTCTCATTTAAGACTTGTGCTCTTGAAGAGAGCACTCCAAACCTCAATTCCCACCACTGATTAATATCTCTTGCAGATAAAATATAGTCATGGTATTTTAGTCAAGATTTTTTTCTCTTATTTCCCACAGTCAAGGAAACAACAGGGRAAACGGAGCAGATGTTGTCAAGGAAAGCGGCATCAAAACAATTTCGGGAGTTTGGTTTTAATGAGGATCTCATTGATACTGACAAAAGTAAAACTGGAGCATTAGCATAGTTCCTTGAAGAGTTCAGAAAAATCATTGAAACTAAATGGCGTGACAAAGCATAAGTGACAATTAGGCTTTGCATCAAAAGTGCTTGCTGTTTGGTGGGTCAAGTGACTGCCACGCTTCCTAAAGCCATGTAAAATGTAACAGTGGTATATCTGTAACGCCGAGACCTTTGGCCAATTCACTCTTGACGTCTGAATCGTTTTTTCCTCCTGCTTCTCAGGCTGAATTTAGAATGTGGGACCCCATGATATACAAAAGTCTTTATTTTAGAGATAATTGCCCTCTTGACGCTCATCAATAGGTTAGTGTCCAGTGGTGAACGCCTCAAGTGAACGAGCCTTTTTTTTGGCAAGTATTAAAAAGAAAAAGAAACAACTAGAAAAACCTCCTTGTGTCTTGGAATTTTATCTTTCATTATTTGTTTTAAAACTCACTGAGATTGTGCTCAGTTGTAATTAACGGTTCTTGACTCGTATCTCTAAGTATGATCACATTTCAGAAAATACACAGCTAAAAATCTGTGTGTGATCTGGCATTTCATGTGTTATGTTTGCAGTAAGTTTTGGGGGTTGTTGCAACCATTTAAAAAAAAAACCCTATGCATAGGTCTCTTGTCTGGTTTTGTCTGGTGTTCTTGGATAATAATAAAAGAAGCAGCAGTGGAGTTGTGTGAAAGAGATTGGCATCCTAGATCTATACAAAATTAAAACCACATGACACTTTCCTGCACCACCATTTTTTCAGATAGGAAATTTGTCACCAGGACAACTTCCCTCATAGTTCTAATGTAGCTAAATGTTTTTACTGCCGCTGCTGTAGATGGGCAGCTTGCAAGCAGCTGTAGCACAAGACAGTACCTGCCACCAAGCATTCACCATCACAAATGTTGAMTTGACTTGAGGCACCTTTTGCCAAGGTCACTTTAGTGATCTCTCCATTAGTTTTTGAGAGTGCTGAGCATTAATGAGTTTGGAGGTTGAGGGCTGACTTCACTCTGCCTTGCTCCTCATAGCTGTTCCTTTAATTAGACATCATTGCTACCCATTCACTGAGGAAAAATGATAATCATAGGCCACAGCTCTTGCTGTGTGTTTACATCACCTAATTTGTGGTCTGAAAAAAAAAAACCCAAACAAAACACAGGTGCAGAGAAGGAGGGCCATTCCTGGAAGAAGGCCAGGTAAGACCTGGTCCCCCATCTTCCCTAGGGATGCATGTAGACAGCTCAGCAGGTTCACCATGGCCCTGCAGAGGAGAGCATCCTCTGGGAGGAGTCCACCCTCGCACCAGCCAGCTGCTTCCCGTCCTTCTCCCCTGAGAGTCGTGCAGTCCTGGTGCTGGAAATGCAAGTGTGGAATGCTCCATGGACCACTGTGACTCAGCCTGTGGCAAGCAGAGGCCAGAAATGCTGCTGTTAGTGGGTATGACTTCATTTGTGTGTACAGAATTGGGCTTGAACTCCTGACATAGAAAGCCCCTGGGAACCTACAAGAGCAGTGATGGTTTTTGCTGTGCTTGCAGCTGGAGTCAGGGGAGGCACAGGGCTGCCCAGTTTACTGCCTTTTCTTGCTACCTGGTGCTTTTCWAAAGATGGAAGCCTGAAAAAATTCACCTTTTGATTAAAAACACTGACTTTGGAGAAGTTGAAAATGTAAGCCCTAAACCTCTGCAAGACAAGCAGGAGAAAATCACAGGGGTTTGTTTGTTTGTGGTGTTTTTTTAATTGTTTGAGTTTTCTGTTTTGGGGTTTTTTT
>JACDOX010000023.1:1332283-1365611 GCA_014549065.1 Cardinalis cardinalis
TTAAGTTCTAAGAGTATTTTGGAGCCCTTCTCAAAATGGCTGGCTAAGGACTTTGAATGGTCAGCCTGGGCCCTTCTGAAAATATTTGTCTCTGAAGTCAGACTTAACTGACATGGTGATTAGTTTCACCATGAGCTGTTGATAAGCTCAGAAAATAATCTAAATGTCTTTCACCCTGTGTCTTTGCTCCTCTTGTATGTGCCACACAAAATCAAGTCCTTCATGAAGTGGGATACCCCCTGGGCTTTGCTGGAATTTTAAATTCTTCATTTCCTTTTGGCTCTTATTTTGAGCAAYTTGCCTGTACCATAACAGTCTGAGGGGTGTTTGCTGACTCATCTTTAGAGCACAAACTCGAGTGGTGTTTTGGTTTCAGGATGAATGCTTTACCCTGCCTATCCTTGCTTCATAGGTGGTCAAAGCTGAAACAAATGCTGGCCTAAATAATTTATTTCATAAAGGCTTTTTTTTCYACTGGTAATCTAATGGAATTATTGTTTGCATAGGGGGGGAAACATTCTCTGTTGTGCTTGATGCTGTGGTCTTTCTATGGTATTCTCTGTGCTGAAGTGAAATGGTGTGTATGCTTCTGCTAAAGAACAAAACACAGCTAGGTGGCTCATGCAGGACTATCCTCCCTGCCAAAACACAAGGGGTTTGTACAAATATGCCACCCTTTTTCCTTCCATCACTAGCCAAAGTCAGCTGTGCCAAAGAAAAGTCCTGGTTTTTAATTTATTTTTTTCAATACAACCCACACACCCACACCATGGAAGTTACAGTCATATTTTCCAGTAACCACAGAGCTGTGAGGGATGGCACGTGTGTTTTAAATAAAACTGGGAGGAGAACTGATGTAATGCTCTCTGGGTTATGTTTTTCTTTTTTTTTTTYCTTTTTCTTTCCATATTGCTCCCCCTCTTTCTCTTTTCCCCATCTGTTGGCTGCTATATGGGTTATTTTTGTTTTAAGATTTATTTTTTCCTTGCTGCAAACCACAGTGAGGGAACTGTTGAAGAGGGCAGCTCTGACACCTTGAGCTCAAGTATGGAGGGATTTCTTTAAAGTCTTTAAAATTACAGAGCAGTGCACTGTACCAGCTTGTATAATCTTAAGAATTAATTCTTTCCTTTCTTCTCTAGAAATGAATTAATTGTGATAATCTGATGGAGCACGTGAGAAAAAAAAATACTTTTTTCTAGTGGCATACTGAGCTGCAACTGTCTGTTTCCTCAGTGAGATCACAAAATAGTTTTGGGAAAAGCAGCTATTTCAGTTTTAGTTTAATAAACTGCAGAGAGACTTTTTCTAGCCTGACAAGTGAAACCTGTTATTCCTCTGCTACTTTTCCTGCTGCTGCTTTCAATGGTTACATTAATTCAACTCCCGCTTATAATGGTCTGTTTGTGAATATTTAGATTCTGTTTCTTTAAATTTTCATGGAGAATCCCTTGGAAGGGCTCAAAAGTAGGTTTTGTGTGTGTGTGTGTGTGTTTAAGAGAATAATTCTAAGAATATTTCTGTATTTAATGTTGAATTCAACTTTGAAAAATAGATTCAGCCACAGAGCTTTGTGTGTGGGTCCATGCCTCAGCTGCAGACCTGCTGCTGCTGTCCCAGTGCAGTCTCTGCTCTCCTGCTCTGCTCAGGAGGCTTCAAGGGATGGGTGCCAGCCTGCCCTGAGAGCACGGAATAATTGCTGCTCCTTAAATAGGAATTCTGAGGTGTGTTATGCAGCTGAGTGCCAGCGCACGGCTCAGCCGGGCTCTTTGCCTGCCCTCGGCAAGTGGGAGGTGCCTTGGGTTAAGCTGGAGGAGCTGAAGGGTTAAACCCCTGGGTTTGGGTGTCAGGGTTAAGCCCGAGCCCTGAAGGTGAGGGTAGCTCAAGTTGCCTTGTACTTGCTGTGGGCAAAGAGCACGGGCAGACTCTGCCTRAATGGATGGTCTGGCCTGTAATTCATTAAGCCAGAAGCACCTGGTTCGTGTCTGTGCCCCTGGCCACTCCTGACAATGGCACTTAAAGCCATCGTCCCATTTGCCAAATAACCTGAGGATGGGGAGCCATTTCTGTTGGAGCTGATCTAACTGGGGGCTGGCATGGCTCTTCCCCAGTCACTCCTCCCCACCCTGCTCTTGCCCCACAGCCATGTGTGGAGCTGATGTAGCTCTCTAAGCCAGCAGAAAGCCAGCTGCTTTTCTTCAAAAAAAACTTAATTTTTAAAAAAATTTTGATAATTAATTTTCTGATAGCAAGGGTGCTTGGCACAGCTTTCTGCATGGTCAGGAGCGTGCCAGGGAGTGGGAGCACCAGAGGGATGTAAGTCAGTTTGAGATGTGGTTGCACAGAGGTTTAATCCAGTCTAAATTGTGTCAGACAGGCAATGTAAATAAACCATTACTGCAGGGGAGGCAGAGGGAGATTCATCTTGCTGAAGCTGCTATGAGCAGGAGACAGCTGAGAGAATGCAGAGAGGCAATGCYGATTCGCAGGTCTCTGCTGCAACGTGGAAAATACTCCTCGGAGATGTCAGAACCAAAGGTCCTGTGCTGTGAGAAGGAGCAGATCTCCCTTGGATGGTGCTGAAATGTGGTGTTTTTKACAGCAGATAGAGTGAGTCAAGGCAGGAATAGAAAATGCTGAATAAGCCAGGTTAACAAAGTTTTGACATAGCTGTGGTGCCAATGTTTTTTTTCTCCCTCTCCAAAAGCTCGTCCCTAGAAAGAACTGAAATACTGAAATACTAGGTACAGGTCCTTAATCTCATGGCCTAAGATCAGCATGTATAGCAATGCAAATCAGATGTTTAATGTTAAACCATTGGAATACCAACTTTGTTTAAAGGGTGTTTTTTTTTTCCCACAACAGGGAAAAATCCAGAATTATGTGCTCTGAAGAGGGAAAAAAAAAAAAAAGCTGTATTTGGGAAAGAAAAAAGAGAGAGTCTTCTTGGGCTTTGATCTGCTACTAATTTTTTTAAGTTGTCTTTTTTTTTTTCCTCTTTGCCRTTTTGCTGGGAAGGTCTGCTATGGGGAATAGACTAGGGTTAGATCTTTTTGGGTGTCTATGTTGTCTTAATATTGAAATACTACACCTTCAAGAGAAAAGCAGACCTATTTTCCCTGACCACTGATAAGCACACTTTATAATTCCCATGTAGGTTTTAGATTCTTCCATAAGAAAACYGCGAGATTTATCTGAAAATATGTATATTTATTAGTCAGAGAAGTAGGAGGAACAAATTTCAAAAGCATATCTTTGCTGCTTTCAGGGAGTGGAAGTGAGTGCTGTTCAGCCCAAAGGAAATGCCAGGAAAACAAGTGTTTTTGCAGCCTTTTAAAATAATCCTTAGTGCTTTCTCTGTCAGAGTCAGCACCATCTCCTACGTGCAGAGCAGGGGCTCAGGAGGCGATGCTGTGTGGGGAATGTGGCACGAGCTTGGCAGGGGCTCGTGCACAGGAACTCCTCAGGGCTGGCAGTTCTATACCACACTTTGATAAGAGCAGCAGAGCGTGGCTGTAGAACATGAAGCTGAGACCAAAGCACTGCCATATCAGTCCAGCTCAAAGCCCAGCAGTTTATGACTGTTAGCAGCAGCACTTTGCCCTGCTCKCTGTGTGCTTCAAATGTTAGTCAGAGCTGACAGTAGGCTTGCAGGTCAGTGTAATATTTCTGCAGCCTAAATGCTATTTATAAGAAGTTATGACTACAATTTATTTACTAGAGGGTGGGGGAGGGGAGCAGACAAAGAGGCAGTCACTTCACGCYGCTGAAGTCAATGACCAAACTGGAGTAAAGTCCACGTGCCCCTGAATCTGGTACTTCCACCAGGTTTTCCACTAAGCTGTGTTTATTCAGCATGACTGTGGTGCTATATTTTTATAACTGCACCTCCTCAAGAGGCAGGCAYGGAAGCCATGTGAGTATTTCTCTCAGCAGAAGGGAAGAGTTCCTACTCCTCTGTCCTGATTGCAAGAAGAAAGGTCCTGCTACCCTTAATGTCCTGCTACAGTTAATTTGGCTTGCAACTTTCTAAATAAGTAAAAGATAGTCACACATCCTTTTTATGGGCCAGAAAGGCTCACTTTTTTTCTCYTGTAGCACTGAATGAGAAACTTTGAGAATAGTAAAAACAGGAGTCAATAATTATTTTGCCTCCGTTTCTTTGTTTTGATAYGGCTGAAGATCAGTTTGGAGCCCTGTGTTTTTGGGGTGGTTTTTTTTCTTCCCTAAGAGATAGCATATGCATTTCAACAGCCTCAAGACCTACAGGGTGCATAGATTATGCTCTTGCTTATCTTCCCCAGGGCAAACTGCAGCAAACTACTCACTGAGACAGTGCAGAGTAATAGCAGTAATACACACATGCAAGCAGTGGGGTCACAATCTGGTGTTCAGAACACGTATAAGCTTTGGGTGTGCTGGTGACTTCACCAAGCTCCCTTTGAATCAGCCAAAATACACTAGAAAGGAAACTAAATACATGCAAGCAGAATAATTTTGATCTGGGAATGTAGGTGATTTGCAGCAGTAAAAATCATGTCCTTGTCCCCAAGCCCAACCTACTTGGTGTCAGGCAGGTTGGTTTAGTGACCACAATAAGCATTAAGGTATTTCCTGTAGAAAAGCACGTTGCATGCAACAAGTAGTTTTTGCTATACTAAAACCAAGTTAGTTAACAAATGCTTTCTGTCAATCTATGGATAATACTTGTGCTGACAGGCACACAGAAGACTCAGCCATCGTTTTGACAAGATGAATCCCAAGCTCTATTTCTTGCAAAACATTATTTTATAGGCTTGGTAGCYTTTGTTTAGCTAAGCACATGTAGAGAGAAAGAAGAAAATATTTTTTTTTTTCTCCCAGTCTTGTCAATAACAACTCATTGTCTTTTTGTTTGTTATACCTGGCTTTGTGTGATATCCTCTAGCCCTATCTTGCCCTAACAGGAAAAAATAAAAAGTGACTGTGCATGTATATGAATGAAAAGTCTTTCTCCAGACTAAATCCAAATAAAGAAAAGTACTTTTGAGGTGAGGTTCTGGACAAGCTGTCATCTATAAATGCTGTTGTCCTCATGGTCTCATTCTGGTCTCATTTCTCTCTAACTTAAAACAAACCCCAGTAAAGCCAGTAGTGGCTGCTGAGAGCTGCTCAGAGCCCAGGCTGAAATACCATGATATTAACTGTAAACAAATATTGTAATGCTTCTGCAGATTTCAGAAAATGTCCTTCTCATATTTTAGTAGTGGCATTGTTGTGTTTGGGGTGATTTAAGATGCAAGGGCTAATCTACTCAAAAAAGAAATTCCATTTTGCCATTTGCAATTTAATGGAGTACAAAGAGACAGGGAAAGCACTCTACATAAATACAGATGTCTCCACTTCTGAGGCTTTTCTGTGTTCCTGCTACTTAAATGRGGATCAAGAATGATATTGTTCTGTGGGCTTGCTCTTTGTTTACAATACCCTCTTTGAAACTAGATGTCAAAATGGGTTTCCTGGATTGGTTATTGAATTCTGCAGGCTGGCACTCCACTGTGAGCCCTGGGAACCTTCRGCTTTTTCCTTAAAAATAACCCAAGTTTTGAGATTTTAAAAGCAGCTGTGTTTTGCCATCATGTGGAAAGGGCTTGTTTTTCTGCTTCTCTAAATTTCAAGTATAATGTTTGGACCAGGGCAAAAAAGCTTCAGTAAAACYCTTCTCTGCCTATATTGGTAGAATTTTATCCATCCTTTGTGTGGCCATAAATGACTAAATCACAGGGATGAGCAAATTTGGCCAAATGCTTTTATGGATTCCTGAGCTCATGGCAATGAAATATTGTAAAGTTAATGTAAATTGTCAAGGATGACAGTTTAACCTCCTAAACATATATACAGAGACCCTCTTGTTCTTCCTCAAGCTGTGCCACATAAGTCAGCCTTGGCCAGGCACTGCACAACGTCATATACCTCATGCTGTCTGTTCCAGGCCATCCTTCCTAAACCTGTACTTTGCCTTAAAGGGTATTTAAATAGACCAACTCTTTAGCCAAAGTCTTCTCCTTAGGGTAAGGAGAGTGCCCCCCAGAACTCTCAAGGCAAATGGAGTGAATAGGTTCAGTTTTAGTGTTTCTGATGAGTTGTGCACAGGGATGTGGGCGTTTCTGTGTGTGCAGCGTCATACACAGCTTCCTATGCTCRCTGTATGGGAGAGAAGATGGCTTAATGACAGACTTCTAGCCTTTGCTCCAAATGTTGTGGTTATCTAATTTTTGTTTCGTTTTAGTCAGACCCCTGAAGTAATTAGCGCACCCTGTGGGTTTTTTTGTGTGGTTTCTATCTGAATACCCATGAAGGAGTTAATTAACTTGTTTGCAGTATCTCATTAATTCATTTTTGGCCGTGAACTTAATTGCTCCTTTATTACTGATGAGTAAAATAGCTTTAGGCTCCCAATTAAAATGGACTTTGATGGATGTATAAGAGCTGGGCTTTCAGCTTGTTGAATAGGCAGTGGAATTGCTATTCTGTGTCCCATTGCAGGCCAGGCTCCTTTATGGCAGCGCTCATCAGGGACRAGTTTCTCCCAGTTGCAGACTTGGTCTCAAAGTTCCAGCCATTAAATTACCCATTGGGAGGGAAATCAAATGGGAGTTAGTGCCTGTAAACCTCTGAGGGCAGATAGATGAAACTCAAAAAATAGTTGGACCTACTGGGGAAAAAATGCTTATTATTGAGGTGGTGGATGAGCATAAACTGTAGTTCCCTCCATAATGAAATGGCCAGTCTACTGAAGCCAGGTTCCCACTGGTGAAGGTCTGGATTTCTCCCTATGGGCATCCTTAGTTTCACTGGAGGGCAAAAGGTGTTTTCAGATGTTTGAGGGCAGAGCATATGTTTGTTCTTGAAATAGATCTTTTCCTCCTGGTACATATTTGATGAGCTGGGGTGCATAAACATCAGTGTGCTTTTCTGGGCTTAGATTTTTTTCTAAGACAGTACTACTTTCTTTTTAATATAGTTTGAGACTACAGGATGTCAAGCATTATAGAATAACCAGGAATATTGGTGTTATAACGAGAAATAGCCGTATTAATTTTAAATAAGAAAAAGAAGAAAGCTACAAATCTGTCTCTCACTTCTCCCACCCACCCCCTCTCTATGATTCAATGTGAAGAATACAYAATTTATATTCCCAGTGGTGACTGGCTTGGACCCAATGACCTTTGCAAAAAATCCATTGCCTGCATGGAAAATGTAGTGGAACAATGTAAGCGTGCTTACTTGTAGGCATGTATATTTCTTAACACAATAGGGTCCTGAGACCAACTGAAGTCTCTGGATTCTTCTGCAAGAAATGTTCCCACAGGGGAGCTATTATGATACTCCCTCTGCTGGCTCTCATTCCATCTCCAAATTTTCCTTAGGAGACCTCACTTGGGCATTGATCCACTGAGGGCAAATTTGCCATGTCTTGATTGCTTATGTGAAGAGTCAGTGCAGCCCAAAGGGTGCAGACCCTTGCCACTTCCAGCAGACAAGGACCAAAATTGTCAAGAAAAAGACATCTGCTTTTGGATAAGGTGATTACAGATGGCAAGTGGAGGAGCAAAGTCAAGCACTACTTTCATAGCTTTAACTAAAAATCTACCCAAAAGCTGTTTGAAAKGCTTTGAGCACAATTCATTTTCATGAGAAGGAAACACTATCGGTCAGTGGTTTCTTTTCTACCAAAAGATCTAGAACTTCATAAGCTAAATTCCAGATTGTTTTTAATACTGTAGCAGCTTATTTGCTTCACTCATAAAAATCTGAACTCTTTCTGAATTTTCCTTAATGATGGCTTTTGGGAAGAATTTGTTTCCTGGAATAGTGAGGGGGAAAATCCTGTTTGCTTTAAAAATAGCTTTTTWAAAATGCTTTTCTCAAATCAGAGGGTCGCAAGATGACCAGAATTGATGACACACAAATTATGAAACAAAATGATGATGGAGCACAAATTTAAACCCAATTAAATAAAAAGAAAAAGAAAATAGAAATGCTGACAAGGTTGTGGCAATACAGTCTGCTAACAATTTACCAATTTACTCTGGAATTCTCTATGAAAATTTCTATTATTGTGCAACATATGAGATCTAGCTATGACTATGCTTTTTCTAAAGGCCAAAATGAGAGGAAAATAAAGGGAGCTTCCTTAGATGATACTATGGCACCTCTGACCCTGTTTTAGCTGATTGCTTAAACGCATGCTTAATAAATATATTTAAGAGTCTGCTGACCTAAGCTTTGCTTTGCTACCAAGTTTAACCCTGGAGGTACTGAAGTTCATTACTGATAGTGCAAGCCAGCAGGACAGTCATTTTTCCTTCTCARGAGTAACTTGTCTTGCTGCTTCAGGCAGTGCCCCCCTTGCCAGAAAAGGGGAGAATGCCCCTTGGAAGGAAGTCAGGCTATGGACATCAACTGTGGTGAGGGGCCCAAATAGTAAAATTAAGCTTTTAATTTTATAAAGTGAGAACTGAAGCAACAGAGTGTGAGAAGGAGAAGGGAAAGGAGTTCAGACAGCTCTATGGGTGCAGGCAGGCAAAGGGCAYRGCAGAGGCCATCTGGGGCTCTGGGRAAGGCTGGTCCTGCCTGTGGCTTCTTGCTTCCTCCGGCTCCTCGTGGGGACRGAGCTGCCCTGGATTTGCACGTTGTTCTGCTGGGTGTTGCTGAAAGGAACGACTGCTCATGGGAACCTCAGCTTCTGGCAAGAGCTGCTGTGCCCTGATTCTGGCAACTCTCTCTGGCCTGTCATCATTACCCCAGTGCCTACACAGACTCTGAGTGGAATGGATGATGGTTCTATTTGTGGTGCCTTGGCTCCTGCTTCTTTGCAGGCACTGGCTTACATGGAGGAATCTCATTACAAGTAGCTTTCCATGAGGAAGGTTTCTCCTGCCTTGGTCTGCAGTGGAATTAGGCAGTGGTACCCAGACCTGTGAGTGCCTGGCTGGTCTGTGTCTGTGGGGATGCACAAATGTATCCACATATTTTTGGATGTGCTTTTCAGGAGTCTGGAGAATAAAGCTGCCAACCAAAGTTGAACCCAACTGTCCTTGCCAGCTTGGACTCCACTCTTTATCAAACAAGGCTCATGATTACTGGAGTAGCAAAGCTGATTTAAAGTGGTGGGAGGGGGAGAGATAGTAAAAAAAGGTGCCACTATTTGTTTAAACTRTTACTTGAGGCTTCTGTGGGTTGTGTTTGTTGATGACTTAGTCAAGTATCTCTGGGTCTGATTATTTTTGTGGGGCCTTACCTAAATTTTTTTCTTCTGCTGTGTGCTTCCCACTGTATTCAGGGAAAGTGACTTTTCTCATAGTTCCTGCCCACCTTTTAGTGGAAACATCAGTCCCATCTTGGTATTCCTAGTCACATGCCTCTCCAGCTATATCTGATGTGTCCTTGCTGCCTTCTTTCTGTGCTCTTGTGGTATTTTTTTGCTGCTTATCTCTTACACACATGCAGCTCTAAGCAATAGCTCTCAAACCCTCCAGAAACACCCTGAGACCTTCAGCACAGCTCTGYTCCTATTCCAGCCCTGCATGTGGCCTCTGTTTTGGGTGGTGACTGCTCTAGTTTTGGTTATCTGTCTCATAAAGGGGTTTCAATGCTGTTTTTACACAGTCCCTGAACAGGAGATGGTTGTTGCATCCTCAGATTAACAGCATTGTCAGTGACCCCTTCATCAAAGGGGCTCCAGGGCAGTCCAGCAGAATTACAAGGCCAGACTATGGTGAGATTAAGGAAAATAACCCATGGTGTGGAGGACATTAGCTATCATGGCTGTAATCTTGGTTTAAAGCTTTTATGCAGCTTTTTAGACTTAAGTATSACTGTTGCTTAAATTTGCTYATGGGTGTAGACAGTGTCCAGGTAACCTGCCCTCATACTTACCTTATCTACAGTTTCCTTCAGTTTATGTGGCTTTGGTACAAGGTCTGAGGACTGCCAAAAGGCTAGTGGGTAATCTAGGTTGGCCTAAATTCCACTGCAGTTACTGGCAATCTATCTGTGGGCTTGTCTTCTTCCTTTCAAGGAAAAAGATGGTAAAGAGACAGAATGGAGGTGAAGTAAAAAAACATCTGAAGATGTTTGTCACAGCAAAAATGTCAAGTGATATTTTTAGTTTGCAAAGAAAGAAAGAAAGGGRAAAGCATGCAATATTGTAATTTTTAGGAAAGTTGTTGGTTGTACTGTGAGAAAATTCTCTCACTTCTATGGTGATATTGAATTGCTTTAAAAAATGGTGTACCTTGCTAATCTGGAGAGATTTGGAGACATTGGAATATATTCTTGTTTGCTATAAATTGGTGTAGCTTTGTGTGGGAGCTACAGACTTATGGCAGATAAAAATCTGTCCTTTTGTGTCTTTTAGGGGAAAATTTCAACAGCTGTACTTCAAAAAGTCCTGTTTTCTATATTGTGTCAGCCACAGGCTTAATACTACCCTTAAACCAGTAAAAAAGTTTCCTAATTGCTACTCTGATAGGAGACATTTGGCTTATATACTGCACCAGAGAATGCAGCTCTCACCATGCTGTGGTGGAAGTTGTTCAGTATGCTGTGTTTCTGCAACAGCAGGACAGGGCTTGCTGCCCAAACAGCTTTGGAAAATGTGATGTTTCCCCTCTGTCTTACTCTCACGACTTCTGTGTTAGTACTGCAGAGTTGAAAATCTGGTAATAGATRCACAAAGTGCTAGCATCAGATCTGGGAGGTGTTAGAACCATCACACTTGGAGGAGCTGTGAACTCCTCAGTATCTGTTTTGCACCTTGCTGCTATCATAAAGAGGAGAAGAGAGGCTGTTTGCAAAGCTGAGCTCTCTGTGTCCTCRCCAAACCCTTTAGAGAAGAGCCAATTTCCTCCCCAGATGTTTGATCGTGGTGGTGGTGCTGATGTTCCAAATTCAGCCTGGCAAATGGCTGCTTKAAGCTGTCAGAAAGGACCAGTCTTTGGAAATTTAATTCTGAGTTCAYTTATTCCTGGGAAACTGAGAGGCAGATTTTAATTGATTCAGACCTTTAATCTTAGTCAGTTATYCTTGATTTTCCCTCCTGAAATCCAGAAATGTTATTTAGAATGCAAAGGGCTGCTGTGAAATGGGAATTAAGCTATAGTTGGGAAAATACTTTCTAACCAGATAACAAGAATCCAGAAAGTCCTTCTGTGCTCTGGAGTATTGGGCTCAATTAAACAAGGCCTTTTTTCCTGATGATGAATATGCTTTTTCTTGTTTTACATATTTAATTAAACAATGATGGAGAATATTAAGTGCATGATATTTCAGAAATTTATCCTGTTTTGTTGACAGTCCCGGAGCCTCTTTTGTCTTTCAATAAGTTTGCCTCTGACTAAATGTTTCTGATTACTTGGAACTGAAGATAATTGCTGTATTCAACTCTACCCAACCATGCAAATGTTTCTGGGAAGCTGACTGTAAACTGGGCCATAAGCAACCAGAGTCCCATAGATTATGTCCCAGGGCCAGCTGCTAGGATATTAGAATATGTTATGTTTTSTTGAGAGATAACACAATCTCTTTCCTGGATTTGCAAAAAATACCTGGGGAAAAATTGCCGGTGAGAAAGCCCTAGGGAGGCTGGGTCAGAGCCAGAAGAAACTCTGGATGAGAGATAGAGCTGTAGTTATGGAAGCTTCTGCCTAAGCTCTCTGGATCCCCAGGCACGTGGAGCYCTCCTCTGTCCCATGTGTTTGTGCCCAGATGTTGCGTGGTGGCAGTGTGGTGGCAGCTGGGCGCCTGGCACACGAGGGCTGGGTGGCCCTGCCTGCAGTGAGCCACAGCTGCTTTGGWGGCTGCTGCTGCTGTCAGGGCACAGCAGAGGGAGGGAGAAGGGCAATGCCCCCTTTAGGAGAGCAGTGCTCTACTCTGTGCTTACAGCATTTGTCCCAATTTCTCATCTAATCTGATTTCAGTGGGGAAAGGTGCTGGGTCCCACTTCTGATCCAGGAAGGATCCTGCTGCAGGATGGCTTGGGAAGGGGACAGCAGCCCTTCTCCCTGCACACCTTAGCCATGCAGGCTGACAGTGTGTCTCAGTCCTGCTCTCCTTCCCTGGCCTGGTGAATGTTGTCTTAGGCAAGGCACAATGGTTTATTTGGGAAGGAAAGACATAGAAATCTCTTCTCTCCTTTCAAACTGGCTCCAGGCTGGGCACACAGGGTAGGAGACAGGGGACTGGAGACTCTGACATTGCATTTGCTATTTCTATGTGGTCTTCAACCACTTTTTTATTTTATCTGTCAGAGAAACTATAGATGGCTATAGRTGGCATAAGCAGAAAAGATCAAGTCCAGGGCAACTTTTGGAGCAAAAAGTGTAGTCTGGTGTTGTCAGGGTCTGCTTTATTGACACCAAGTCCAATGGCACGTGGAAAATCCCCAGCTGCCCTCTGCCCTGGCTTGTTATGGGGTGTGCCAGCATCAGCCAGAGCTGCTGGCATGTGGCAGCTACAAACTAGGGTGTCAGATGCTGTTTGTTCAATGGTCCCAGAGGCATGGGGTTTGACAGTGGTCCTGAAGCTCACTTTGAGACCAAAACCCAGTTTTTAATATTAAGGAAAAAAAAAAATCATCCTTTTTCCTCACTGATGGGTGTGTTGCTTGCAGCTTTTTAATTTCACTGAAGTCTGAGGCTGATGTTCCAGCCCATGGAAAGCAAGAGAAGCTCTGCCCCGAGAAGGTGCTGGTGGTGGTGCTTCTGGCTCAGGGCTTCTTGCCAATGATTGCCCTGGGTCTCCCRTGTCAGAGCTCCCCTTGGCAAGCCTGCCTTGGAGTGTGAGTGTCACTTGCTGTTCCTGCACTGCTGCTCGGCCCTGTGCATCGGGTACACCACACAACCATAACCTCTTCCTCTGGCAAACAGCGGTAAAAATATTGCGAGGGCCAACTGTGGTTTATTTTTTCCCCTCTTTCCTCTGAAGACTTTCCTTAAATACCTGTGAGTTGCACAGAAATGATCCACCACAGTGCACCTCAGCAGTCTAGCATGCCTCTGAAGTGATGGATTTAGCAAGCCTGGCACGGATCCCTTAGTGTGCTTGAGGAAAAGAGCAGGTTAAGAAAGGTCAGGGGGGAGTGGAAGAAGTTGCTGTCCCAAGTGTTTCTTGCTGCTTTTCCACTGAAGATTTCAGACTGGTAAAGGTGCAGGTAGGATAGGATGAGTGCATACATCCATCTCGGCTGCCTGGTGAGCGCCTGTGGCTCAGGCAGACTTTGTCAGGGGGTTGTGCCAGAGGGTTCCTCTGTGGTGACACAACTGTGTCAGTCCAGTGGCTTTTCACCACCGAAAGGGATGTCCCTCCTCTTCCCTCCCACCCTGCAGTTGTGGTCTTTCTTCCCTTGCGGTGGGATTAGCACCTGTTGGTTTGGTTAACATGATGAGCAAAAAAAAAAGTATTAGTTTTTAGGGGGCTGACTTACGTTGGGGGTTTGGGTTTTGCTTTTTGTTTTTGTTTGGTTGCTTTTGGGTGCTTCCCCCCCACCTCCCTCCAGGTTTAGTGAGCTGAGCTGGCTCTGGGGGGCTGGCAAGAGGGGGGCAGCCTTGCAGAGGTGGTAGGATTGGCAAGGAGGAGGAAGGGCTGTCCCTTTAGTCAACAGTGGCTGTTAGACCAAGCTCAGCTGCGGTGGCAACCACAGCCTAATTAAACAGCAAGGGCTGTGACATGCTCAGCATTTTCCCCTTCTCTGAATACCACAGACCTTACACTGAGCAGCACACTTGCAATGCCAGGAAGAAATCTACCTCTRTGCACAAATTAAAACCTTCTAATTATCTCTTATTTTTATATAACACCTTTTTTAATTTCTTTGCTCTATGTTTTTTTYGTTTTCTTCCATATTTTCGTAGCCACAGAGAGGAAGAAAAAAAATACCATGCCAGGCCAAAAAATTATGCTTTTTGACTAATGCAACTAAATTAATAGAGTATTTTTGTTTAGTTAGTAAAAAACAAGACTTTCAAATATGAAAAGAGCTGGTGAAGATTGTGAGTTCAGGTGGCTATTTTTGCCAGTAAATAGTTCCATGTCAGTAATTTTAAGCCACTTGAGATCCTGCAGGTCAGAAAAGTGGAAAGCCATTCCTTGGATTATCAGATGTTTGTGTAAATAATTCCTTTTGCCCTACAATGAGAACTGGGGGATCTGCTCAGACGTTCCTGGTGTTCTCCCTGAAGGAGATGGGGGGGCTGGACTGGCCTTTGCATACGCACAGGGCAATAAAACAAGCAGCCAAATGGTCAGAGAGGTCCCCATAAACATCTCAGAGTTTACGGCTCAGTTTGCGTAGCCGGCCTCCCACGGCTGCAGGACAGGCTGGAGCTGGGCTGCCACGCTGGGAAGCAAGGCAGGCACTAATGCACTCTTGGTTTTCCAGCGCTGCTCAGAGGGGGGAAGGAAGGGGACCAGAGAATGGGTAACATTTTCAATGCTGGTTCATGAGTGTTTGGTGTGTGAATGTGTATCAGCACATACAGAAAAGGGAAGACGTGCAGTGTTTGGTTTGTTTCTTTGGTTTTTTTTTTCTTTTCTGCAGCCCTGTCACTTCACAGAGAACACCAGGGCCTCAAACAAGCAGCAGCTTCTGCCATTGATGCCTATAATAGGACTGTGCTGGTAATAAATTACAGCAATGAGCTTGTTAGCAGAGTGCAGGCCTTAAACACTTGCTTAGTTACCGTAGCTAYAGCTCCAGATCATCAAAGTGCTCGAGGCAACCCAATGCCTCTGACAAGAGAGTGCCCCTAACCCAGCCTCTGCCAGGGGAAGAGGCAGGATTTCCATCTCTTGGCATTACAAGGCTGTTAGTAAAAAGACAGCTGCACTCAGCAGCAAAGATAAGTAGTGACAGCATTTTTACCCTTTTTTCCTTTTTCCCTCTTKTTTTTGCTGTATTATTTACCTTCTATTAAGGTGTGTACTGAGTAGTTGCATATAGGAAAACCTGCCTCAACTTATTCTGCAGGCAGAGAACAGCTTATCTTCAGTCTTCCATGAAAAGACTTAGATGAAAGAGAAGAGGAGAGCTTGTTTSACTCAATACCAATCAAAGTAATATAATATGTATTTGCTTTTCTCAATTACAGACCTGAAATGGGAGGCTCTAGGGGAAACATTTTTTTCCTCTGACAATCTTATCATTTTGATGCTGCCTGCTACTTATGCATGAAGCAACAGAAAAGAGAGAATGACAGAGAGAATGATAGCATTCAGGCCCAGGCTTAGAGCAATGAAAGCTGAGGAAATTCAGCAGCAGGTCCAGAGTTGCATGCAGAGCAGGAGGAGGAGGAGGAGGCAGAGGAAGMGGTAACTCAGAGCAGCAGGCAAAGGCTCCTCTGCTGGTGATGTCAGCTTGTGTACATGTGGTGATTGGGTCTGGTGGCCTCACTGCAGCCCTGTCTGGTGCACCTCTGATGTGGGGCAGAGCCAGAACTGCCCAGGGGAAAGACYAGGGGCCAGGTGGGCACCCTATGCCTGCTCAGCCGTGGCCTCAGCACCTCTGYTGCCCTGCCCAGCTCAGGCCATGGCTTCTCTCAGAGCAGGGCCAGAGGCTTTTCCAGCCCCCTAGCTCATGGCCTTGGCAGCATGAAGCACGGTGAGGGAGTTGGCCTCCATGGGGCAGGGAAGAGGATGGAAAAGTTTGCACAGCTCCTGTGGGAGATGGGAAGAACAGGGAGTGTCTGTCATGTTGGAAGGTTTGGTGTCAGGGGATGGGACAGGCAGTGCAGGGATGTCCCTGGGAGAGGCCCAGAGCAACTGAGAGATGGAGGGAGCTCCTGAGGTTATGTGGTGGGAAGGCTGGAGAGGCAGCTGCTTGTACAGCTACATTTGGGGTGACGCGTCAAGTGCGTTGCTTTTGAACGGGTAAAACAAATCATTGACTTGGCTGAGCTTGGAGGGATATGTCTGRCCATCTGTGTGCTTAATTAGTTTCCTTTTCTCATGTAGGAGCTAGTCCAAGCTCCAGTAAAGTCAGAAGAACCTTGTTGACTTAATGGATTGTGCCATTTAGGGCCAGGATTTTTTTTTCCCAAATATTTCATGATTTTCATGGTGGGCAGAAGGGCAAGTGGCCAGTTCAGCATCCTTTCCTTGCAATTAATTTTGGTCAGTAAAAAACCTGTTCTTTTTAGAAATTATCTTTTTAAAAAAACAGAATGCATGTTTTTGCAAAAGTATGGTTACTTTTTTAGGAAAATTTTAATAATTGAATGAAAAAAATACAGATTTTTTTGGTGTGTTTATATTTCTGATTTATTATTTTGTCCTGTCTCCCCTTTAAAAAGCTAAAAGGGAAGGAATAAAAGGAATAATTATAAATTTCTTTTTCAGTAAGAGGCTTTTGAAATTGAGTGTCTGGAAAATGTCACCAACTCTTCCCTCTGACTTAAGTAGAGTTCATAGGAGTTCTAGGTTGTCACCCAGGAGGAGGAAGAATCCTAGAATGGTTTGGGTTGGAAAGGTCACCTGGTCCAACCTCCCTGCAATGAACAGGGACCTCAATTAGACTGGGTTGCTCAAAGCCCTGTCTGGCCTGACTGTGAATGTTTCCAGGAATGGGGCATCTGCCACCTCTCTGGGCAACCTGTTGCACAGTTTCACAACCCTCACTGTGAAAGAATTCTAGTCTGAGTCTACCCTTTTGTAGTTTAAGAGCATTAACCTGTGTCCTCTTGCAACAGCCCTGCTAAAAATTTCCTATCTTTTTTGTGAGCAACCTTCAAGTGCTGGRAGGATGCAATAAGGCCACCCCAGAGCCTTCTCTTCTCCAGGCTGAACAGCTCCAAAYCTCTCAGCCTGTCTTCATTGGAGAGGTGCTCCAGCCCTCTGAGCATCTTGGYGGCCTCCTCTGGGCTCTCTCCAGCAGGTCCATGTCTCTCCTGTGCTGGGTCCCCAGAGCTGGATGCAGGGTTCCAGGGGGATCTCAGCAGAGCAGATCAGAGGGGCAGAAWCCCCTCCCTGGCCCTGCTGCCCCCGCTGCTTTGGCTGCAGCCCGGGACACGTTTGGCTCTCTGGGCTGGGAGTGCACATTTCCAGCTYATGCTCAGCCTYTCACCCAGCAGCACCCCCAAGTCCCTCTCCCCMGGGCTGCTCTCAGTCTGTTMATTCCCCAGCATGCATTCATTTGGGGYGGTTTCCCCAATCCAGTTGCAGCACCTTTGCTCTTGGCCTTGTTAAACCTGATGGAATTTCTACAGCTTGTCCTYGTCCCCSTGGATGGCAWCCCATCCCTCAGGCACATTGACAGCATGCAAGGGAGTTCAGTTTGTTCAGATCTCCAATTAATTTGAAATCTGTGGGGCAAAAATGTTTTCAATTTTTTTATCATCCATCTCCAGTGCAGCAGGTCACTGTCCATGGGGCTGCTCAGAACTGGAAGGTTACCAAAGTCAGAGTTGCAGCACTTCGGAGAGTGAGGCTGATGTGCCAGTGAGCACATACAAAGATGTTAAAGAAGGCTACAGGTAGATATCAAGGTCTTATTCACACCTAAAATCACTAGCCTGTCTTGTACATTCAAGCTTCCGGTTTTCCATTTAAACCAATATTTATACAGAATGAAAATAYTCACACTATAAAATTTTTAGTATATAAACCTCAGTATCCTCCCAGTTATTCTGTCAGCTGTTTGGATGTGTGCACTGACAGGGACAGTATGAAGGAACAGTGGCTCAAGTGTGTTTTAGTGTGAACGGTGTTTTTATCTGTGTTAGCAACTGTTCAGAAGGCAGCAAACCTGTAATGATAAATATTTTTTTAATCCCAATTTTGTTTTATTTTTTCCTCATTTCCTTATTTTACAGCTTGCCCATCAGYTTCGTGCCAGCCTTGGTCACCCTCATCTGAGGGATAAGAGACAGTGAAAACTGTCCAGTTTCTGTGTGGGTTTCTCTCTACTGCATGGCTTTGTTTATAGGATTTTAAAAATTTATTTCTATAAAGAGCCCTTCTTTGCAGAATCCCTGACACCTTTAGTGGATTTACTGAGAAGCACCAAACAAGTTTTTAATGTGTTGCAAAAATGCAGCCACCTCTGAGGAAGAAGGTGTTATTTTTACAGCTTGGGACAAAGTGTATGACAAAAATATCTGCCTGAACTCAGAGCATGGAGCACTGGGAGGTGAATTTCTAGGATGTTAAGTTTCTGAAAATAGAGAGGATGTAAAAAGTCTCTGAGTGTTACCTGAGAGATGGCATCTCCCTGATCCCTTTTCCCTACTTATAAAATCAGATATAGGTTTGGGAAGCAGTATGCAGTCTGGGTCAGAAAGCAATTTTGTCCCTTGGTGCTTCACTCTAAAATACTAATGAGACTGAAAATGATTGATCCTTTTGATGAGGTGTTTTGGAAAGGCTGGACACGCAACTGCAGGCCCGTGCCCAGCAAAGCGCAATGAAATTTCAGTGTGTAGAAGGCTCTGCTAGTGCTGAGGTAATGAGGGACCCCACAGCTGTGGTACTCCAAGGTTTCTCATAGTAATTTTCCATGAAGCTATGGAAAAATATTTATCCTTCCTTCTATAAACATGTCTTTTAGAGATTTAAGGGAAGGCGTGCATGCAGACATACAGAGAAAAAGTCCCTTACATAGCCATAAATAACAAAATGTCTATGTTTTGATATTCTAGGAGGTTTCAAGAAAAGCTGTGTTTGCTGTCACCCACTCCATTTTGGTCTGTAATTAGACACAGCATTTGTAGCAGAGAGGTCTCAGGTTCTTGCCCCCTCTGTGGCAGTCTATRTACTATGAGGATCATTTTCTGGGATAGTATAGATGAAAGAAAATGTRCTTATTTCATGTTCTTCAGGAAGTCTGGGGGTGTACACCATGAGAACAAATGCTTACGAGGATGACCCACCTCTCTCTTTATTCCATCCTGGCTCATGCATATCTGGATTTCTTGTCTCTCCTCCCARGCCTAGTTTTCACTCAGTTCCTGCCTCCATGAAATCTGTGATATTACACTGCAGCAAGGCCCTTTGTAATAGTGAGACTGGTGCTTTTATCTGCAGCTCAATCTCCCCAGCATCTTGCCAACATGCACAGTAAGGTAAAAGGGAGAGCAGAGCACATGCATACCCTCAAATGGAAAGTTGTGTTTATGTGGTTGTGGTTATGGTCGGACAGTAACCAGCTTTGCATTCCTGGGCATACATAAGACATGTGTCTGAATTTTCTGAGTCTGCCAGTTCACTCAACATTATTTCAACAAAAGGTCTTTGATTAGGTCACAAAATGCAAGATAAGAAAGGACTCCTTTGACCAGGCACTGTTTCTCTTGTTGATTCATAGATATAGACTGTAAAAGGAGRGGCACAGATGACTTTTCTGTGGGAGGAAGAATCTGAACTATCTTTCTAAGTGGGGATAAGCTAGCCATTACTGGATCAAATATTTCTTCAACCCCAATCAAGTAGGCAATGATGTTATTTTTCTCTGCAATGGGCAGCTTTCCCTAAAAAACCCCAAGAAACCAAACCAACCAACTACACAAAAAAACCCATCCAGCCCCCCCCCCGTCCTGCAAAAACACCAACCAAATCTGTCCTGTAGAGCCAGCCAGCTCTAAAACATCAGTTTTGTGAAGAATCATGACATTTTGAAAATGGTTCCTGCTCTGCAGGAGCTCTCATTTGAGAGCTCCTCCCTTGCTACCATTTCCCATAGATTTTAAATTCCAAGTTCTTTTCTATGTTTGAGACAGTGTCAAGGTGTTTCAGTGCCAAACACATCATATTTGGACCTATAATAGGAATGGTATTTCAATCAATAGATGAATTGGAGTCATGTTAGGATTCCTAACATTCACACATAGGCATGAACTAATTCAGCTCTTCTGTGCTCATGTTGTGGGCAATAGTATAGGAATGAGAAAGAAGAAAGGTCATACAGCAGGATTTTGAATTACATTCCTGAAATTTCCTCAGTTAAATTTTATATATCTATTCCAATTAGGCTTTCCCTACCATTGGCTGAATTTTAACAAGAAATTGTGGTTTTATCAAATCAGACATTTGGAAAGCTGTTCTGACCATGTTTATTATTCATCTGCTGAGTTTTTTTCATTTTGTGCTTTTGGAAAATGCTGGTCACGCTTGGAAAATGCTGGTTGTAGGGCTTGTTTGRGTTTTTTTGTTTGTTGGTATGGTATGGTTTTGGGTTTTTTTCCTTGTTTGATTTGGGGCTTCTTTTTGACTGAAACATCAAATGTAGTAGTAGTAGGAGGACACCACTAGGGGTGCTTGCCCTGATCCCGTGTTTAATTCCTGCTTGGAACTTTTAGCACTAGTATTATTAAAGGGGATATCATGGGCTGCAGGCACATCCTGCTATGAATTGCTGTATTATGCAGGCCAAAGGGAATTGGTGCTTCTATAARAGAATAATTATATCTTCAATGTTATAAAGGCATTGGGTGGTAGGGGAGCTCAGGTGATGGAGTGCTATCACCCTCCAAGCTAAGCTGTTCTACTGATACTTTCTTTCCTGGTCCAAGGCTTGTTTTGATCTGAGCTCTGTTTTTGTTCCAGCTTCCAGGCACTGTTGTTTTTTGCCAAATTACAGATCTATCTGTATGACCTCCATGCCTCCTGATGTCCAACCTGAGCCTTCCCTGCTGCAGCTTGAGACTGTTCTCTCATCCTGTTGCTGGTTGCTTGGGAGAAGAGGCTGACCCCCACAAGCTACTTTCAGGGAAATATAGAGAGCAATAATGTCTCCCCTGAGCCTCCTTCTCCAAGCTAAACATCCTCAGCTCCCTCAGCTGCTCCTCACAGGACTTACCCTATAGACCCTAGATTGATCAGTCTTTGTTAGTGCTTATTGTGTTTCATAGCTTTCTAGTGTTACCTGCTTTTTTWAATATATATTTATTTCTCTGGATTATTAATATGTGTTGGAGTGTATTGACCACAATATGCCAGGAGCACAGGTTGTGGCTGAAGGCCACGGTGCTGCTGGTCTGAGCCTAGTGTGAGCCCTGGGTGGCTTATGAGGAACTGCTGGTTTTAGTGGGACTCTGTAAAGGACTTTCTGAAATCAGGGCCTTCTCTAAGACACAGATCACTTTGCCACTTGCATTTTTACATATTATGTCCAAAATCTTGCAGTGTAATTATTATAGGGGCAAGAACTGTATTCTGCCTGCCATAGAAATTCCCTTTTCTGCCTGAGTGTGAAGACAGTGGTCTCTGGGATCATCGTTCTCCCCTACATATTCCCTATGCCTGATACTTCTGGCTTAGCAGAACTTGGCAGAGCTGACTAGTGTTGATTCCAAGTTATGACATGTAACTAAGCTGGGGATCTTAGTGCTACAAGGAATCAACAAACCTCAAGRCTTTAGCAGGATACTGTAAAGAAAGGGAAGCTCATTTGTGTGCGAGCAGATGAGTAAGAACATCCATAATTAGGTGAAGAAGGTACTGGCTGGTCATACAGAAGACCTGCTTCTTTTTCTAGATTACCATCACTCCTCTTTTATCCCTTGCTGCTTTGTTTTCCCCTTCTCCTCCTTCCTCTAGCATAACATAGTGCTTTAGTCTGCATATGTTTAAATTTGTTCAACAGCTATATGATATCAAGTGAAATTCCATCTGGCGCTCATTGTCATATAGAGAACTAGTCAATTTATGTGACAATATATTTAATTTAGATATCAAATTAATTCAGAGGGAGGAGTTTTTAGGGAAGCAATCAAACTGTGTTTGGTTAGCAGCAGAAGGTGAATGATTTAAGTGGGACAGTTGTACTCATTCCTCTCTTCTTATGGGATTTACACCCATGTAACTGGGGAATGTGTTGAGCCCTGTGCCTTGCAGTCTGCTACTTCTAGTAGCCCTTCACWGTTATATTTGCTAAACCTTATTTAAATATTGATCCTGTCAAGCTGGGAAGAAACAGAAAAGAGAACTTCAAGAATGAGACWAAATATGATGTAATAATACTAAAATAAACATGGTGCAGGAAAGGCAGGAAAGTCAAGTTCAGTGAAAGCTGTAGAACGAGCTGAAAATCTTTGGGTGGAAGGTTTTTTCCAATGGAAAATGCTGATTCATCCAGCCCTTTGTGAAAGGTGTTAATTTCAATTAAACCTTATTTAGAAGGAGTGATTGAAAACCACTTCCATAACATTGCAGTCTACCTTTGAAGATTTGAAATTACTGCAACTTTGTCTTTGATATTATTCAGGCTGTTTTGAAATTTTGATTAGCTGGGAATTTCAATTTCTGCTTAACTTTTGCTCTTTTTAATAACACGTTTGTTAATTAGCGGTGTTTGATTTATTTCCTTTTTTTTTTCTTATTTTTTTAAGAGCAATGCTGTTTTTTTCCCATAAAGGAAAAAAAAATAGGTTTTTCAAATCAGTTATAAGGAGAGGGTAGTTGAGTGAGAGTAACATGAAGGGAAAAGTCTAGAAAGAAAGTAGAGAAAATCTTGTACAGTAATACTTCCAACAGTACCAGGGGTTTGGGTGGCAGGATCTCTGGCATACAGCACTGCATGTACATAAACAGACTGGAGAGAGGTATTTTTGGTGAGACCTCAGTCCTGTGTGGTGGCCAGCAAAATCTGTCACTGGGTTTCAGGAAGAAYCCAAGCTTCCATTTCCTTGTGACTTTCTTGGTCTCAGCTTGCCATTTGAAAGCCAAGAGTGTGGGAGAGGATCCCGAGTGGCCAGAGCCCCTTTCCATGGCATAGGATAGTAAACTTGCTTTCTTGCTTAGTGTCTGGACTCTTCAAAGYTTGAAAGAAGCTAGCAGGGCCCATCTGGCTGTGTTGCTGGCCTTCATGACATTGTAATTCACAGTCCTGTGGGGCTCACCTTGTCATTTTTGACCACTCAGGGGTGACGATGCTGGAGCTCTGCTAGAAACCCCTGTGCCTCCTTACTGCCAACACAAAATGGGCCTTGAAGGGAAGCAGTAGGGAAGCAGTAGGGAAGCAGGATGAAAAGCAGCATGTTTTTGTAGGCTGGCTTCTACTCTGATGAAAACCAGCCACTTATCCTTTAAGATACTGGTATGAGCAACTAAGAAGGACCTGGGTGGGGGGCAGAGCTTAAAACTCTGTGGGATTTTGCTTGGGGAAACTGAACCAGAGGGAAACAATAGTTGCCAGGTAGACATAACTGTTGAAGTCTGTTTAAATGGCACTAAAGGAAGTAAAAAGAAGAAAAAGCTTTGTGTGCTAAATATTCACTCTGAGGCTTGAAGCTTGGTGAAGTAACTATCTCYCAAGTCTTTGTTCAAAAAGAGTAAGACTTTGAAATCATGATTTTACAGAAATATTATTGCATCAATGAGAGAACAGACTCTGTCATAAATTTTTCCAGTTAATGGAAACAATTTAGGCTAACTGCCCGGGATAAGCAAAGACAAAGAGAATTCAGCTGATGCTGTATTACTTACATGGCACATAGAGAGCTGTAGGTGATRTGACTCAAAAGAGATTTGTATCTTAGCTCCTTAGTTAAAAGWACGTAGGTACAACGTTGTGCAGCTGTGATTTGTATCTTCTAAGTCAGGAAGGAGGTTTTAGCCATAGTAACCCTCTGTAACCACTCCCCTGGAAGAAGCAGTACATCATGGAGGGGTTAGATGGAGAAATGGGGACAGCTTAGCTCRTGGTGAGGACTGTGATGCTGCACCTTTGCCAGGTATGGTTTGCTGTCGTGTTTTGGGCTGTGAGCTGTGGCAGATCAGCTGTTATTTCAGGAGCAGCAGAGCTGTCCTGGCAGGAAGGGTGAAAATCTCTGGTGCAGGTGTGGGAGGGAAACCTGGGGAGCCAGCGCAGAAGTTGCAGGGTAAGGCCTTTGCCTGCATGACTCAGTGCTCGCTAAGAGACACGGGTGCAGCAGTACCTGGAGACAAACACACTCCTTTATTGCTGCAGTGGAGTGGGGACTGTGTGGGCATGACCCCTGTGCCAGCAGTGCTGCTCACCTGGCCTCAAAGTGCCCTTAGAAATAAGCCTGAAAAATGCACAGAGGCCCATGTTCCTGAGTGCTCTGGGAGGGAAACAAAACATGCCTTTTAGAAAGAAARGCAGAAAAGATCTGATAGCACAGTCTGCTGAGCCCAGCATTCCTTCACAAGGACAATGTTCTGTGATGATGGTGCCTCTTGTATAGGAAGATGAGGGGATACATTAGAAGGATGATTATATCTCATTTGCTGTCACTTAGCATATGAAAAGCTTGCTGAAAATTGGGTAGGTAGTAGGAATGAGTTATGATGTTAGAGGAACCTGCTGAGCCACCTTTGTAAGTACAGCGTTGTTACAAGGGAGAGGCAAAACCCAAGTGCAGTGACCGACCTCCTCTGCAGTGAGAAAGGGCTTTAAGGTGGGTGAACCAATATTCCCTGAGTTCCTGGAMAAATCTTTTTTATAATACAGATTTGACCTCAGCCAGGTCTTAACCATCATCACAAACCATATTAAACRCATGTTCTCCTGCAGGTCATATTTCAACCATGAAAACATAATTTTTAGAATATGTTGGTTGGCATGTTTAGTTAATGCTGGTTAAAAACATTCAGTCTGTCTAAAACAATATTTAAAACAATAAGAGTATGCATAAGCATTTTTGAAAATTTACTGGGTACAATTAGTCCCTTTTGATAAAAGGTATAATGTATATGCAGTATTTTGCCACTYACAAAGCACAGACTAGTAAAAACCAAGTTATTTTCCCACTGTTGCTGTGGCCTAAAGCTGCATAGAGGTTATTGGTATTTTAATAGAGATAGATGATTTCAGCTGCCTCCTTAACCCTTTTCAGACCTGGTTTGTTTATGCTGGTGTGAGGCTGCTGATAACCCAGTTTGAGGTGCAGCCTGGGCACCTTCCCAGAGCCAAAGGGAAGGCCAAGAAGGTGGCATGCAGCAGGAACCAGGCTGGGGCAGCAGCACTGCCTGAGCGTTCAGGTTAGCACTCCTCCTGCCCCAGCCCTTTCACAAGCAGGCATTTACTGCTGAGCTAAATGAGCTTGCCCGTTTAATTGTGCGCTGCTTTTGGCTTCGGCAGTGAATCATCCATGCTCAGCACGCATCCAGGGCTGCTGCCCGTGCCTGTGGAGCGCGGGGAGCTCCTGGCAGGGTGCTGGGCATGTGCGTGCCCAGGGCAGARGCTGCTGGCCCCGGGGACCCGGCACCCTGGAGGTGTTCGCAGCTTGTGTGCGAGCTGCCATGAGCCATTCCGGATCACCCGGGTTCCCTCCTCTCCCTGCGCTTTCCAACGGGCTGGGGACAGATGCTGCTGCTTCAGTTTGTCTAATGAGCTTTGATTGTTGTTCCCACGCTAARTGCAAATATTTTTGTGCCTGCTAAAGTTAAGTACAGTTAAAAGATGGAGGGCAGCAGGAAAGCTGGTAAGCTGGTAATCTGTGCAGCTCTGAGAAATGCCAAGCTTAGGGAAACAGCAGCAATTTCTTATTTTTGTGGGTGTCTAGGAGAGTCTTACACAGAATAACTGGTAACGCAGGATGGAGGGGTGCATGTATGCACATGGCTGCAGGGCTGGCTGGCTGTAGAGTTAAAAAAAAAAGAGAAATGGTATCCCATCTGGCTTAAATATTTACATAGTTKTAGCTGAGTAGGAGAAGAATGTTTGATTTCAGTTGACCCAAATGGTGTATTTCTTCAATTCTATGGCGTGAGGAGCTCCATCAGCTGAACCCCTTTCCCCTCCCACCTATATTTTCTGCTAGAATAGTTCCTCTTGGTGYAGTTTCAACACAACTCAACTTTAATTTTGCTATCAGTTTCAACTGCCTTTGGACTGACTGGTGCCTGTGTAGGCAGAAACCMGAAGTTTTGAAAACCAGATGTTTTTCTCTGTGTACATGTCCTGCTTTCCCTCCTGCAATACATACAACTCCATCCCAATCCAATATTTTTATTGCTATTAGCATCTTGAGGAAGAGGACATTAACTGTCTGTGAGGATTATGAGCAAATTGGTTTTGTGCAGTGTAATTTTAGATTCTKAGTATTTGAAACCCATTTTATCTCAATGCGCAATTAAAACATAAGTCATTGTAGATGTATATAGTGTAAGTTTTTGCCAGCTAAAGAACAAAATCAAATTTCTCCAGAGTTTTCCCTGTGACCCCATTGCCTTCACCCCTTCCCCACCCTCCCTTTTCTCCTTGCTTTTAGGAGTGCTGGTGAAGAATGCAGCATAAACTCAGCTGCTCTCTCCTTCATTTGTGCTCCTCCTTTAAATGGGATGTCTGTTGTGGTCGTGGTTAGGACTTGGAAGCTGCCTGATCTTAGCAACAGGCYGGAGCTTTCTGCTCTTCTCCTGTTACCTCAGCATGTGCAGCCCTGGCAGTGTTTAAGGTCTGTTCAGGCATGTCAGTCCACCAAAGCCTGAGGTTAAACAGATGTGGCTGGCTTTTGGTTTAATCTGAAGGTAAAGAGAAACACAGAGCTCTAAGTTTGCKTCTTGATACATTTTAAAGAAAAATATCCCTGATTTCAAGTTAAATTATAAATTTTTTAGGCCCTGACTTTTGAATGTTGGTTGAAATGGGTGCTTTTATTAGAGAAGCTACAGTGGACAGCAGGTCATACACAAGCAACAGTTTTTAGTGAGCTTCTCTTGTTCCCAGGAAATAGAAATTCCCTGTCCCTGTTAGAGAGAAACATGTCTTGGCAGCAAAGGATGATTTCCTCAGGATCCTTGAGCTGCTGCAGCCTTACAGGATGAGGTTGTACAATGTGGTGGCTTCAGTGGTAGACCTGGGTGAAAACATTTCCCAGCCCTCCTCTCCTCCTCCCTGTCCCACGTCAGGCTTTGCTGCTCCCTGGGCTGTGCCAGCCTGTGTGCTGGTGCTGATGCTGAGTGACCTGCTCAGAGAGAGCCTGAATTAAATCCTGCCCAGCCCCCCCAGGTCTGTGGGAGGAGGAGGAGGGGGAGAGGACCTGCAATGCAGAGAGGGAGCTGGCTCACCACGGCAGGGCTGGGATGGTTTGCAAAGCCAGCTGCAAACTCTCTCTATGGCCTGTACCCCTCCTCCCCAGCACAGAGGGTGAAGGGTTCCTGGTTGCTGGTGTCCCAGGAAGTCTCCCAAGGTCTGGGTAGGCAGCAGGGATCTCTCCTGTCTGTCCTTTTGCTGTTGGAAGCACAGTGTTATGGTGGCATTTTCTGGAGTCAGAACAGAATGCACAAAGGGTGAAGTGCTGCAGGCTGGATGATGCTGCCATCCTGTATTGGCTGATCCCACCCTGTTAGCCCACCCTTGTCTTCATTTACCTGGAACAAAACTGAGTCCAGTGGGCAGCTGAGCATGGAAGAATAAGCAGAGGTTCTTGTAGGCAGAACAATGAAGAATCTGGCTAAGAAAGGTGAASTAACTGCAGCATACATGTATTTGGCAGATACATCCTTTCTGTTTACCAGTATTATGCAAACTTTTTTTTATTTTAACCAGCTTTTCATCTTGCTCAGTGAATGGTTAGAGGGAGCATAGCTGAGTCTGGAGAGTACTTGTACATKATTTGAATATTTGTAATTTGTTTTACCTCTGTTGGTTGCTTGCAATGAGCTGTAATTTTTTTACTACTTTTTTTCCTYTTAATTTTTTGATACGTGCCTTGGGGATTCCCAAGCCACAAGAAACTTTTACATTAGCTCTGCAAATGCAAATTGTTATGCCAGTTTTTTAGCATATCTTCATGAATGGATATATGTTTGCACAAGAACCTCAGTGTTATCCATGTTTGTGAAACTTCTGGAAGATGGAACTAAATTGTTATGAATGTTTGCAGTAAGCTTATGAAAAGAAACCTTGAACACTGAGAATCTGTAGGGGTTTCTGGAATAGATATCTGTAGATACTTCTGCTTTCCCCTGCTGTACTGTTTCCTTCAATATACATGTAGCTGGGAAAAATGCTTTTAAAAATGAGATCTTCATCACCTATCACAGGAAAGGATTTATTTTCATGAGCTGAAAATAATATATTCTTTAAACTTTCACTGCAGAGCAAGGGGAACTCTGGGCTATTGAGCTCAGATACTTTTGGAGAAATGAAGGGTCAATAGCAGGGTGAATCCTGCCTGTTTCACATCATTGCTCACTGGAAGTAAGACCTCTCTGTACTGGCAAAACAGGAGTAGAATTTGGAGCAGATATGATTGTCCCAAAGCAAAGAGCAGAGTGGAGCTGGTCTGGCAGCAAGGCCTCTCCCCTGGTTTGTTTAGTGATGGAGATGGCCTGGCAGAGCCCTTTGGAAGGGTCCTGGTTACTGCCCCACCCTGCTGAGTGGAGACAGCGTACCTGGGAAGGCTCCCGTCCTCATCGGGCATTTTCTGAAATGGGAGCACTCCAAGTTCCTACATGCAGCCCTATTTGTTCACAAAGCCCTCCTGTAGAGATGCCTACTGCAGCAGCCCTTTTGTCTCCATCAAGATAGGAAAATTCCATGTAATTACTGAAGGCTGCTTACATATTACCTATGGTCCCTTAAAATTTGTCTCATCACATATGCAACACACTCTATGCTTGAATTGTTTGTTTTGACTAGCCCTCATTTACCTGAAAAAAATTCCTTTTTCTAGTTTGGGTTTTGGTTGTGTTTTTTGTTTTCTTTTTAATTTCATGCCTTGGTATTTTAGAAATTCTTGAATAGTCTTTGAAGGTAGTTTCATGTTGAGGCAAGTGTAATCCCTCTTTGCAAGAGGGGAGACAGCTTTGACTGTTTTTTAAATTTTTTTTAGAGGCATAGGGTTTTCAGAGAGTTTATGCATATCTATTAGCCAGTTGCTTTTTAGCTTTTCCTTTGTGTCTTGCTGTTCAAGTCTCAGCAGAAAGGATGTAGTGTTGTCTGCCATGTCTGTGGTTTTGCCCTGTGTTGGTACAGTGTATGTATTTACTGTTTTGGTGAAATATATGCCTGTCCATTATTATGTTATACAAATGGGCTTTATCTGTTCAGCCCRTGTTGCTTGATTGCAAATGCAGGATTTGTCCTGAGGAAATAATTTAATTCTGGCAGTACCTCCTGGTTTTCGTTCTGACAGGCCTTATCAGATAGCAAAGACTTTGAAATTTGCATGTCTCTTCCTTTTTGTCTGTTACTTCTACCAACACAGGTAGAAGAAACACTGAGCTCATGTGTGACCTGGTATGTTTGCAACTCTTGTAATACACTCTAGAAGTTTTGGGGGTGCTATCAATAAGCCTTGCAACATATTCTCTTGTGGTTTATGGCCATTTTTTACTCAAATGGTTTTACTTTATCTGCTCAAGGCAGAGGAACAAGATCTGCTGTTAGATTAATTGAAACAGGAATATAGGAATATGTGCTGTGGTTGTCAGGAAAGCTCCTTGATGATGCTTTTGGTCTTTCCAGACCCAAGCTCAGGGTCTTATGCACAGCTGCCCCTCATATAAGGTCCAGGCATGCAGGAAATAAAACAGCATTTCACAACACAGCTTCACACATGAAGCTGTCAGGTTACCCAAGGCAGAGTAGATACATCCTGTGCTACTACAAAAGGACCTATTTTAAATTTGTCTTGTATCTTTTGCACTCTGCCATATCTTTGGTACTCCTATATGTGTTGATATGTAAGAGACTACAATATGAGACTTGTCAAAGCAGAAGTTTTGAATTTTTAACATCAGTATTTCTCAGTTGCAGCATTAAAGTGATTTCTCTAACAGACCAGCTCTGAAGTGTGCTAAGAAAAGTATTTTGGTGTTTGGAGAACTGCTAGGGTAGCTTGTTCCCCTGCATGTATGGCAATGGCCAGAAACAGAGAACATTGCTTTCAGGAAAAGGTTGATAAAGGCAGTTCATGCAGAGAGATAACAAAYGCTGGACAGCCTTGGCCTATCTCTTCATGCTTAAGTGCCAAACTTGGTGTCAGAAATAAGCAGCCTCCTGTGAATATGTGGCATCAGAAGCTTTGGGATCTTTCTAATACACACAAACAAAGAACCCAAATGCCAACAGTACAAGCCAAGAAGGCTTTGGCATTGCTCTAAGTATGCTGGAAAAAGAAAGAGAGGGTCAGATCCTGTTGAACTACTGATGCACAGCACCTGCTATAGATTCTAGAAGGACCAGGGAATGGAAGCTTGAAGGAGCCTTTGTAAAATTCCAAGTGCACTCCAGAAACATCTTCAAACTAAGGAAATTCAGAAAGTGTCACGTGCAAAAGGCTTTCATCAGCCATTGCTGGGAAGTGCTTGACTAATATCATTGGTGCAAACCAGATGATTTGTGTGAACATCAAATCTCAAACTGTGCTTCAGGGATGAGGACAGAAGTGAGGTAATTCTGAACAGGACTGCACAGAAAGCTATGAATAAACCTGACAAACACGACAGCTTGTGTTCCAGGAGAGTGAGGCAGCTCACATCAAACACAGTGTAAACAGAGAGAGAAAAAGAATAAATATAAGCTAAGTTTTTTGCAGGAACAAACACATAGAAGAAAGCAGGAAAAGATAAACAAATGAAAAGGAAGTTCTGGGGAGAAGGAATGCTGCTGTAGTGAAAAATGCTCCAAGTACAGTGCCACCTGCATCGATTGTAGCAGATGCTATCACTATTGAAAAGTTTTGTAAGCATGTGTAGACAAAAATAGTCTGTACAAGATAGTGCTCCAGCTCTACAATAACAATGTGGAATGGCTGTAAACCTGAATGTAACACCAGACAGGGCAGCTGCATGCAGACAGGAAACTTGTGTGGCGGGGCATTATCAGTGAAGTCGCTGCACTGTTAAAGGGAAGAATGTGAAAATATAATCAAGCACTGCAAATATTAGTCAATATTTGCCAATGACAAACCAAGGGGAGGTGCAGTTAGTCCTGGTGTTGCTACTCATTTACATACTAATAAATTCATAACACTTGTGACATGCAGTGTGGGACAGACAAGTAATTCATATCATAGAGACACAAAGATGTCTAAAAATCTAGTTTGAGCAGACATACATTGTGATATCCCTACAGCAAAGCTTCTGAAAGGTTATCAAAATGTTTTTGAAAGTCTGAGTTTTCTTCCAGGCACTCTGCACCTGGAAAAAGATTAAAGAATTAAGCTTGTATAAGGCTTTCCCCACAGAGTAATTGCTGTATGAGGAGGAAAAACTGTGAGATATAGAGAAATTTGGGGGAGGAGGGAAGGTAGCATTGCCAGTTGTAAAGTCTACACAGGCAATCAGCATATGGCCATCATGGAAAGACAGCTGAGTTGTAATTTTGAGAAGCTGAGCACCTTGGAACTCACTACAAAGTGTGTGTGACTGGGGAACCAGTGGCAGAAATGAAAAGCAGCCATCTGTGACACTGAGTATTGGGGGTACTGGAAACACCCAGCATTCCTACTGGATGCAGAAAACACTGACCTTACCACATTTTGGGCATTGGCAAGCAAATAGAGGTGGTTGAGGATGGCATTTAAGATCAAAGCTAAAATGAAGGTTAACAGGGCTGCCAATTAATATATTTTAGCTTACAGGATCTGTTGCTAATGATACTTTTGTAGACTGATACAGGAACTGATTCCAGAGGAGTGGAAACTCTTTCAAATCAAAATCTCAAGCTCACCTTGAAAACTGGGTTATTACTCCATGGCAGAATGGAAGTAAGACAAAACTGTGGCTGTCTGCAATAATCTGTTTAAGATGGAGTTTCCAGTTTGTGACGTCCTGACCCAGCAGTGCCAGTGCCATGGTAGATACTGTCAGTGAATTGGTATTTATATATCCTTTATCAGTTTAAGCTCTTACCCTTTCTCAGGTTCTTCCTGAGAGTATTTATTCCTAGCTTCTCAGCAGCCACTTGGAGATCTGGATGCAAACATGTATCATGGGATATTTTCCAGACTTCCTGCRCCTAACACAATTACCTGTGCCACCCACAGGCAGTGGCACAACCATCACTTACATAAATGCGCTGGTCACCCTGCTATTTCCTCTGGAAATTATACCAAATATGGTGCCAGGGAGATTCTTCTTGAGATGTTATTTAAAAAAGTTAATTAGTTGCTTTCATGTCACACTGCTCTGATTACCAGAGGGAAGAGTCAAGCATGTTGAAAAGGGATTTTAGTAGTGAGTTGGGAGGGCTTTTTGGGCCAGAAATGTGAATTTTGGGTACAGGGATGTTGAACCATTTGCATCCTGTAGCTTTTTTAAAAGCTTTTGAAACTTTTAGCTTCACATGTTTGTATTTTGATAGCTGTCTGTGCCCTTTATAATGCTACATTCATCTATATGAAGGCAGTCTATTGTAACACAAACATAATGATGACAGGAAATGTAAGCAACTGATGAAACTTGGACATTAGGCCCTGTGAGTTTTAATGATGGAAACGTCTCCCCTGAACTGGACAACTCTACTTTCTCTGAAAAAAGCTTTTTTGGGAAGTACCTGCCTCCTGCCTTAGYCTGGCACTTCTGCTGTGGTTGGGGACCTGCTTGAGAAGCAGCCCTGTGTGTACCCTGGTGAGTCTAGTTGCAGAGCTGCTCATCCACCCTGCTCTAATAAAAGAGTCAAGGCATTTGGGCAAAAAATGACCATCAGCCACAAGAAAACAGGTCACTAAAGCTCCTGACAGCAACCCCACAAGACTTTTGGGGAGAAGAGTGTTTCAAACAAACTGCGGAGTACTGTAAAAGAGACTGATGAGTGTATGATTACCAACCTGGTGTAAAAAGAGACTGTAGCAAGAAATTGTGCAACTGAGATTGTGAGATCTCTGGCCTGACAGAGAGTAAGCCAAGCCAGATATGGGCCAGTGTGTGGGCAGTGACTGGGAAGATTTGTGGAACAAGCCACTCAATGCAGACAGACGTGTAAGAGGGGGATGGACGCAGGGGAGGAGTTGCTCGTGTCTCCCAAAGTTATTACAATGAACAAAAAGCCCAAGATAACATCATCTGACAGCAGCTGGATCAGTCTGTTGAGTGCAGAAAATATCTAAGAAAGATATAGTGAGGCAATGTATTAAAATGCTGGCGATGTCATATTCTTGTCATAATAACCCTGGTTAGCCAACACCTGAAGAGCAGTTGTAAAGCATGATGCAATGAAGCCAAGGGAAAAAAGATAAAGAAGTACAGAGTTTCTGAAAGACCTTGGAGACCTTTTCACCTGAACCATATGAATTGCCTCATTGTTGCAAATTAGTTTGGATTTTGAGAAATCCACTGAATTGTTAGATGTTGTTATTGTGTCTGTAGTGGACAGATCATAATATCGTAGAATGGCTTGAGTTGAAAGAGACCTTAAAGATCATGTAGTTTCACACAAATCAAC